>VZTF01008739.1:1391205-1626401 GCA_013397755.1 Cnemophilus loriae
AGGAAGGAAGGAAGGAAGGAAGGAAGGAAGGAAGGAAGGAAGGAAGGAAGGAAGGAAGGAACTTACCACATGTAGTTTCTTAAAATTTAAGCCTACCAATACTTTTGAAGCTGAAGCTGAAATATTTTTAAAGACCCTCCATCCTCAATCTTTTAATAATCTCATAATTTATGGTATGTTCTACAACCCCAAAGTAGTTGTCATTTGCTTAACTTGTTATTTCTGACACATATGAACAATGCAGAGTAACTCAATAAAAGTGACAGAGGTTTCCTAAATGTACACCTAGTGTCACACTTCTCAAGTTCTTTCTCTGGAGGACTAGGGCCCTGGGAATGGATCCATTACATTTTCAGCACATTGCAATTGATTTTCTTTCAACATCTTCCTTTCAAGTTTTATCCCTTTCTTGCTGCTGGACATTCTGTCTCTGTACAAGCTTATGTTAGCCTGCTGACTTCTATTTAGGCCGTTCAGCACGTACAGTTTCTTTTCCCTTTTCTTGTCCACAGTTGTAGTTCCTACAAGAGGATAAACTCCATGCAGGCCCTCATTTGAGTGCATCTAAGAGTACATGACACCCTTTTCCTTCAATAGCTCTGTGAGTTGCCAGATTTGGAGCTTTACTACTTTGGGGCCTGGGAGATGACTGCCCAAATAAGGAGCTTCTCATGGGTAGACTCTGTCATAAGTGAGTGATAAGGAAAACAAGAAGGAGACATCTAGGGTTTTCATCCTGTAATAGCATAAGTGGAATATTCAAGCAGTTGCCACTGTGTAACCAGTGATGAGATGGCCCATGCTCTAAAGCATTCAAGCCTTTGTAGACTTTAATGATCCTCTACACTGAGTTTGCATGGCAGGGTGTTGGCAGAAGAGGGGGCTTCAGAGGCAGCCTTTGTGATACCTTTTATGTATCTGGATCCTTGGAGCTGCGAAGTCAGTCTAGGGATCTCCTACTTCACAAAATACATGGCAAGACCTTCCAGGACTTCATTCTGCATTATTGCTGACTTTGTGGCTACAACCAGCTTTATAGTTTAAATTCATTTGGCAAACTGGAATACTGCTGCTTTTTGATTAATTTATTCAGGGAAGGAAGAGTCCCTAAACAGTCTGTCCTTACACTGTACAGTCATCGATCCAACTTGTAATTTCCTTAAGATGTGTCTCTATTCAGCTATTCATACTTAATTCTCAGCAGATTCTGTTGACAGACACTTATCCTTGCTCATCAAGTTTATGAGCCCTCTTAATCTACACATATGTTTAATATGAACTTTGAGGTGTTTCATAGGCTTGGGGTTATTCATTATTGAAACATGGAGTTAATTGGGCAGATCTTCTCAAACGCACAGGAGCCAGGAGGGATTACAATTCCAAAACTGAGTATTACACTTCTTGATAAAACTTTTGTTCTCTACTCTTCAACAGATAACAGAATCCCACTTATTATGTGTTTTCTAATATTTCTACAGTTTCTACAGTTGTAAATTAACAGTGTAATTCACTGCATTTTACAGAAATTCTTACCTTTTGTACAGTGACATTTTCTTCTGTTACTAACATGCTCAAAAGTGCTCTTCTTAAACCACTCATATCAGTTTGCAAAAAAATGACATCTTAAGATAATATACCATGATGTTGCAAATGTGGGGATTTTAATAGTCCTCCCTCTTTACTTGAACCCACCTGAAACAGAAGAAATACACATTCCATGAAAGATGTTACTTTGAAGAGCCTCTATTTTAGAATCCATTCTTGAATGGATATTTTTTTGGTCCTTTTCTTTTAGTCCTTTTTTTGGACTTTTTTTTGCTTTGCACTTTCTCCGTGAGGTAGTTCTCTCACGATAAATCTTGCAGCTAGAAGCTGGAAGCAATTAAACATTACAGATCTATTTCCTAACCTAAATTGTGCCATAAATAAAAACAGGTGCAGTATGAAAACAAAAATATTAATACTAAGTTATCATTCTTTTCAATTAACTGCCTCTTTTAAGCCAGGATATGAGCATTAAATGTATTATGCTCTCAACCAAAAGGGATCATGATTAAATCTAGATTGTTACAAAATTTTCTTTGTATATTCTCTGCAAAGTAAGTTCTACCAAACAGTAAAAATTCATTTCTCAAAATAAAAATATCAAAGACAAATGCTTGATGAGGCTGTTTGAAATCAAACTTGAACCATAGGAGTCAGGGATGAAAAGGTCAGCTGCCTTGTCTATTTTTAAATGTCTCAAGCAACAAAGATTCTGTATTATTCCTTAGGAGATAAGTACATTGTCATTCAAACCTTTTCTTATAATTCTAACTGTAATCTTATTTTATAATCCTTTAATTATAAAACTTACAGTCAACAAGGCAATTCCATGGATGCATAGCATCCTTCTAAAGACATTAGGGATCAATATCCCTTAATCCAGTGCCACCCCAGAGTGATTAATTATAACCATGTCTGCGTTCTGTCAAGAGCCAGTGGTAGGTACACATATTTATCCCATTTATAAACTAAGTAAACTTACCAGACTGATATAGAATGAAAGGCTTCATGCAAGTTTAAGACACATTTCCCACTGTGAGGTAATATCCCAGTGGGAAAGAAGAAAGGCTTTTCAGGATGGAAGCTCAGTGTTAGCCAAGTAAATTGAGCAACTGGCTCCTTCTCTAACAAAGATGAATCTGCATACTTAAGAGAAACAATTTAAACTAACCAGGCTGTCTCTTACAGTAGGACAGAAAAGATTAAACTTCAGAAAGAAACGTTCTCTTGAAGTTCTGAAAGAATTCACATGGGAACTGATAGCATGAACTACCATGTTTCATTAAACGAGTAATCTGAGCCAATCCTAGAAATCAGAAAAGTTAACTGAGGGCAAATTGCAAGCACTATTACTCAGAATATCTGGTAGAAACAGTCTGCTGGAAAAAGACTGAGGCTTCCAAGTAAACTGTCTGCAACTAATGGGAACTAAGGTTTAAGGTTTGCATGCAGACTAGACTATGGCTCTTTTAAGAATCTGCTCAATAAAAGCAATGACATATTTCTAATTTTCTTAATATCAGCCAACATGGGAATGTGATCCAAAAACAAGCTAAAATCAGGAATCTACTACAGTTAAGTGGAGATCACTGTCGAAATACAACTGATCAGAAGAACAATAAATAACAGATGTGAAAGTGTAGCCTTAATCCCAGGCAGATATCTCAGTTTACATGAATGGCAGTAACAGTGGAGTGTGACTATGAAAGGACTCCACATTAAAATTCTGTCATACTCAGGCTTTCCATGGGTCTGAGCAGTGCAAGTGGTAGGATGGAGGGGCAGTGAAATAAACTGTTCTGTCTAATATATTCAGTTCAACAGGTTTACAAAACCTTCTGAGAAATCAGGTCACAACTAATTTTGAAAAAGTCAAAATCTATTGATTTGTTCACTGAAGTTGTCATCAGAGTCTTAGTCATAAAAAATATCTTTCCTCGCACACAAACTACTCAATCCACTTGAAAAAGGCTGGGGACTGAGATGCTTACACACTTTATATCATACTCTTTCTAGCATTTCAAGTGTCATAGTACACATACTCTATCATTTTAATATCAGTTTATAACAGTTTTTGTCGGACTAGAAAATATTTGAGGAGCAGGAACCATCTTTGTTGATATCACAGAGCAGTGCAAACAGATTCTCAGTGGGTTCCTGTAAACACAAACATAGCACAAGCAATAGCATCAGGGGACTTTTCACACTATTAGT
The DNA here is from genome assembly GCA_013397755.1 of Cnemophilus loriae. Taxonomy (NCBI): domain Eukaryota; kingdom Metazoa; phylum Chordata; class Aves; order Passeriformes; family Corvidae; genus Cnemophilus; species Cnemophilus loriae. Next base: position 1,394,965 of record VZTF01008739.1, read on the forward strand.
CACTATTCACACAAGCAGTTCCACATCTGAAACAAAACTAGTCATTTAGACTAAAATAGAGAAAATGAAAATTGTGAAACTGTATTTGAAAGCTTAAGCATTTTAAGAGAAATTATGCATTCTTATTTCCCTATTCACATTCCTGTGATCACTTTCAAAACATCACTTTGAGTTAGTAAATCCACATTTTAAACAATTTTCCTTTTAGCCTCTCTTCCTTGAATCTTAAATCTAGAAATTAATGACTAACTCAAAATATTGCTGTGTTCACAATGGTAAAGGTTAACATGCTCCTATTGCCTGAGTCAAGAGAATTTGAAAATAATCACTACACTCTTTTCCTCCTCTCTTGGCAACTGCTCAAGGCCCCTCTTATAAAATTGCATGAGGATTTGGCTTGACACCATAAGGTCATTTGAAGATTCTGGTTAGTTGGTTTATCTAACTGGGAGATTAGGATGTAATATCAAAATTATTAACCCATAAAATCGTTGGCGTTTCAAAAATTAATCTTTGACTTTTAAGGTCAATATGAATGAAAGACTGAGGTTTCTTTGACTGCCAATATGCATATACAACTGAGTTGTATTGAGCTCAGTTTCTTCTTTAAGCTAGACAGGAACTTAAATAAAAATATTTTACTGATTTCATTTACCTTTACAAGATGGTCCATTCAAATTTCAACTTGATGTGTCTTATATACGTATGTGTAAATAAATACACCAAAGCACAGAAACCCTTATGAGGAGAATTAAAGAAGATATACTATCCTTCATCACCTGAGAACTTAACGTGCCATTTCTAGTGCTAAGTTTTACACATGCATGACGAAAGCTGCTGTTTATCAAATGGGACCCTCAGCACTTTAGGGACCGAGCCTGAATTCTCATTACTAAGAGATGTGGTGATGAAGATAGGTTTTAGCAAGCAAATGGACGAGTTAAAACATCATCAGCCAGCTTCCAATCATGTTAAGATTTAGACACAGAAGACTACAGCTGGCTCCCTCTCATCTTTCAAACTGAACCATAGTCATCTGATGGAGGAATCTGGATTGGACAACAGAAAGACATGGTCTTGAAATTCAGCTGGAATAAGACTGAGTTTTGACAGGCCAAATTCCTTTCTTCGTGTTACACATCATGTGTGTTCTTGAATTATAAACTGAATACTTGCTTATGGGTTATACATAGCAGTGTAAACACATGTTGAAAACAATACCCTTAACGGTTCTAATACCGGGGAGGGGAATAATTATGAGGTGCCATATGAACAGTACCTATATAGGGACAACGTGAATGACCACTCAGATAATGCCTGATTTAGATGGTATAAGATATAACTTAGACAAGACAAAGATACACTACACGAGACCACTGGGACTAAATTAATTTTTTAGTTCCAAGTGGTCATGGGTTTAAACAAGTCACCTCATTTCTTCATGATTCAGGCCATCCTGGATAAAAGGGCTTATTATACTGTCTCTTTTCATGAAGAATTTTGAAATAAGTCTGATGTAGAAAACCTCTACGTTCTATAACTTAAATGCTTTTTGATTCCATGATTTTGATCACTTCTCTGACCTCACTTTTAGCAAACCAGAATATTCTGCAGCAAGAAACTGCATGGTTTCATTAAACATATTGTAAAGAAACACTTATTTTGTTTGGTATGTATTTTTCTCCTGATTTTTCTCGTGTTCACTTATTATCATATTCAAAGAGACAGTGGGACTGATTTTGTTTTTGACAAGATATGCAGATGGAGACACATTGTCTCCAAATATGGAGCAGATGGTCAGTAGGAAAATCTCCTCTTTTGCATCAGGATGGAAGTAGATTACTTCAGTAAATGTGTGAGAAATTTGCTACCACTGAAGTCTGTCTCATGGATCTCCATGTTATCTGAGACCTACTGAAACTATCATAATAAGAAATAACACTTCTCACAAGCATGTTTTTGACATCAAACCACTTACTGTGAGTTGCTAATTCACGACATTAGTTGGGTGCTAAGTAAGATTTCACTTGCTTTGGTGAAACCATGGGTACAAACTATCCAACATCCAGCCTGTTTTCCTCCTGCCACATTGCACCTGATATACTCAGCATCTGACAGCTTATCTCTATATCACACAACCCTTCACCCATGCTTCAGTCTTCCCTTTCATACTTACTCAAATTTGTATATTTAATGGCCTCCAAAGCCAAAGACCTTCAAACTGGGCTCTACCAGGAAGATGAGCTCTTCCTTTGGCTCAGAGAAAATTTGTACTGAATCAAATGTAGAAATTAATATAAGATTTCTATTACTGTAATTTCAAGAATTTGTAGATTATGGAATAAGGCTATAGATCTGGACTGAGATTGGGACTTCTGTGCAAGCTGATCCTTGCTAATATATTAGGTGTCAAATAAACCTTAAGGTCATAATTTTGAAGACAGATCAGGTATGACTGCAAAATTTTCTACTACACCCTTTTCTAGATGTGTCCTTATAAAATAACCAAACTACCATGCTCTTTTCATCCTTTTTTTTTTTTTTTTTTTTAGTGAAATGAATTACAAGGTGTCAGTAAGAGCAGGGATGGGTACCCAATTTAAACAGAGTTACTGCAGTTTACATAGGACATAATAAATAAAATACAAGAGAATTTGTGACCTAGCAGTATCAGATAAAAGTCCAAAGACATCAGAAGCATGGCTGATATTCTGGTTTCAGTGTCTACACTGCAGACAGCTGCCCAAACTACTTTTTGAGACAAATGCATATGTTCAGTCACATAACCAAGTAACATTCGCAACCCACCCAGCTACCCAACAGATTAATTTTTATAAAATTTTTTGTATATGCAGATCCTATAAAAAGAATCTAGACATTTCAGATGTGAAAGTCTATGCTACACCTCACTGAAGTTCATGCAACTTACTTGGAAGAGAAAGATGGCAAGACTAACCCTCTAATAAACCAGATGTCCACAAGAACATTTAGAGTTTGAATTAAGATTGATTGAGAAGAAAAGGATACCAACAGCACAATTTATCTCTGTTGCTGGTAGAGAACTACAGACTGGAATTATGATTTCCTGTGCTGAATACAGTGGTTATATTATTCATTATTCTCCCCTAACTTCCAAAAGTAGACTCCTTGTATAGGCAAAGTGTACCTCTGACACCTCTGACTCCAAAAACCTACTGCTAGCACGGTTGAGTCATTCACAGCCTAAGAGTTCACAGTCGTTGATAGAGGCTGGTGTCAATAACCAATGACAATAATATTTGTCATATCTCCTAACTTGCAAAGTTAACTCTGTTCCATTGTAGTCAGTAGCATTTACTGTATCAAGGGCACTTAGTGATCCTCTGCTTCAACCCTTTCCCCCCACCCTTCCCCTGCTGGTAAAAATGAAGCCTTTCTACCATGTCACGCTCCTCTCTTCCTTGCTTTATATAACCTGCAGTGGAAGCTGTGTCTACTCTTTCCTCAGGTTTTCAATAAGCCACACACACAAATGAACAAAACCAAAACAAAACCCAAGAAAACTAAACCAACCAACCAAAAAACCCAACAAACACAACCAAAACAAAACCCAAAAAACCTAAACCAATCAAACAAAAATCCCCAAAACAACAACAACACCAAAAAAGCAGACTTAGGAGACTTGACAGGAGCTGCAAAAACACACAAAGAAGCTTCACTAATCACACAGTTCAACATAGGAACCAAATCCATATCAAATCCATTCTATCCCCCTCCCACTTACCTATCCCCTCCTAGGCTTTACTCCTTGACTTCAGGTTATGCCCAACCTTCCAGGGCTTGTTCATCCAGGGAATCTGAGTGTGTGCAAGTATGCATATGGGAAGGATAAGTAGGAGGAGTTACAGCAAACTGTTGGCATCCTGAGCCCCTCAAAACAAGAATGCAGTATTTGTAAAAGGTATTTCTTCTTCCTCCTCCTTGCTGAGAGGTGAATGATCTTGAAGTTGTCTCCCCCACTTTGTCCTGGATACTAGTTAGCTTTCTCCCCCTGACATTCCTTGGTGTGGCCCAGTCCCTCTTTGGACCACCAGCACAATGGGACATACCTTACACTATTAACCTTCTGACTTTTGCAGGTTTACTGGCCTTAAATACATCTTTCCTGCAGTGGAAAAAGGTTATCTTTATTTCTTTTTCAGTCCATTCTTTTATTTACTTTTTATGACACTGTTGAATTTGGTTTTATACATTTGTGTACAAAGACTTTTATAATCAATCATTGTCTTCTCAATTCCAAACTCACCATACACAGGAAGAAATAATTCTGTTAATATTCTGGGATGGAAGAAGGACTAGAGAATGAAGTACAGAAGACTTGTTTTCAGAACAAGAGTATTTGAAGCACATATTTTTATTTCCTTAAATCATATTGATGTTTTTAACACTCCTGTTTCTATACACAATGACATTCATTGCATTGTCATATGTGTAAGTGATCCTCATAATTCTCAACTGAACTGGAACCAAACAAAAGTATGGTAGAATGAATCGAATAAATCCTAGTAATGTGATATAAATTACTACTTATAATTTACAATTTGTATGCAGTCAACAAGGAAAATTAATACTTATTTATCAAATTTGATTAGATGCCTCGTATCTGTAATTAAAGGTAAGTGTTTTGGATTTTAAATTTGTACTCTTGTTAATTTTAAGAATCATCTATCAAGGAGGAAGTAAGCTGGCCTGTGAACTTCAAATATCCTCCAGGGTTTTCACAGAGACAGGAAATTTTGCTTCATATTATGGATCAGATCACCTCCCCCATCCATCTGTTTCACAGTAAATGGACATACATACTTAATGTGGTTGTTAAACCTTAATAATTCTTTGTGAATTAAGCCCAGCACGTATCTCAGCCCCACACAGCCAGCCACTCATTCTCCCACAGTGGGATTGGAGAGAAGGGGAAGGATAGCAATGAGAAAACTTCTGGACTGAGACAAAGACACTTTAGTAGGGAAAGCAAAATCCATGCACAAACAAAACCAAATGAGGCATTCATTCACCACTTCCCATTGGCAGGTAGGTGTTCAGCTATGCCGAGGAATGTCAGGCTTCATCAAGCTTAGCAGTTACTTGGGAAGACTAACACCATCGCTCAGAATGTTCCCCCAGGTGCATGCACTGACCACGATGTCATATAGTGTGGAATACCCCTTGGGGTCAGCTGTCCCAGCTGTGTCCGGTTCTATCTCCTTGTGCACCCACAGCTTACCTGCTGGTGGGCTGGGGGGAGAAGGAGGAAAGCACTTCAGCAATCCCTAAAGCTTCCCTGTGTTATCAAAACTGCGTTGGTCACAAATCCAAAACACAGCACCATATGAGCTGCTGCGAAAAACATTTACTCTTAGCACAGCCATAAACCAGCAGAGCATTTAACCAAGTTATTTTGCCTAGTATTTTTCAGGACTTGCAGTAGATCTAAGCTCTTTTTGAACAGTCTCCAGACCCCTGTCTGGATACCTGTGGCATCTCATATGATGCCAGGCATATGCAATTAGGCAATAAATAAGTTACAGGTGCTTAATCATTACAGTTTACAGCACAGCACTCTATCCAGCTCACATGTTTGATTCTTAAGAACCGCTGAATATATGCCTAGGATTAAGTGCTTAGGAAAATCAACATGAGTCCTACCCTACAAATGGAACAGCCTTTTGCCAGCCTGGAAGTGTAGGTTCAACAGTTTATTAGAAAAATTACATGTTCTTTACTCCTTGGTTCAAAGAGTATTAACATTTTTGCAAGTGCTTTTAATGATGAGATTTTTATAAATAGTAACTTTAAAAATGTAATGTGAAATTTTCCCAGCTTGATGAAAGCAATTTAAAAAATCCCTTATAGCTGTCATCAACTTAGATTTTTAATTGTGTAGAAAGCTTCTTTTCTACAGAGATAATTATACAGAGCTATTTTGACAAACACTAATAAGATTGAAAACCAACTTCAGATCTCCAACCAGATTTTTGCAGTGTTCTGCTGTGAGTTGCACCACTGTAAAGCTCTGAACAAAATTAGCAGCCTTACTCTTTCATGCTTAGCTCATCACATCTATATAACGAGAAATTGATAGTGTCAATACAATGGCAATTAATGCCTATACTCATGTTAGAACAGAAAGCAATGGAGTTACGTCAGGACAGCACTGGAAGTCCAGATCAGTGAGCAGGAATCCTTAGTCATGCCAACACATTTGTGCTGTTTCTGGAATTTAATGTAACATCCACATTATTGCCCTGTACTATAGGGTTGAAGCAACACACCGAACACTAGTTCAGACGGCTTTATGCCATATTCAACTCCTCAGGTAACAAGCCCAGGTTATCAAAACACTGTTGATCAGCAGAGCTTGGTTAACTGGAAATATTGACTGATTCAGTGAAAAGCTAGAGCAGATGTCACTATATTGTTATCATTTAGAGTGACACAACATTTTACGTCAGAATGTATATCTGTATGGGTAAGTGTACATAGAGCTAAACTACAGATCAAAGCACAAATGTTCCATGAACAACACTCACAGCCATGACCATAACAGCTTGTCATCAGAAGTTACCTTAAGCTCAATTCAGAGTTTATGCAAATTTCATTGAACTAACTGCCAGGAAAACAAGAAGTTTCAGAGTATAACAGAGGACAGCATTGGTCTCGATGCCAAGTTAACCTGCTTACACCTTAACTATTAACACCATTCAACCATACAGAGATGTCATTTAAAGCCCAGCCCTGGAGCACACCAGCTGTGAACCAGAGTTTGATGCCATGCACAAACTTGATAAAGGTACATTCTCTCACCTTGTCCAGACTGTTGATGAAAACATGAAACAGGATAGCCCTCGAGATAAAACTCAGAGGAACTCTACTTGCAACTGGCCTCCAACAGGTAGAGTACACAGTGTTAACCCCTTTCCTTCAGATTCAACCATCCATCCAGCACTCTACCAAGCTACTAATCTACCCGTCTACATTGTGACACCCCTCTCAGAATACAGAGATGCTCTGATGCTCTGGTAAGCAGGGTTAAAAGCCTTTGTAGTCCTGGAAGAAAAAAGCCACCACTCTCCTACATCCATAAACCCAGTCACAAATGCTAATCTTGTAATAAAGGGTAGTCAGGTTAGTCAAGATTTGTTTACCTTTGGTAAACTCATGCTGACTATTACCTACCACCTTCACATGACCAGTATTTGTTTTATTCACACAACAGTATTACAAGTGGTGAAGTGTGATTGATCAGCCCCCACCTGGAGTTCCACTGACATTCCCCACTCACCCTTTAAGATGTGTGCAACATCTCTCTGTTTCCAATCATCAAGGACCTCTCCTGGCCTCCATGACTGGCTGTAGATAACAGTAAACAGCCTCACAAAGACATGAGTTCTCTCTGTGCCTTTCACATTAATAATAGTCTCAAGCCCTCTGCAGTCTCTCTGCCACACCAAAAATACAGGCTTTAAACCTATGGGAAGCAGTAAACTTCTGTGACAGTGTCTGCTCAGCAGCTAGATGCTTCTGTTCCCATCAAAAGGGGATCTCCATCTCGGTGTCAAAAGTTTATTAAGGTCCAAGTGTCTCATAAATCCTCCTAAGGAGAGCTTGTTCCTTTGTATGGCTATTATGGCACAGTATCCATGTCTATAAGATCAGATCTGACATCAGAGAAGCCTTTCTCCTATGCCAGAAAATCAAAAGCTTCAAGCCTGTCTCATCTTGTGGGATGTCACTCAAACATAGCCTCTCTATATGTGTCTTTCCTTCTCTATGAAGAGAAAATCTTCCCAATGAGGGAAGAACTTAGGCTCTTCTCTCTGTAAAATTTCTGTGAAGACCCAGTCAACCCTGTTTCTTCCATTCTAATAGCACACAGTCTGCTCATCTTCACCCTGCAATATTACACAGAGTCACAGAATTATTTAGGTTAGAAAAGACTTCTAAGATCATCCCGCCCTCACTCTTTCAGGTAGCATTAGAGAGCGATAAGGTGTCTCCTGATACTCCTCTGCTCCAGGGTCAACAACTCCATCTCCTTCTGCTGCTTCTGAAGAGACTTACCCCCTAGACCCTTCACCAGCTCTGTTGCCCTTCTCTGGACATGCTCCAGCATCTCAAAGTCTTTCTTGCTGTAACAGGCCCACAACTGAATACAGGATTTGAGTTGCAGCCTCACCAGTGCCAAGTCCAGGGGGACAATAACTGCCCTGGTCCTGCTGGCCACACTATTGCTGATACAAGGCAGGACATCATTGGCCTGCTTGGCCACCTGAGCGTGCTGGCTCATGTTCAGCTGGCTGTTGACCAGTACCTCCAAGTCCTTTTATTGCTGGGCACCTTTCCAGCCACTCTTTCCCAAGTCTTTAGCACTGCTTGGGGTTGTTGTGACCAATGTGGGGGACAAATTTCCACCCAGCAGTACAGGGCTTTTACCACCACTTGTTTCCTGTAAGTGATACCACTGTGTTCCACAGGAAGTTCTAGCTGCTCCGGATCCAAAGAGAGCCATCTTCTCACGACCTTCATCTGAGTTAGAGCCTCTGATATGCCCAGGTATCATCCCCAGACAAGAGACCAAGTCCTGTGGAGCATCACCACCTGAACTATCACATCGCCTAGAGCAGCGTCCGGATGCTGCTGCCTGTTGTCTCTGGGTATGCATGACAGCTAGGCCCAGACCCTCTACCTACCATGCGCCTGTAGGCACCTTCTACACTGCAATCCAACAATCAGAAAACAGACAAAAAAATCAAGCACTCACCAATTATGAAGGAGGTAACATCAATAAGGGATAAAAATCTGGCAAGTCCAAGTGCTGGATTTGCACCTAGGACGAAGCAACACTGTACAAAGTTACAAACTGGGAGAGGAGTATCTGGAGTGCAGCCCTGAAGAAAGGGATCTGGGGATGCTGGTCAGCAGCAGCTCAGTGTGAGTCAGCAGTGTGCCCGGTCAGTCCAGAAGGAACTTGCCATAAGATAAACTACCACAGGGTGAACTTAAGACAAGCACATCTCTCCACCCACTTCACATTTAATGTTAAATAAAATCCATATTATTGATTTAGGCATACAGTCTCATTTGCACCTTAATTCTGGCAAAGGCATCTCTCACTAATCTGATCATAACACACAGGAAGCATCCTACCCTTTCCAAAGCAATTGTCAGCCTTTCTTTCAGTCAGCACTTGGAGTGAGTTAAAATTCAATCAAATCTTCTGAATTCAAGTGTCTTCAGGTAACAGTTTACTGTTTGAACTACTTCTTCAGAATATTTCAGATAGACATTCTGCATTCACAGGAACATTTTCTGTCCACTACTGTCAAGATATTGAACATTGCCTAAAGTCTCAGTTGAGCTCTGACCTTTCTAATTATTTATTCAAAAATGATGCATCAAAATCTATAGCAAAGGTCTACTAAGGCAGACTCACAGGAGATCCAATCCATTTTTCTCTGGAAGGACTTAATGAGAGCTGTCAGATAGAACCGTAGATGCCACTGGAATGCATGAAGCTTGTGTGCCATTCACAACTAAAATATAAATCCAATTGTGCTGGTTTTAGCTGAGGTAGAGTTAATTTTCTTCACAGTAGCTAGTATGAGGCTATGCTTTGGATTTGTGCTCAGAACAAGGTTGCATATGTTTTCAATATTGTTGAGCAGTGCTTGCACAGAATCTTTTCTGCTTCTTGCACTGTCCTGACAGTGAGGAGGCCAGGGGTGCACAGGAAGTTGGGAGGGGACAAATCTTGGACACCTGAACATAACTGAACCAAGAGATATTCCACACTATATGGTATCATGTTCAGAATAGAAATTTGGGAAAAAAAGAAGGAAAGGGGGACATTTAGAGTGATGGCTTTTGTCTTCCCAAGTCACTGCTACATGTGACGGAGCCCTGAGAGCTTTTGTGGAGATGGCTGAACCCCTCCCTGCTCATGGGATGTTGTGAAGGAATTCCTTGTTTTTCTTGTTTTTTTTGTTTTGCTTTGCTTGCATGTGTGTCTTTTGCATTACTTATTAAACTGTCATTATCTCAACCCACAAGTTCTATCACTTTTACCCTTTTGATGCTCTTCTGCATTCAACTGAGGTGGCTGTGTCAGTCTTCATTGACAGGTGGGTTTAAAACACGCAACTTTGTATCTATGATTAACTTGAAACAAACTCTTTCCTTTATCTCCATAATCTAAGTAATTACGTAATTTTCTTTTTTCTCTGTAATCTATGAGATTCTCTGTCTCTTTAAAGCTGTAATCTCTCAAGGTAAGGATGTCTCCTAGTATAACTAGATAAAAAAGACAGAATTTTCATCATTAGTTAAGACGCACTCACTATCTTTATTGAAGTAATTATGCATGCACACCCACAGATACAAAGAATCAGTGCTTCATTGCCAAGAGTGGGATAGCCACAGACTTCATCTGCTTCAGTATAAAGTGCTCACTACACTAAAAATAGCTCACATTAAAATATTTACTCCAATTTCCATCTTATAATGTAAATGTACTAAGACATTCAGCTTGTTAACATTACGTTGTCATTGAAAGTAGTTCTCACTAGCCGACACCATCTGTTTATGCCCAAATATTTTCCTTCCATTCAGGCTAGTTGAAAGTAACAGTAAAAACAGTCTGGTAGGAAAAAGAAATGTGCTAAATGTGCTGATACACATATATAACAGGACAAGCCATTTTTAATACTGCTTTACTCCATAGCAAAAAATTGAACTGTTGCTTTTAAAATTCAATAGAGAGAAAAGTGAAAAATTCTTGTGAAGATCTGGAACAACAAAGGCAAAGGAAGAATTTCGATTTACTGATGTGTATAAGTGTTAAGACCCTGATTCCAATTACTTTGAAAGAAATCTTAGAGAAAGTAGAGAATAATTACTACAATGAGTGGTAAAGACTTGCAGGATTCTTCTATGAGTTAGCAACATTTATGTTTCAGACCTCATCTTCCATTAACTGAAAAGAAAGAGTCCACCACTTGGTTGAGTCTTTTTTTTTTTTTCTGTTTATCCCAATGGCACTTTTAATACTCTGTAATTCTTTATAGAACTTTGTATTCTCTTCCATTTAGAAATACTGTTCCAAGTGATCCCCATTCACTGTTCAGCTTCTGCCCCTGACTCCATCTTCTGTTTTCTAGTCATTATTTTCATTAAGTAATAGACAAAAAAAACCAACGACCAGAAGGTTGTCTCCAGGAAGGCCAACTAGCTATGCTGGCATTTAAATCTACTTTTATTTGGCAGGGGAAGCATTTATAAATGCTTCCTTATAACTATTTACATCAAGATTCTTAATATATCACTGAGGCAAGCACCAGAATCTCCCTCTGGAACCATATAAACCCCAATAAAGTCTTTACACTTGGCTTTGTTATCTGTATTGATTTCTGGTCTCAGTTGCATTCAGCCTAGAAGACAAATAGCCTCAGTAACCAGCAGCTCTTTACATCAGTTGCCCTCTTACAAAGTCTCTTTTCCAGCTGGAACCAGGAAAATTCTTTCACCTGCAGTTTACACAGAGCAACCTATGCAGAGGCAGATAATAGGAACAAATATAAAAAATTATAGCAGCCTTGTCAAAAAAGCATATGCTGTGACTAGACGATTTTCAGAGAAATGGTTTGTGATTTATAGGCTAGATGGTGATGGGATGCTCTTCTTAAACATTTTTCTCTTACTCATGTATTGTTGAGTTGGTGGCCATAAGGGAAGCTATGGTGAAATAACCTTTCCATGTTGCAGCACTGATCATTAGCTCACCAGTTACATTCCATTAAACAAGGGGTTTTATACTTTTCTCCATAAATTGACTTTTCTACCCGTTTTAGGCTCAGTGCTTTCTACTAAGTTCTGGAAGAAGATATCCATTCAATTTGAATGAGCACTGAATTATCTTGCTCTTGTATGTACTAAATTTGTATTTCAGTGTTGAAAACGTGGACACTGAGGAAAGAAATGAACTTTCAGTTTAAAATTAAAAGACCATCATTTGAATATACCACCACACACCAGAGTTACATATGGCTTTCTTTCAGCATATGTAAATCACAGAAGTGTTTTCAGTGGTATGGTTTTGACGTAAAATAATACCATGTGAGTGAGTCAAATTAACCGACACCTCAAATAAACATACCCTGATCCAGGTGTATATTAACGTGATAGTTTCAAATGATAAAAAAAACTGTAATGATTTTTGTTGTCAGACAAAAATGTGTTGCATTCTCTCCCTAATTAAGGCTTTATATGTAGAAAGAAATAGTAGTTCTGTGTTACTGAAGATTACATTAGTCAACGTTGCAAATTTTTGAAGAAAACAAACCCAAGATACTGAGAGCTTTGGAAAGAATTTCTCTCCTAAGAAAAAAAAACCAAAAACCCAAACACATAAACTTAAACTTACATACATGCATGTCTTTAGATATATATATGTAAACACATAGCTGAAAATCTAGTGAGAACATGAAAACTAATACTGAGTTTTTGTGCTATTCATTTTCTAATGAATAGACAACTGGAAGTATTTCTAATGGGAGTTTGATCTGCTGATAGCAAAGGCTATGAAAAAATATATGGCAGTTTCCCAATTTCCAGCTGGTAAACAGATTACTCTTTTTAAAAGAGGTTTACAATGAGTTTCAAGAAACAAAGCTATCAAATTAAAAAATAAGCTGCAAAGTGACAGGACAGAGAATATCTGACAGTTCTCAACAATGGTATTTATTGACATACTCACCAAATATGCAGCAACAATTTATCAAATGTTTTGGAGACCAGAATGATTTCTATTCAATGCTTTGGTTTAAAAACCAATTTTCTCCCCAGAAAAGCTATTTTTGGTGTGTCATTCTGAATTCCTGTATCACTGCTTGAAGATATTTTAAAACACATTTCTATGTTACCAGAAAATGGTGCAGCATTGTAGCCAAAAATGGATCTTGACATCTGCCATTTATAAACAGAGATTTCTAGACAGAACTTTTTGTCCATAACATCGTTAAAACCCCAGAGAAGAAGAGAAACCAGCCCAGCTTTGACCTAAGACATTATTTAATAAGTAGTACTGCATCACAAGTGTGAGATCACATTTTGAGCTGGCCCATGTGACTCAGATGATCTGTTAAGAAGGTCATTTTTAGACCAGAGGTAGAGTTAGAAATTATGTCCACCACTTACATCCTTGTTCTCCTAGACCCATGAACATGATTCACTGTATGTCTTCTGGAGCTTTTAAAAAATTCAGGGTATTCATTCTTTGAGAACAGCATAATGAGAAGAAAATCCATGTTTTTATACTTGAAAGATAATTAGTGATTTAATTCTTCCCAGGTATCCAGCTAGCTAATTTTTACAAGGCTGCACAAAAGGAAAAGCTTCCCTGCCCTAGAAAGTGATCATCTTGTGATATGAAGCATGAACTTTCCTTTATTAAATTTGTGATGTTAGACATCAGGTCTATCCATCACAGGCTGATATATATAAACATATAAAGAGGTAAATTGCCTCTTCTCCCTCCTCCAGCTGTCCATTTGCTTAAACATTCTTTGTTCTTTTCTGATGCATGAGAATATATAGGATTTACCAAAGCCAATCACTATAAACTTAGTAATTCTTCATGTCTAAGTTAGTTGTTCTTGATCTTTTAATTTTGTGGTACCTAGTGACCCCAACTTTTATCTAAAGCTTTAGTTAAAAAATTGCTTCCATTTCTCTGTGTCATGTCACATTTTCAAACTGATACTTCTTAAAAGTGAGGGACTAATTAGGTTCATTACTGAACAACTAAGTTTGTCTGGAAGAAAGAAACATATGCATAAAAATAACTATTTTGTGTGTTTTAAATTACCATAGATGATTCTATTTTCTCTGTAGAAGTACAAGAAATGAAGATATATTCCCAGGCAAAAAAAAGTCAATTAGATAAAAGTGGTATTAAAGAGTTAGGGACTTTAGAAAAGTTTTTGCAATAATAAAAGCATAACCAGATATGTTACACAATTTTTCCAAAGCATGTAATACTAAATTATTTCTGTTCCAACTCAAGCCAGTGACCATAGGGGCAAGATTATGCCTTACTTATGGAGTGTTCCATTAAAAAACAAACAAACAAACCCAAAAAAACCCTCAACAACAACACAAGAAAGAAAAAAAAGAAAGAAAGAAAAAGGAGGTGGAGAGTCTTTTAAGAGGCATAGATTTTCTGTAGAGAAATACATTCTGCACATTCATCTCTCAGTGTATTCAACACATAATCATATTTCCTTTTTCATTCAATCAAGGAAGGTTCATGAGAACAAATTTAAGCAAGATCATACTGTACAATACTGGAAAGCCGAAAAATTTAGGGGGTCAGAGTCTCAAGTGAGTTTAAATGCATTCTAAAATTTTAAGGTATTTATTTATTACTTTATTTCAGCTGGTGATCTATAGCCTTATTGTTTATGCTTACCAATATCAACAGTACTTTTTCCTTGTCTCTGAATCTTTAGAAGAATAAAGTAAAAATCTGTCTTGCAAGATCAGATATTTGACTTATTAACTGCAATTTGTTCAGTTACTCCAAAGAATCCCAGTGAAATATTTCAGTCATTATGTAATATACACACAGAACTAATCAAAAATCATCTCTGCAAGTAGAAATTTGTTCTACATTCTCTGTGCTTTACCAAAGTTCAAAGGAAAGACAGAAATATGCAGCTATTGTGGACAGTGTGCAAGGCTGAAGTAATCAAAGTTAAGATTTATTTTATATCAATCTAGTCTTTCTAAATTACTGAAGCTCTATCTGAAAGCTCCTGATGGCCTAAAAGAAATATAAAAGAACCAGGTATCTAGCCCTTTCTTATCTTAGAGTAGTGTCAGAAAAGAAAGAAAAAATTACAGCAGCAATCATATGTGTAAAGTCATCAGTTCACAGTTTCCAAGACAGTATGAAACTATTTTCTTCTGTATAGAAAAAAAAAAAATACAGCATTTATACAGTACAAATTTTCACAAAAGGACAGGTTTTCTCTTCAAATAGGATAAACCTTAATGTGTAACCTAAAGAGGTAGAAGCTTTTCTGCTTCAGCAAAATGCAAGTATGCTGTGTGATGCAGAACCCAGGCCTGAATCTTTGGCAAAATAAAATTATAGAAATTTTAAGAGATGACAAGTACTCAGCATCCATTTACATACAAGGATATGCTCTGAAGAGTCACAAGCCAGACCTTTTCACTGTGGAAAAGCATGATCATCCTCAGTGTGTTATACTGCGCCTTTCATGGAGCCTGCACAGAGTGGCCAAGGGCGCACAAAATATACTCCA
Source organism: Cnemophilus loriae (assembly GCA_013397755.1). Lineage (NCBI taxonomy): Eukaryota > Metazoa > Chordata > Aves > Passeriformes > Corvidae > Cnemophilus > Cnemophilus loriae. The sequence continues at coordinate 1,410,324 of VZTF01008739.1, forward strand.
GCACAAACAAGCATCAGAAGCTCATCTGGGTTTCTCTGAGCAAAGACATTCTGAACGCAAATACAACATGGCTAACAGCCAGCAGGGTGTAAAGAGAAACAAAACTCCTGCAGATCTCAGGGTTTCATTTCCTATCCCAGTATTCAGTTTCAACACACACATTTCAAGCAATATCCTAAAAATATCTGATGAGGCTAAGGCCTGTAATGAAAAGTGCATAAGAAATTTAACTTGTACCAGTGGAGGTTCACAAAAAAATCACCTGAGGATCTGGACTGAAGTGCTTCCTAACCCCAAATCCTGTCTAAAATCTGTAATGGATCACACACTTTAACTTAGCTTTTAGTTCACAAACTTTTCTGTAGGAAGCAAAATTACGCTTCCTAATTTATAAGATGTGATTCAGCTTTTGCAAATAAAATAGCAGCAAGTGTAGAGTGGCAGATGGGGGAATTTTTTATTGCAAAATTAGTTTGATATCATCTTTCTTAAGTAACTGAAACTTCGAATATTCAGCATATAAGAATTAGTGCTGCTATTAATTCTTCAGATATATGTCCTTTCTGTAGCAGAGGAGCAATGTACTATCAGTGTATAAGCTTGACACTAATTTCTAGTACAACAAACATTACAGTTGATTATCCAGACTTATAAATTATAATAAACACAAGTAAAATTGAAAACAGCCTTTTCATGCCCCCCTCTTCCCACTGCCTAATAAAGAACAAAATGTTTGATACAGAATGAAATATTCTTTTTTAAACACACTGTTCCCAAGTATATCGAAGAAACTCAGTGTGTCATTGGTCCATGTAATCCCTCTTTGAATATAGCCAATGATAATGACAGTATTTGAAGGACAGGGGATTTTGTTCCAGGCTATGAGGCAGAATACAATAAATACTTTCAATAAAATAGACATTTCAAAGGCATTTAAGAAAAACACCAACCAACAGCCATAAGATTTTTGAGTTTCCAAGTGTAACACTATTACTTTTCTAGGGTGATAAAAAAAATGACATTTTTTGTACCCTCAGGCTTTGCTTTTGCTAGTAAAGTATACTTGGCCAGAGCCTAACTTTGAGTGCTGACATATGATCATATATATTGTCTAACTCTTTGCCTGTGCCTTGGCACAGAACACACTAAATTAGCACCTTCCCAGACAACACTTGTACAAAGACTGGGGAATGGCATGGGCCAGAGACTCTTGAAGCAGCCCACCTGGAGGAGATTACCTGATTTTGTAAGGGAAGTGAGTTAAACTCTGAGGACAGCATTATGATTTCACTGAAAAATAAGTTGCTTGGAAAGACTCCTCAAAGCCACCACTACTCAGAATGGCTCACTAGAGGCAAGGTCATTCTTAGTTAAGACAGGGAAACAGAAACTGAGCTGAAGGAGGAGGAGAGAAGTCTTTCTTACTGCAAGTGCATCAAGCATAGTTTCTTCTTTCTTTTCCTTTGCCTATATCAGACATTTGTATCTTTTGCCTGGTTATATTTGCTGTCAACAACATTTTGAGTTAGGTTATTCCATGTGTAATTTAAGATGCCTGGTTAACACCAATACATTTCTTCCTCAAAGGCATGCCAAATGTACAAACTAAGACTCTGGAATATTTTACTGTTCCAAAGAGCTACAGCTTCCCATAATTCAAAGCATACAAACAGTAGCTGAATTTAAGATGAATGGGACAGGTGAAGAGGTGATGTCACTGGGGCTAAGTGAAGCAGACACATCCCCCAGTGTCCTTTGTAACATAGCAAGGTCTTTGCATGCAATAAGATATAAGAATGCACATATGAACCCGAAGAAATGCAATGTGGAAAGGGTGCACACAAAAATGGTAGTGTGTCACTTGCTGTCAGGAGCAGAAAATAAATTCTAGACAACTTTGTTTACTAACAGAATTGTAGCCTCAGTAAAGTGAAAGACCATTGAAAAAGCTGGCTAAACAGTTATAACTATTGAATTACAAAGAATGTGAAGTCATCCTCAAAATTAAAGCCCCTAAATACTACTAAAATATCAGGTATTATGCTAGTCAATTTTTGGATTATATGATTTGATCACTATCATTACTATTCAACACATTTCGTTTATCATTAGTGATATTCAAATATGGATAGAAATATTTAATACTAATGCCTGTGTGGTAAATATTTTCCATAGACATTGTAAAACAAGGCTGAGAAATACTATAAATTTTGAACAGAGCATAAAAAAAACATCTACTTAAAAAATGGGAGGGCTTTCCTTTGCTAATGTCTCTAGGCTGAAGCAATCCATTTTTATATATGCCATCCTCTAGAAAAATGAGATATAATTTAACATCCTCAAATATTTCAACAGGACATTTTAAATGGGTCATAAAGTCAAAAATAGTTATAGTATAAGGGAAAGACTTTCAGAGGCTCAACGTACATTAGAACACTTGTTACCCTCTGTATACCTCCACCACTTACACTAATTTATCTCCCCAAGCCTACGGAGAACAGAGCCCATTTTTGTCGTTTGGGGGCTGCAGTTTGCGTCAATGACAGACCACTCAACAAATGCTTAATGGATAAGCCTAATTTTCTAACACAACATAAATACTGTTTTCTTTGAATAACGATCTAGGTCAAGGACTGAAACTAGAGGTGAACCAAAGTCTGTTATCTCACCACACCTAGGCTATAAAAGCTAAGCTACTTAACAAGCAAAGTCATACAGAAAGACTGAACCGTAGATCTACCGGGTTCTCAGAAAGAAAACAGCAAATGAGCATAAAGAGTGGGAGAAAAAAAAAGTTCTTTATGATGTATCCTTAGAGCAAGTAAGGTTAACAGGGCCTAGATTCATTCTTCCACTAAGCAGTCTACCTGCACCTCTCGAGGACAGGAGTGCACGTGACTGCTCTGTGGATACACTGCCAGGTTGCCAGAAAGCCATGATTCCCCAGCTGCCTGGAGAACAGAGTCTGTGGGAACATGCCGGGCTCTCTCTGGCCCTGCGTGCAAACTCCCCTTCCTTCAGAAGTCACTGGCTGTAACTGGGTCACTGTGGCATTGTCAGTAAGTATTACTATTCAGAAATCCATTCCCCTGGGTATCTCCAACAAGATCTTTTCTTTGGTCCAAACAATTTCCTGCTTAGTACTTCTGCGTAGATTCCGTCCACAAATGGAGTATGTCTCACATTTTACTTATGTCATCACACTTCCAGTCTCATGTTCAGATTATGAAACTTTGTCAGGTGTAGTTTCCCCTGGTGTAAGGGTAAGGAGTTGCACTGAGATTGTGCTGTTGTTCACGTCAGTTATGAATTCAGAAAAATGTCCCATCACAATATCGTCAGTACTGCCAATATTCTCAGAAAAAATAATCAAAATAACTACCATGGTCTTCCAGAGTGTTCAGATTATTGTCCAAGTAGAATCAGTGTTTAAATTAGCTCACTCCTCACTCTTTTCCTGTTACTATTTCCTGGAAGGTTTCAGGCAGTATTATTACACTTTCTAGCTCAATAATATGACAGAACTTCTCTCCCAAAACTCAAAACACACTTTCTGCAGCTAAGAATAATATCATGTCGTTTCTTTCCTATTTATGGCCATGGGGTTTACTGGAGTGCACTTGAATTAATAGGAAATTTCATCCATTGTAAAATATTACCAATAAATGGATTTTCTTGTAACTGACATAGCCCAAGTGTATAAATGAGTTATGATTTCAGTATACTGCAACTCAGCCATCAATGTCTATTTTTAAAATCTCTGTGTGATGTGGATTGTTATTGTAATCACTTCATATTTAGCTACATTTAGCTAAGAGTTAAAGACAACATGGGTGTCTCATCTCTAGGCCATCTAGACAACTACTGATTCATTTATATATTTAATCTTTTGATTAAGTTAAAAATAAAAGTGTTTGAACTAATTATTTATTTTTGAACTCTTTATTTGTTTATACAGATGTAAAAAATCAACAGTAAATTAAAATTGACAAAAATGTCAAACCACTTTAGTGTACAGACTAAAAATGGGAAGTGATGGATGATTTCAAGCTTCTGAAACAATACTTTCATGAGAACAGGATTGGATCTTACTGAAGAATGTAAAAAATACTGACTTTGTTTTTAAGCAAGCTCTTGTGATAATAAAAGATAATAGATCAAAGACAAATGATTCAGAAATTATTCAACCTGTTACAGCACAAAGTTGCTTCAATGCAACGTACTCACGAACTGCAGCAAATCCTTCTGTTTTAATTGGAACTTGAATCACCTTGACCTTTCCTAGTGCAGAGCAGAGTGCCCCTCTGAACCAACAGCAGCATCTGCATCCTCATTCCATTTTAATCAGAGCTCAATTTGGATTTCTATGTCTCGGCAATCAGTGCATTGCAGAGCAAGGAAACTGCAGAAATAAATGAGATGTTGCCTTGTTCCAGCTGATTAAAACATGATTCAAGGTGACTTTTAGGTGACACTACAAGTTGTCAGAGCAGCAGTGTACTTTTCTCTATGATGGAAAAAAATGTGTGAGGGATGTTTATTTCCCTTATCTGAGATAAGTGACAGAATTGAAATGAAAGCACTGGTGTGTCCATGAAAATAAATCAGTGTTTAAAGAATCCTATTATTAGACACAGTGGAAACTACATCTTGGATAAGCCTCCCATACTGTGGGTAATTATCACAAGCCAGAATGCTAATTGCTTTTCGATCTGCTCTGTGCCTCCGATGAGTCTTGTTGAGGGCTACTGAGGCTGTACCAGACACTAACACTTAATGAGACCAAGTTTATCAAAGTACAGCATCAGCTATTACCAAGTGAAGAACAGGAAAAATACTCCTTAAAATGAAAAGAGGGGGGAAAAAAGAGAGATGAAACCATAGGACAACAAGAAGAATTAAACTAAAAAACATTTTCATTATAATTTCTTTTCTGGTGTTAAGTAATTATGTCTTCATCACAGATAAAAAAGATAAAAGTTTACATGTTATGGCTTGTTTACATGAAAAGGTGAGTACTTGTTCTGTATTTTAAAAAGTTTGCTTGTTATTCTATTTACACAAGAGAAGTTAAGAACTCATAAAGTGTTTTTCCTTTCAGTTCTATTATGGTTAAGAACAATCAAGGGTGGGTTCTATATATTTATTTAGCTTTCTTGTGAAAAATGACCAAAAAAATTAAATCAGAAATCTACTTCTGGATAATCTACCATGTCTTTGATGGTAGATTTCAGTTTATACCCTGAGACTCCAGAAAATATGTAGGATGGGCAATGAGCATTTTCCAGAAAGCCAACCCAATAAAAATTACCATTCTGAAGAAAACTGGGAACATTCCTGCATTTCTCCATTTTACAATATTTGTTATCTTATAATTAGATTTTTTCATGAACTCAAGGAGCTAGGTAGGCAATTTCCAAAATAAGTATTCAAGGTATCATTAAAACACGGTAAGATGCACCGACTGCTTTAAAGACACAAGAGTGAAGTCACCAAAGTTCTACTGAAAATCTTCAGGAAAGGGAGAAAGAACCTCACGTCAGTGCTTGTGATGTAATTATTTCTTCTTATCATCTCTAAATTAGAGATTAGAAAAAGAGGTGAAGCAAGGTAAGCATCTCTAAAGCAGAGAAATGAATGCTTGACTTTAATTCTGCAAAAACTTGTCAGTTCTCTGGGCTGACAGCTTCAAGTGCAGAGGTCAGAAGAGCAGCACCAGAGAACACAAGCAAGACCAGTAAGTTAAGGACCTCAAGAGCAGTGACACTGGTCACAGCAGCTGTGAAGATGAAAGCAAATCAAAGTAGATCAAGTGAGCAGATTATGTCACAAAATTTGAATGTAGATGTCAGCATTTCTGCACGTGTGTGTGTTCACTCACTTTAATAGCAAATACTTTGCCATTCTTGTTACTATTTAAAACAGTACGACAGACTACTGCAAAATAATGATTTTAAACCTACTCTTCATACAGTCTCTGAGCCCCACCAGTTCACACAAGCTGATGAAGTCAAGCTAACCTATTGCTAGTAGGCTGCTCTGAGTCACGTCTCTCAGTACTTCAAAAGAAAAACTTTTATGTGTCTAATTCAAAAGAAACAGATAAGCAAATCACAGAACACAGATTTAAATATAAGAAATAAACATTTATCTCTTCATCTGGTTGAATTTCCCATTTCTCTTGTAATCATAGTTATTACTACAGGGTATTATAGTCCCTGACCTCTGCCTCTCATAATAGGTGCAAACTTTATTTCTAATAAGGATTTTTAACACCTGAATCATTGCCTTAACCTTACATTGCTCCATCTCTAGGGCAATCTCATCTTCCCTCAGAAAAAGTGACCTACTTCTAAGATGAAGTCTAACAATTGGGTTACTCAGTGACAATACTGCTTTTCTTTCCTTTTGGTTTTCCTGAGAACAGTCTGTCTTAAAACTGCCTTGCCCTCATTTTCTAACACTTTTTAGTCAAGTAAACATTTGACACCTTGTCTTAATATCAAGTATTATTGCAAATAAGATAAATATGCCTCAGCAGTGACTATAACACTATTCTCTGAATTCTCAGTACAATCAGTCAACAAAAATGTTTCATTTCATACATCATTTACCACTTCTATAGGAATTGCAGAAGATACTGCAAATGAATTCTAAAGTGAAAGTTTAGAAGCAACAGTGAATGCATGATGCATGTGTAAGATTATCTTCTACCAGTTCTTTCCACTTCTCTTCATTGTGATCCATACACTATGGGATTAAACCTTGGAATGAAAACTACGGAAAAAACATAGAAAGGAGAAAGAAAAAATTCAGAGAGAAAAGATAGCTACATAGTAGATCTTTGTCCACTGTATGGACAAACTCTTATTCATGAGATCATGACAGTAGTTGGGCAAAGCAGCATTTGAGCAATTAAAAAAGGGGAGGTGGGGGAAGGAAGGATGAAATAAGGCAAACTTCCTCTATCTGGTATAAACACTGCAATAAGGGTATGACTTTACCCACAGTATTATCCTCCTGCTGAGTCATTTCCTTTCCCCATTTTATTATTGTATTAATTAGAAGGTAGCACCAGTATAGCGGACAGACGACAGAGTGATCTTTAAAGGCAGGTAACATACTGCAACAGGAATCTCTGAAGCTTAGAAACTCTCTTCCCAAAGAATTAATCTCAGTCTCATGTGAGCTGTTTCTACTTTCTTACTCTCTAGATGTGCTGACCATGGTACCAGGCAGAGATGATGAATCTGCTCAAAATGGAAACCAATTAAAAGAAAAGAGCAGTTTTTTCCACCTGTCCTGTGTTCCTCTCCTATTTTCCAAGCAAAATTTTAAACAGAAGTGAGCCTGTGATTTGGGGTTGCTTGTTTGTTTATTTGTTTGTGGGGTAGGGGTTGTTTGTTGATGTTGTGGAGGGGTTTACCTTTTTTAATATATATCAAGTGATATTTATCAGGGAAAATTACAATTCTGCTGAATTCTGAAAACATATTTTCTTTTATTAGACCCTTCTACACACTTGTCTTTGAGATGTTCATATTAGCACCTAACAATAATAGCAGGGTTTTTTTGGGTTTGAGTTTTGAGGGTTTGGGTTTTTTAATATCTAGACAATGTTTTGGGCATGCTATCCTTTTAGTAGTTGTGGTAGCAGCTCTGGCTTGTGTTGTGGATCACTGTTCAAATGTAGGCAGCTCGGACCCACACAGCTGCTCACTCACTGCCTCTCAGTGGGATGGGAAATAGAATGGAAAGGGTAAAAGTGGGAAAACTCACAGCTCGAGATAAAACACAGTTTAATAGGTAAAGCTTTAAGAATATACAGAAGGTTTTCCCAACTTTTCTCTTTTTGGTTATCTGCTAAATATGATATGGTATTATGATCCTTTGCTTAACAAAGCCACTGCTTTTAGAATCAGAGATTGAATTCTGTTCCTGTGAACAAATCTTCCAGATTCAAGTTAAACTCTATAGTAAGGGACCACATAGACCACTGCAGTTAATTAGAGTAGTCCAGTGTATTTCAACAGAGCACCCAGGACTTTATATCCCTAACTAATATTGTGGAATTATTTGTCTATGAACGCATAACATCTCAAGTTACATATAAATATTTATTCTGCATTTAAAAAAAAATTTAAAAGTGAGAAATTAAGAAATAATACGGACAAGCATAAACAATGATCAAGGTTAAGAGATTAGAGAAGTGAAGGGCAAAGTAAGCTAGCACAACTTTGAACTTTATAGGTCATGAAATCGTTGCCGCTTTCAGAAATGATAACATTTTGAAATGGAAGATTGTATCTCTTTTTACACTTTGCTTTTTTAATTCTCTCCAGTGTCCAAGTTTACAAAGGTTAGATGCCAGTATAATCTAGAATAAGACCATCTGTGACTGATTTTGAAAGGTTACTGAGAGGGAAATCGGATGCGTGAGAAGCCTCAGGGAAGGCAGCTGACTTCTATTGTTTTCTAATAGATCTGATATTCCAACGAACGACTAAATTACTGAATCCTTGCTTGGATTTCCAGACAATATATTAGGATACCTAAGCAGTCGAATTAAGAACATATTTTACTACCTTCTTCTCCCTAATATTGTGACAAATTGTTGTCAAAATCTGATGCTTGTCAGAGATGTTGTGAGCACTACCTGCATATCATAAGCGAAATCAAACAAATAACATGTGCATTTATTCTCTACAACCACACAAAACTGTTCAACCTTCACAAGTCCTGCTTAATAAAATAGACGGACTATTGCAGTAGAGAGAAAGGCAAAATTAATATTAATCACAATATTTCTGCAATTTTCTACTCGTCTATCATCAGGTCACACCAATAATCAGGGTTAACCTGAGGAAAAGAAAATTTTATCCAGTCTGAAATGGCACAGTCTAGTCCTACAAAAGGCTTTGAATATTACAGGCAGAATTCTCACCGGGGTCTCTGAGGGACACTAAAGCATAAAAAGAATTTCCACCACCATAGTAATCCCACTTGTTAAAAAATGAGAACACTGTGCTTTGTACCTAGCAATTTCCCAAGAATGCATATTATTCAAAATGTATGAATCAAAGAAATCCAATTTAGTATATTTGGACTTTACGAGTCTGTAAAGTCTGTGCATGTGTAATGCTAGTCAGGATTGGAAGAAAATTTTCAGATGACTAATTTCTTTGCCCACAGTTAAAGTAATCTGAAATGTTTCTGAACAGAGTGATTTACTCACATAAGAAATACAGATGTAAAATATCTGCAAATTATACATTTCATTTGGGTCAAATCAGATAATCTGTGTGACTTATGGAAAAGGAAAAGAAAAGGTTAAATTTTTTATTTCAGCCACCAAACCAACCAACCAACCATCTACACAAGCACAGTCTAAAATCTGTTAAGAAAAGATATCATAAAAACACTGTGTAGTCCAGACTAGCAGAACGTAATGAATGACCATATAGAAACAGGAGGGTTTCGATGTAGGGATCTTGTGTCGAATTGCTTCTTCCCTTCAGATACCATGATCTCCACCCAACCCTTCATTCAGTTTCAGGGAAACTGCAGCTTCTAGTATGACTTTGTAAAAATTGGTATAAGATATACCTGCACTTGGTCTAAGGAACAAACAGGAATGCCATCTGTACAGAAAGCCCAGGAACTTGCATTCTTTTACCTTATCTCTCAACAGTTTTCTATAAAACAGGAACAATAAACAGGAAGAAGACTGACTTCAAGAAGAAGAAATACTGCCCACAATGAGGTGCTCTGCTCCTTCATGCAAGCTCTTGCAGGGAGATCACACATAATTTTGAAACTTATACTTTTTAAAGTTGAAAAAATGTTTTCTCTGCACCATCTTTTCTCCTCATAAGGAAAAACACATTTTAGTAAAACTGAAATAGAGAAACATTAAATGATAATTATTCAATTTGATATACCATAAGAAGTGTTACCTTTAACACTCAAGAATCAATTTGGCAGTAAAAAAAGGTGATGGTACTTCAGGAATCTAGATACATGTTAACTGCTTGATCTAAATTACCTTTTCATAACTTGTACAAATTTCATAATTACTTGGATCTACTTTTGTATCTATTCTGGGCATCTAATAGTCTAGACTGATTATGTCAAGCTTCTCTCGTCAAGTTCCTCTTAAAACTGTACCAAAATGCTTCTTGCATTATGTCTGGCAAGCAGTCCAGCAGAGAATGAAATCCCCAGACATTTTTTTCCTAATCTTTAAAAGTAAATTATTTATATTAACCTTTTTAAATTATTTTAGATAATGCATGATTTTGAAAGAGGTGGGAACTTACTGTTATTATCCTTTATTAGATAAGGAAATTAGCAGTATGGAAATAAAATTGCAGTCTATTTTCATGCAGTTTCTTTTATCAAACTAACCATCTTTGTGTTTTCACTTTCTGTCTACCATTTCAGCAACAAAAGGGAGTTTGGGACAAACCATTTAACTTACAGTTATTTTGGCGTTTTATTTTGGCACAGAGGAAGATAAACATGCTTAAGGGTGAAGATATACTTCATTTGTCTTCCTGAAAGCTAAACTGCATCCAGAGTTCTAAAACCAGAGAGAGCAATTAAAAGAGCAGGCAACTGAATCTCTGGTTTCTCTGACTCCTTCAAATATATTGTGAGTGGCCGTGCTGCTTGTGTTGAGAAATTCTTTGAATTTGAACATATTTTCTAACCAGGTTACTTGATGAGATTAAATAAAACCCACAGTCAGCTAATTGTTTCTCAGTCAGGCTTGAATTATACCAACATATATCAGCTAGTAAGGCAATTTGTTAAGCTGACTAATCATACAGAAAGACTGTAGCAAGTACCAATCTTAACAGTAGTGCATGAAGAATTATCACAGTTTCCTTTAAATATAAGAGGTGAAAAGGAACAATCACTTTGTTTTTTATAATAACATTTTTTAAAAGAGTCTTGCTTTTTAGTAATGTGTGTGGTACACAAGTCATAAACAGGCTTCCAGATAGAACATGGTTAAATTATACCATCTTAAGTGGGTCATAGAAAGCTTTTTTGGGGGCTAAGGGTTTGGAATCCATCTCTTTTTTGGATCTGTGCTGATGCAAAGAGGGAGAACAAAATGAAATAAAGAAGTATGCTTCAGCACAGTGTGCCAGTATAGGGAATTTACTTTTGTGCTTAGACATAATTTTTATTTTTGTTCATTACAGAATTCCAGGACATACTGCCAAAGTCTGGACCATGGTAAAACCAAGCTGGATGCAAGCCTGAATGACACAGAAAGTTCAAATTGCAGGAAAAAAAGCATAAGTTTTCCATTTAAAGGGCCTGTGACTCTATATTCCAGATGCAAAAGATCTGTTAATAAAGATATAAAACTGCTGTACCTAAGCAATACATTTTACCTGCAATAATATGAACTGTGAGCTGCAGACATCTTTCTCAACTTGCCTTTTTCAACAGCTTCTGAAGCACCTTTTTTGTTTGCCATGTGAATGGATGCTGATGCTAAAGGACTTGGTGATTAAATTTATCAGATTCTGGCTTACAATTTCAGAATTTCAGAGGCATACCTTTTAATATATATTTCATTTTCCGCATCAAACATGCCAATAAGAAACACAGCAGAGAACTTTTCCCCCTTAGCGTGTTTTTAAAAAGAGATAACGATTTTATTTGGAATGAACTGCCAAGTACAAATGTCAAATTTTGAGTCTAGTCAAAACACATTTGGGCCCTTGAGATCCCTTGCCATTTATTCAGATTAAGGGTATAGTAGTAGGAGAGAATGTATAACAAAAAAACCAACCAAAAACCAAAAACAAAACCAAAACAAAACAACAACAAAAAAAAAAAACCAGAACAAAAAACAAACAAACAAAAAAAACCCAGAAAAAACAAAACAAAAAAGCCAAAGCACTAATGAAAAGAACATTTACACTAAAAATATCTAATAAAGATACAAGATATGCTGCACTTCAGATGTTTTCTGGAATCACAGGGAGAAGAGAAGTAGTAACCACTAACGCCACCTATTTGAAAGAAATAAACACCAGAAGCATAATCTCACCAACTGTATCTTCCTAGAGATAGAAAATGCTGCTCCCAACAACACAGTGACTTGACAGGAGATATTGTCATCACAGCCAAGAGATGCAGTGGTCGCTTATACATGTGCATACAAAGCACACATTACTCCAGGGTTCTCACTAGCTAAATATGACTTGGTTTGCTTCTCCTCACCAATAATCAGCAAAGAGAAGTGGCAAGGCTGATTAGCACACTGAAGGAGTTTGACCTGACACTATATACTTGGTTATAGTGGCAACTTTACCTAGATATTGTTTGCTACTAAGCTAGGTTTTTTTCACTGTAGTGTTCAATTTAATTTAAGTTATTTATTTTTGTTGTGATGTTAACACATGAAAGACTGAAGATAAACAGAACTGAAAATAATTGCGTCCATAAGTATAACTTTTCGAGGCACCTGCAAGTTGGTAAGGGGTGTGTTGAATTAGATGTGTTGAACATGTATGTAAAGGAGATGATAGAACAACTTAATCTAAGGGAATATCGGTTAGGCTTTGATTTTAGTTAGGCTTATTCTGCTTATTTTGAAAAAGGTTTATGCAGACCTTAATTGTGCAAGTCCCTATTTTAAATTTTTCAAGTAATTAAAAAGGTGCCGTTACCTGAGATGAACACTACCTAGAGTTTATCTTCCCACAGACTAAAAGAACAACTTCAAGTAATGCAGTTATGTAAAAATGAGGATGAGAAATTACATTAATATGCAAAGCTATTAATTTTTTGATTTAGCTGTTCCACAGCTGCAAACAACCATGCGTTGATGTGCTATGAAGCTGATGAAACCTCTACAATTCATTGACAATAATTTATTAAACAGTTCAGAGGACTATTTAGCAATGTTTTTTTACTATTTAGGACTTATTTAGGAATGGTTTATGAACCTACTGACTTCCACTGACAGTTAAAGATTGGATATCTATATGACTTTATTTGATGACGATTATAAATAAAGTTGCAGAGACTGGATTCAATCTAAAGCTCCTCAGACATACTTAATAGTCATGTGAAAGCCCTTAGGTTGTTCCTATGTCATAATACACATATTCATAAGAAAAATAAAAACATCCTATTATACAAAAGGTTTGGGGTTTTTTTTTATTATTATTGTTTGAAGTAAAATTCAGTGAATTCATAAAAATGGATAGTATGAATAGAAGTAGTAGAGACAAGGATGGTTTTACATACAATTTTTTTAGTAATTATTCAAGTTATGTAAAATTAGAAACAGCAGCAAATTGAATATAGATTTTGTTCTTAACCTTATTCACTTCATTTCTGACTAAAGTCAAAGCCTGAAATGTTCATCCTTCATTTAGAGCTTATCTTGTCTTAAGCTCAGCCCCACATCGCTACTCATGCACTCAGTCCTGGTGGGATGTTGAAGTGAAGTGGAAGAGTAACAGTGAGAAAACTCATGGTTGGAGATAAAGACAGTTTGATAGGGAAAGTAAAAGCCAAGTGCACAAGTAAAGCAGAGAAAGGAATTCACTCACCAGGCAGGCCTTCAGCCATTCACAGGAGAGCAGAGATCCATCACACGTGAAACAATGACTTGAGAAATAAATGCCATCACTTTGAACATCCCACCCCTGTTATGAGCCGTCCCCACAATGGTGAGACCAACTCAGTTTTTTGTTAGTAGATCCCTTAGGTTAGAGCGAAATGACACTGAATGATCAGTGTTTGTAAATATATATATGTAGGGCTTATTTTAGACCAGTTTAGTTGCAATGGAAAACAGTTATGTAGCCTTTTGGTTATTATTTTATCTACAGCAATATGAAGCATAAAAATATTACCCAAGAAAATGTATAAGGAAGAGAAAGAAAGTATAAGAGTAGAAAGATACAAAATCACCACCCATAGATCTTGTGGTGAGACTTGATTGTTGAAGCTTAGCTGTCCCTCAGTCAAAGTGGCAGTCCATCAGGACTGGGGTAAGAAGCCCGCAAAACACAAGGTCTGGCAAGTTAAACTACGCTCAGGCTAAGTTGTTCAGGCTAAGTCGGGAACGCTCTGGTACCTCCTCTGGGAGGGAGAAGCTTTCAGTCCTCTGGTGCAAGGTCTCAGAAATGAGTCTGGAGGTGCTTTGGGGGTCTTTGATGGTTTTTGACACCTTCTAAAACATGACAGCCGCCTTTCATGTCAGCACAGTTGAGGCAGTTATGCCCCATCAGACCATCCCTGCAGGTAGGTGGGGGGGAATTTTACAACTGAGTTGTGTAAGGAGCGCAATTACCATGACAGGAGGCACCATCTTGACTTTCAGGATTTGCCTCTCATCCTCTCATCCAACTCAAAGCCTGGCTTGTAGCCTCCAGGCAGTGACAGTTCACCCCCTTAGTGTTTATGCAGACTGGCCATTACACACCCAAAAACTCACCTCCTCCCCCTGGGAGGTACAAACCTGGCCTCAGCAAAGCACCCTGGTGCCTCCACAAATGGGCACGTTTTGAGTCATTAAACTTTGATAGTCCAGTCTCTCACACCCTCTTTCTCCTTCTTCCCTCAACTTCACGTGCCGATCATGACTCCTTAAGGTATGGAATATCCTGCTGGTCAGCTGGGATCAGCTGTCCCATCTGTGTCCCTTTGCACGTCTGTCTCCTTGCTGTGGGTGTCGTGAAGAGCAGAAATGCTTTGTAAGGCCTGCTCAGCAACAACTAAAACATCCTTGGGTTATCAATGCTGTTTTCACCACAAATCCAAAACTTAGCACCATAGCAGGTACTATGAAGAAAATTAGCTCTCATCCCAGCCAAAACCAATAGACAGCTTCATCACAAATGGAGTAAAATTACCATCAAGTCATGGATCGTAATAAAATAAAATTATAATAGATTTTATAATTACAATAAAATAAAAATTAAATAATTTTATAAAAATATAGTGCCAGATAGGTATAAGCCATTTTAAAGGTCCTGAAGTGAAAGGTGAGCCTAGGAAATTAAAAATGGATTATGCATTGTTCTAAAATTAATCCATCAGTATAAAATTGTTAGAAGTTTTTCCCAGCTGTGCTACACTGATAATTAAAAAAAAAAGCTAAAAAGAAATGCTTAACATGAGTATTATGAAGAAAATATAAGTGGTATTAAAAAATCCCAGACAATTAAAATAATGATGAAAAGAAAGCATGTAAAATATATGAGAAGGCCAACTCCAACCTGAAGCTAACTACACTGGCAAATTCATGTTGTTCTCTAGCTACTGAATGTTTCTTAATAAGGTACATTAAACTGAAGTCCAAAAATAGAGCTAATAAAAACTAAGTTGATAAGTCCACTTTAAGAAGGGGGACACTGGGTGAAGAGCACGCACCAAAATACTTTAAAGAATAATTTTATGAAGTCAAACTAATTCATGCGCACTCTTTTTTATATTATAATAGGTCATTGTCAAATGTGATATATTTTTAATCTTCTACAAGGTCAGCAGCCTGCCTTCTACTTATTGTAACTATTTCTTTGTGCTGCTTAACAATTTGTATCCAAAGAATTCAGCATCCATGTGGAGCTCTTATTATAGGACTATTGAATATATTACCCTTCTCTGGTGTAATTAATCTTTTAATTGCCTGATCCTACTTCAGCACAAAAAGGTGGTCAATTAATGCAGATGCACATGTCTATGTATACCTTCTGTGACTGCCGATAGCATTCCTTTTGATACTGCATTTCATGAAAACAGTCTTAGTGATTCCTTTTTAGGGTTTACAAAACACTTATGATTTCCAGTAGGAAGACTGCTTTGTCTTTGTTTTTGTAAAACTTGATATTTTCTCTTATTTTGCTTCTATGAAAGAAGTTAGTTTCTCATTCCATTTGTGTTTTTGATTTTTCTCTAGCTGCCTGTACTCAATACACATTCAACATGCATTCTCCAGGCAGTTCTGGGTACCTGAGGCATTAAAATCAAGGACTGCACTGATCACTTTTTGTGACCTGTGATGCGGACAAGTTATTTTCTTAGGAATGTTGTGTATCTGAACCAGTAAAATCTATCATTACTAAACACCAGGTGGGCCCGTGGACTCAAATTCAGTCTGGAAGTAACCTATTTGAACAACATAACAGCAAAAGATCATCTGATAAAAGAGTATGGTCTCCATTGAAGTGTACAGTTAAGGTGTACGATAATAAAAAGTGTGACTAAATGCTACCCAACAAATTTGAAATCAGCTTCCAGACCGGTAAAAATCTGCAGAAAGTGCTTTAAAGCAAACTGAAAAAAACCTCTAAGGCCAAGTTCCCAACATCAGGTGACAAAGAAAGAGAAGTATTCAAATTGAAAAATGTAGTAGTTGTTGTATCCAACTTTTTTGTATCATTTTGATTTACTTATCCATCATGGGATTAAGGTATTAATTTTCAGTCATCAGTTTGAAATTTCCTTAATGGTTTTATTTAAGGTCAAATGGAAATAGGAATTCTCACCAAGTAAAATGGTAATAGTGTTTTTAAAAATAGAAGCAATGTAGAAAAAGAGGAGGCAAAACAGTCCAATAAAAGATTTCCACCACGATGCTTGAAGACTCTGATAAGCATTGAAACTAAGCAAAACAAGGATACATTGGAATCAGTACAAGAATAAATATATGACTTGGGCAACTACTTGAATATTTCAAATTCAGATTATAGAAGAAATATAAAGATTTGTGTTCTAACTTGTAAATAATGGCTGCTAAGAATGCAACAGACACATTTTTATCAAATGGAGAGTTAAACAGAACCACAGAATTCAGAAAAATTTGAAATCTTGCCTTTCAGTCAATAATTCTGCTTTTAGAGTGTTCTCCTTTTATTAAAAGGCTATTCATAAGGAAAAAGAAAGGAACAAACTCACAAAAAGAGCTTTTATATCAACAGCATCAAGTTATTTCAGTCAAAAAGGCAAGCAAATCAAGAATTTGAGTGGTTTGTAGGAAAGCAGCTTTCTTTTAGTTAAGCTTAGACTAAAGAATCTCTTCTGACTGTCATTCATGAAGGTATAAGATTGGATGTGAGACTTTGTGGCAGGCATTTCAAGTATTTCTTAGCTCTCTGGAGCAGAAACAAGTGCCATCACCTTCACCTAGACATGGTCAAGGCCAGTTTAAATTCATGCTGACATTTGCAGATAGTAAATTGGCATACTTGCCCAACTGTGGCCTCCAAATACACTTCAGATTCCAAATTACCTGATTTTATACTGGAAACTGACACAATGAGCCATCAAGGAATCCATATGAAATGCACGAGAAATGCCTCTATTTTCCCC
This sequence comes from Cnemophilus loriae, assembly GCA_013397755.1. NCBI lineage: Eukaryota > Metazoa > Chordata > Aves > Passeriformes > Corvidae > Cnemophilus > Cnemophilus loriae. The sequence goes on from VZTF01008739.1 coordinate 1,427,676, forward strand.
TTCCATATTTTAGGCAGTGTAAATGTACAGACTACTGCAATATTGATGCAGCAAAGACAAAAATAAGAAAGAAACATCAAGGTTTCATGACTTACGGTATGCTTTGGTAGTGTGCCCATTTTGATCTAGTACAGTATTTTTAGGTATCATAAATAAATATGACCTGCCAGCCATTAAGTCTGACTTAGAGACTGTGACATATGGCTGCTATACATACACAGTCTCTTGGATTCTTACAAAACCCGACAAAGGTCAAAGAGCCCTGTGCCTTCCCTCTCTCATTCATATTTTATGATTCAAGAACAAGATAAAGTCCTCTAGACAGCTATTACTGAATCACACAGTAGATGGCTATGTTTCAGATTATGATTTATCAGGGTCAAAAAGTGGTGTAACTCACCAGATTTTGACACAATTGCCTTCACAGATACTTAAATTTTTAGGAAATAGCATAAGACAGCTTAGTTCAGCTTCAGAAATCCCTAGTACTCAAAAACATATTCACACTTTTTTTGCACAAGTGGTGATCACAGCATTAGTAATGTAATTATCAATTCTCTATGTAGCACACAAATAATATATTCTGACATATTCATCATGTGCATATTTGTATTGACATGGCTAAGAGCTTTTTTCATTTTCATTATATTTCTTAGCCAAAGGCAAAATAAAGTCTTGTGGCAGTTTTCATTCTATCTGTGCTAAAACTGAAATTCTATATCTGGAAAGAAAAAGTAATATAAAGAAAGTACCATTGATAAATGTGAACCGAATTGTGAGGTATGTTCTTTATTGTCTTATAGAATCTCAAACACAAAAATAATGAGATCATCTCTGGCCTGGGGCTTGAATCCTAAAGCTTATGCACCCACAGGACTTTACGAACTTCTACAGTCTCATCAAAATCAATAGTAGTATTCACGAGTTGAAAGTTATTTGCATGCTTAGGTCTTTTCAAAGTCAATGCTTCTATTTTTTGGAATCAGGCTCAAAGTTTTCAGTGACCAACTGTGTCAGTAGCTCACTGAAAGAGTAACAGAAAAATTATACCTGTCATGCTGAGTTCAAGAAAAAAATACTTTCTTCTTTTCACCTTCACTTCCTCTTCTGTGTGCTTTGAATATGTCAGCAGCTTGATACAACAAATCAGCATGCCAGTGGTTTATGAAAATTTTTAAAGTATGCTTAAATCAGCATTCAGCAAGTATAGATTTTTTTTCTTTTATTGTAACATTGGTTTATGACTATTGAAGTACAAAAGTGTCACAGATTTTATATGTAAATCATGTAAAAGCACAAAAATAATACAAATAAAAGTGCCAGTGTGATGAAGACATCTAGGGTTCACATAACAGACAGACAGACATCTAGGAACTTCAATTAAACAAGAGGTGGAGGACATAGAAGAGAGAATGTGTCTGTTAATAGGACCAATAGTGACAACGCACAGAAATCATCTAACTCTGATCTTTGCAGATCAGAAACAGCCAGCAACAAGATGCTGCAACTGGGCAAAGTGAAACCAGAAATATCTCACTGAGTCCTTGTTAGAGATCAGCACTAGCAGAGCCGTTACAAAAGCACCAGTGAGATGGCAATGTCTATTTGCCTACTTTTTCTACTTCCTGCAGATGAAAATAGTCTGTTCCTCTTACGTATCTCTTCTGTAACAGGAACTTGATAACCTAGTGCTCCTGTGTTCTTCAGCTAGGAGTTTTAGACGAGAGAGAAGGAAGATAGGAGAGCCAGTCACTCTACTTTTTTGAGAACTTAGTCTAGATGAGACCTTACAAGGTGTCAAATCCATCAGGTTGCTCAAAGCTCCATCCATCCTAGCCTTGAAAGCTTCCACGGATGGGGCATCCACAACTTCTCTGGGAAACCTGTTCCAGTGCCTCACCACCTTCACAGTGAATAATTTCCTCCCAATATCTCATCTAAACCTACAGTCTTTCAGTTTAAAGCCATTCCCCCTTGCCATATCACTACATGCCCTTGTCAAAAGTCCCTCTCCAGCTCTCTCTACAGTATCTTTAGGTACTGTAAGGCTGCTGTAAGTTCTCCTTTCTCTTCTCCATGCAGAACAACCCCAACTCGATCAGCCTATCTTCATACGAGAGGCCTCCAGGCCTCTGATCAACTTAAGTGTCTGTCCTCTGGACTTTCCAATAGGTTCATCTCCTCCTTATGTTGGGGGCCTCAGAGCTGAATGTAGTGTGGGAACAGACTGCTCATCTGAAACTTTCCCAGATCTCGANCATTCCCCCTTGCCATATCACTACATGCCCTTGTCAAAAGTCCCTCTCCAGCTCTCTCTACAGTATCTTTAGGTACTGTAAGGCTGCTGTAAGTTCTCCTTTCTCTTCTCCATGTAGAACAACCCCAACTCGATCAGCCTATCTTCATACGAGAGGCCTCCAGGCCTCTGATCAACTTAAGTGTCTGTCCTCTGGACTTTCCAATAGGTTCATCTCCTCCTTATGTTGGGGGCCTCAGAGCTGAATGTAGTGTGGGAACAGACTGCTCATCTGAAACTTTCCCAGATCTCGACTTAGGCACAATCACTGTGTATTCCTGAGAATTCAGTTTTGCCCATGGGAATTGTAAGATTAGCAGAAGCACAAAGTATAAACAATAGAAGCAGAAAACAGCAACATATTGCACCTATTATTTTCTGAATGCTTGTAGGCTTAGGTTATAGGTAACCAATAGTAGTATATTGTAGTTAAACAATAGCCAATGAATCTATTGTAGTCATTTAGCAGCCAATGAATATGTAACATGAATGATAACATACAAAAGTGTATAAAAGAGACTGTTTCCTTGAATAAACGGCTTTTTTGCCCTTGCCTGAGGCACTATCCGTATTTGTGTTGTGTCGCAGCCGCCCCAACAGCGACACTCCAGGTGGTCTCATGAGATCTGAAAAAATGGGCAGAATAACCTCTTTCAACCTGCTGCTGGGTATACCTTGCTCACAATTTTATTAAATCACTCATTAAAAATTTTGACATTTAATCCTTAGAGACAAGGATAAATACAGTTATTAGAGTATTACTGCGTTTTTAAAATTTACCTCCCTGACTTGGATGAATTCCTTTGCAGGTAAAAATCCTGGGTATGTGTATTTCTATGCTTGACAAAACCAGGATAATATTATCGCTACTAAAATTTTTAAATAGCAAACAAGAAATACCATAAAGTTCAATGAGCACATCTTCCCTCTCAGAAAACCTCAGAGGAATACACTCAAGGATAGTATATGCAATGTACTTACTATTAGCAAAATTGTAGATTCTGAAGTTCCCAAAGGTGATACAAGGGTCATACATCTAAGAATACTGCTACAGTTTTTTTGACCTCATTTCTTTAGGAAAGGTGAATACCGAAATTAGCACTTAAAGAGCAACTGAATGGAGTGAATCCAAAGCATTTCAAAATATGAAATGAGATTATCATTTGCACATATAAAGATACAGAACAGCTTTAACGTATATTTTCATTCATGCTGTATAAACCTATTATTAAGCTTTTATCAAATCCTGGTTTTCAATAAAAACATTGTGTGTCTAAGCTCCAAAACCTTCATTCTGATTAACTGAATATTCAGATACGCACTCTATTTATCTACTTTTCACCATGTTACATATACTCTAAGCTATCTATTACAACATTTGCAACCACTGTAAGTCAACTGAATTTTCTTCTGAAAGTTTTTCCTTTCTTTTTTTTTTTAATATATAATATTTTGCTTTGAAGACATGTGCTACATAGTTTTTATCTCCATTTCTCCTTCTCCAAAAAAGAGGAGTATTGTCAGGATGTAAAAAGAAGAACACACAACCATTTGGTTTTGGTAATATAAAGGCTCAGGGGAAGTACTGCTGCAATGCTCCCAGCTGGCTCCAAACTGAAGGACCTTCTAACACTGTCTGCTATATGCCTACATGTAGGGGATATGTACAAAATAGGCATGCTGAAGTGTAAGAAGTTTCAGGAGTGAAGAAGATTAAACAGGAGGAGGTGAGAGAAGAAAATCCTTCAGGAGAGAAAGGCTGTGGATGTTGGCTACATAGATTTTAGTAAAGCCTCTGAAGCCATTTCCCACAGCATTCTCCTGGACAAGCTGGCTGCTCATGGCTTGGATTAGCAAGCTCATTGCTGAGTAAAAGCGTTTCTGGATGGCCAGCTTTAAAGAGTGCTGGTGAAAGAGGTTGAATCCAGCTGGTGGCTGGTCACCAGCGGTGTTGCCCAAGGCTCTGTATTGGTTCCAGTCCCATTCAACATTTTTGTGAATGATCAGGACTAGGGGATTGAGTGTACTCTTGGTGAGTTTGCAGACAACACTAAGCTGGGCAAGAGTGTTAATCTGCTGGCAGGCAGGAAGGCTCTACAGAGGGATCTGGACAGGCTGGATCAATGGGACAAGGCCAGTGGTACGAGGTTCAATAAGGTGAAGTGCCAGGTCCTGCACTTCAATCTCAACAACACCATGCATCCAGTTTTAGTTGTGTAGAAGTTTTGAAGCTACGCACACTGCTCAGATATTCTAGTAGCTGGACTGACTGGTTCAGTATATAGATATCAGAAGCCACTAGAATTTTCGTCTTTAATTTCAGTTCATACAGGTTTGTCATGAAATGTGGCTCCATTTCCAGTGTCTCTAAGCACAATGCAGACTTAAATATTTTTTCTGCCATTTGCTCAAAGTCCAGTAGCTGCTATTAATGTCTCTCTTGTATCCAAACCAAGTCATTCTCATGTCAAACAGATGGAGAAATATTCTCTTAACCTTTGCTAAATTTCACTGCACCATGTATATGCACTTCAGCAACACAGGAAATAAATTCATTGCAAAATTTTCTTTCCTCAAACATGACTGTGGTTAACTGTAGTTTTTCCTTATTCTGAGAACATTAAAACCCAGCACAACTATGGAAAAGCTGCATCCAATTTCAGTCCTGAAAATGAAGGAATTGTGCATTGGTCCCTCAGTGGCTGATTAAAACAATGTCAACACTGTTCCTATAGAAGATCCTTTATTTCCTGTTTTTCTCTCTCAAAAATATTCCAAGCACTTCATCATGAGTTCTAGACGCAAGACACCTAGTGAATATATCTCCACAGCCACTTCTTCACAACCAGGAGACCAACAACAGTGTTTTGTTTAACTTCCACTAAAAGCAGTACCTATTTTTCCATGGCAAAAGGAAATACATAAATTGCAAAGGGAGTTATCTTTGAGAAAAGCTGAGATACTTCATTCTCCCAGATATGAACTAATTGTAGACCATGGTTTTCTTTGGAAGGCAATACTTAACCCAACTGTTTTCAGGACTGTATTACTGAACTACCTTTCCATAAACTATTAAAATAATGAGGCTGCCCAGTTTCATTGAGGCCTCGTGCTCTTGTCTCTCTCCAGAACTCAAGTATGGCGGAGGATACCAACTCACATAGCAGAGTAACCAAGATTCTGACATTACTTGCCAAAGTTTTCACAGTTGTCCAGGCAAAAAAAGATGTGCATCCCACAGCTTTGGTCAAGACCAAGCACTCACTTCAAAACCAGGCAGAGTAGCAATAAAATGTGAGAGTAAAATCCTACTTCTTGACCTACTTTGATCAAGTGCATGCAATTATACCTCCATCTTGTGGCTCGTTGAAGCAGCTATTGTGACCTACTTTTGACTGAAATAAAGGAGATGACCTATAGATAAAGGTGTAGAAAGCTACTTCTGATTTTGACAACTTCCTCTTTGAGACATTCCTTTGTTTTTCTCCAGGAGAGACAACTTTTTGGCTCAGAAAGGAAAACTTTAAAGTACACAAAATTACCAGTTGTGTTCAAATTACTCCTTCTTCAGAGGTTCATAGGCCAAATGTTCACAAGTCATCCAAACATTATGAAGAAGAAAACACCATTCAAGGAATAGGAGAAATACTATGCAACTCTCCTGAAGGAATTGCAGCTAATCAGGCACAAAATAACCACAATTCAATATTCTCTGTGAAATAGAGTTGGTCAGTCCCAAGACTAAGAGATTTGACAATGTCTTATATGAATACAGCTGAGCAATAAATAAAGCAATAGGCTCAGCTAAATGGATGCTATTGGTAGGTATATGGGTAGATAGTTGTTGATATTTTTAGGAAAATATAGTTCACTGCAGAAAGAGAGGAAACACTAAATTAAGAGTTTAGAAAGAACTGTACAGTAACCACGATTGAGAAGAGAATTAGCATATACAGATACACTTGGCTTTGCTTGGGTGGTGATAATATCATGCTTTCAACATCTCATGTCTTACTGGAATTATTTGGTTTTAAGAATATAATTTTAATTGGTCTCATAACTGATGCACATTAGATCAATCTAAGCTTTTGTGTATGGTACCTTTCTGAAAGTCTCTTCAGAAAACAAAGTTAGGTTTGGGAGGATACTGAATTACCTATAATTAAAACAAAACTAGTTATTTTAGTAGGTTGTATAGTGGGACACCTTTTTTTAATGAGGTGTCAAGGCCTCTGGCTATATACAGAAGACACTGAACATAGATGAATTTAAGTCTTGAAACAGAAAGGAGTATCCTTGTTAAGCAATAACACTGGATAACTGTGGGAGAAATTGTGTTACAACCAATCAAAAATTTCTCATATAGTAAAGACTTGATTTGCAAGTACAATTTAGCAGAACTGTGGTGAGAAAACATGTCATTCATTTGTGTTGGGACTTTTTACAGTTACATGGCTGGGACAAAGGAAAAAAACATAACACATTAAACTTTTGGAAAATGGCACTGTGCATAAGCTGAAAGGGTTTTTCCTATGTCTACCTAAAAGCCAAGAATAACAAAACCAATAGGATCTCAGCAAGACTGAGAAGTTGCATTTAGAGAAAAGAGGTGAAAAACCGCTTGTACGTAACACTTATCATTCCTAACCTTAAACAGAAAACAAAGCAAATGAGCAGCTTCTTTGAACTGATTGTAGGCTTGTTCTCTGTTTTGCATACATGCAACATAAGCATGTATAAAGCATAAAGATTTTTTCAGCCAAAGCAAAAGGGGACTTAAGGAACCGCTACAATATTAGTTGAATATATTCTTTAGAAACATAAAGCAGATAATCTTATGGGAAGCTTATCAAGCTGTGATAGGGATAGGCATTGCCAAGAGAACAAAACTTGTTAAAATATATTCAGCAGTCTTGAGAATTAGACATGTCAAACTGGGCACACGGTACAATACAAAATAACTTGGTCTAATTCCTTGTATATGACTACAAAAGTGAGACTAGAAGTAATTTTTTTCAGATTTCTGAGGAGGAAAAAAACTATATAATATTCATTAGAACTGCAAAATACTGTATTCAAGCAGAAACCATCAGCTGCATGATTATAGGACAAGGAAAAATATCCTAGGATGCAGCTGTTCAGTAAAGAGAAGCCATGAATGATAGCAAGACATGAGATTAATTGAAGTCAGTATTGCACCAGTGTTCTAAACAAGACAGATGCTAAACTGGGAAAATAAACAGTACTTTATCTCATGAAATTCTCAGGTATAATACTTTGAATAATTTTGAATTCTAAACTTTGAGTAAGATAAACCTGTATGAAAAGCATCAGTAGAATCCTGTTTCCCAGAACAGCCACTGAAGAAACTACTGAATGAAGTAGCCTTTTGCAGTGAAGACTGTGGTGGACATGCAACAGACAACATGTTCACATTCAGATATGTGCACGGCTGCTGAAGAGAGAAAACGGAGAATATATATACAGAGTTCACTCTCACAGGTCATACAGATTTGCATGTGCTGGTACCCAAGACCATTTTATCAAAGTACTTCTAGAAATTGATAAACCATAGTTCAAACTGATTTTCACACCAGGTAACAACAGAATTGTGCTGAATGGTCTTGAAAGATACAAGTGGCTCTCTGACTGAATGGCATAATCCACCTGAGTGTAACCATAACCGTGTTTCAAAAACTCTACCTTTAATAACTAGTATCCCCAAAGTAATTTTAGCTGTGCACCAGTTAGGATGCTTACTCATCTACCTAAAATTTCAGTAGGTCAGGGCATTAGCTCATCTTCTGAAAGGTTTTAAAGCACTTGTAAGAAATAACAGAATTAACGTGCCAAATTTAAAGTGCACCTTTCCCGTTCTTGTTATTTTGATAGTTATCCTCAGGAAACTGATACACTGCAAAACAGAATTAAGGGAATCATCCCCATGAAGCCACAAGATGTATTTATCTGAGATTTCTGTCTTTTAGATTTAATCCCAAAAAAAAGAAAGGCTATGACAGAATACAGCAGAAGCTGTAGAGAAAAGATCACTCATCAACAATATTGATACTGAGAAAAACGGTAAAAGAATTATATCAACTTCAGGGAAAGATAACCAAAGTTATTTGGACAGAACATTGGAAAATGTATGAAATATATGAAATATATGAAGCATATGAAATATATGAAATGAGCCCTAGGGTATTGGTTGAGACCAATCTAAATAGAAGTCTGCCTAGTCATTTAAGGATAGACATGACAGTGTAGCTCTTTCCTTTTCTTTTTCTAACAGGGGAATAATATTTCTAAAGGTCAAAATGTACTATAATTCTAGTCTTCATGAAGAAAGGAAAGGTAGCCACTCTTCTAGCAGTCCTCAAACACAGCTTTTTTTTCCCCAGAAGTTTACTATGTATTTTATCTGGTTAACAGAAGAGACATAGACTATAGTAAAGATCAATAAATGTGAGGGTGTTGAAACATGAGCACAGTAATGTAGCCCTGTAGCCCACAAGGGATGGTGATGCCAATGCCAGTAAGAGACCACAAGCCTTTTGTACAGCTCATGGCCCTTAGGTGGTGTCAGGACTTGCTTCACTCATCTTGGCCTCTCTGTAGCTAAGCCTTTGCTTTTCTATTTGCAACAGCAGTTATCAAACCACTGCTTCATTAATTTACCCTTCTATACTTCTAGCTTTTTCTCATCTTTATCAATTATATTGTGGCTATTGTTACATGTACAACTAACTAACTATAGTAACAAGTGTTGGAGCAGCCCTGGTGGGCCATGGGTTGGGCCGGGCCTCCAACATGGTTCCCCAGCACACATTTCTTTCAAAACATTTGCACAATTAGTGCTTTCACCTAGGTGAAAAGGTGGCTGGTCATCAGCCAGGTGTTAAACCACACAATTTCACCAAAACTTGGCCCTGAGCCCAGGCTGCAAAAGCCATGGAAGGTGGAGAGAAGAGGGCCTGCTCAGGATGTGACAATAGCTTAATTAAACTGTGTAGAGTGAAATCTCTATCTATGACCCTAGAATCTAATGCAAGATAGATAAACACAGGAGTCGTGATGGCTGTTAACAAGCCATCAATAGTCCTTCACTGCTCATTAAAGGAATGTAATCATGGGAGTTGGCAAAAACAGTTTTCAGGGTAACAAACCTCCTAAATGTACTCAGGATCTCTGTAAGACACTCAGTTTGCTCCTGGTGAAGGAGTTTAGATGCTGACAGCTCCCCTCTAATGAGCATCTTTACACAGTTATAGGGAGAAAAAGAAGTACACTAATGTCTGCTACAAGGTTCATATTACTATATTGTTGGAGGTTAGGATTTTTTCCTTTTCTTTCCCTTTTCTTTCTCTCAGGGAATTTTCTTCCATTTGTTGCCTAAGAGATGGGAAGAACCGATACTTAAGAGACAAAAGGAATGGCCAAGCTGGGGGGAAGGAGTGCGGCTGGCCGCACTCCTTTAGCTGGGGGGTTTTCTCTTGGTAAGGGCAGAGATACAGCGAGATTTTGACTGGGGGGTGAGGGGATGGTTTCAGCTCCTCTCTCTCTTGCTCTCGGGACTGGAGGAGAAGACAGTGCTGTTGCTGCTGTGGGGAGAATTCTCTGCCACCATGGAGTTCAGCCCTTTTACTGCTTGTCCTACCGTGAGTGAGGCTTTGCTCGTAAGAGCGGCCATTGGACTGGGATCTTATCAACACCCGACCTCACTGGAAAGAACCCTCACCATCTACTCAGGAGCCCCAGGGGAGAACTCGGGACCCTGACCCCTGACCCCTCTCCCAGGGAGCATCTCTCAGCTGTTTGTGGGAGCCCGGCTGCCACTGAACAACCCCACTGTTTTCTGCCACTGTTTCAGGTTTTTCGCTGCACTTTAACCTGATAGCTCGTGTCCGCCTGAACCCCCGCGGCTCCTGCTATGGCTGCGGAGCTTCTGCTACATTTTGTTTGCCACCCTGGGGTCTGCTCGCCTCTGCCATTCCAGCCGCTGCTCCGAGGTTCCTGATATACAGCTCATTTCGCCATACGGAGGGCACCGGGACCGGCTGCCCCGGGGGGTTTGTAACGGAAACCCCTTTTCCATCTCTTCCATTGGCACGCCCGCCATTACCACGTCAGAGAGATGGCTGAGCTCGCTCCACAGCGCCCCCTGCAGCCGCGGGGGAACCATCGCACGCCCCTGCCCGGCCGGGAGCCACCAGCGCCCCTGCCGGCTGTGACGGTAACTACACCAGAGGGGAAAGAGCTCGACAGCCGAGAGAGGGCTGTTACTGGGTTTCTGGTTCTGTTTGTTGTTGCTGCCGTTGTGGTTGTTTGTTTGCCTTGTTACACATACATATATATGCCGGTAAAGGACTGCTACTCCTTTTCCCATGTCTTTGCCTGAAAGCCCCTCAGTTTCAAAGTTATAATAACTTGGAGGGAAGGTGGTCACATTTTCCATTCCAAAGGGAGGTTCCTGCTGTCCTCAGCAGACATCCGTCTTTCAAACCAAAACATATATACAGGATTTCTTTCTGAGAAATATATAGAATCCAAGACTGTACAACATGTAGATATATTGTTTAGAGTAGAGTAGAAATCCACTAGTAGCTTGCTATTCTAATTTTCACTAAGTATTGTTCCCATTTTGGTCACATTTTACTACACGACTAATTTTCCCTCTTTGATACTTACAACAGGTACTTCTGAGAGAAAATACCAGAAGGAGGTTGTAAAAAAACCTAGATGAAAACACAATAATACTTTATCACACCTATTCTTCAAAAAAAATTTGGAGACAGGAGCTTCAGAGTTAGACTGAAGATTGAAATGACGTGTTCTCAGTCTCTTCAGGCCTGTGATGGCATTCAGGAGCTGAGAAATACCAACATTTTGCTTACAATACTCTGTTATGCCTCACAGTTTTGGTAGGTAGGTGAGGTACTTAGATAAAGCACTGGAGCTTTAAGTAAAGTAGTCATGATTCCAAATGAAATACAGCTGTACAAATATCAATTGCATTGATAGTTTTTGCTTTGAACAGCTACCTGAACAGTTTGTTCTTATGTATCTTTCAAACTTCAATAATAAAAATTCTGCATAAGGTGCCTGAAATTTTCCTTCTGAAAAATATGCAGACTCATAAATTAACCATTCTTTCTTTTTTTTTCTTGACTTACATAGTCTAAACAATTCTTTCTCATTGAAACATGAAAATAGTGGGAGTAGAACATCTCTCAGCTGTTACAATAAAGAATAGCTAATCAGAACTTAATATGTTGTCGTTAGCAAAGAGATGGAAAAAATGTAAATATTTGTTCAGTAAATCACTGCACTTGACATAATGAGACATTCAAGACATTGCAGCAGAGATAATTGCGCAAAAGCTGTTATTTTTTTAATGTTTTTTCTAGTCTGCACTTTCTCTCCTAAAAAAGTGACTATTTCTTTTTTTTTTACTGTCACAAAATGTTGTAAAGTACCTTGAGACAAAATTCTTGTGATCTCATGTTTAAGAGTTTCTTCACTGAAATGTAATATTTCTGTCTTAGTTACTATAACATACACAAATGTTTTCAATAGTAAAACAAATTATTTCCCAAGAGCTGTTTTTGATATAATGCAAATGAGAAATGGACATTATCAGAAGTACATGATCAAATGAATATTTATATTGCAGTTAATTATTTACTTGATATAAGACATGATTGTTTCTCACTATTCATGTAACTGATTAAGAGTTCTTTACCTTTATCATTATTCTTTCAGTATAACGCTTAAAAAAAAATCTATTCACACAATTTTTTTTTGACAAAGAAGGTAAAAGCATGCTATGTAAACTAAGGTTTGTACATAGTAAGGAGAGAAGTGAAGAATAAATTCAGTTGATGTAAAAATTATAAGGAGCTTGTGGAGACTAATATAGTAGCTGCTTCTTGAAGAAAACTACTATTTTCACCCTACACAGACACTGTAGTTTGCTTTTATTATATCTTACTATTACTAAAAATTGCAGGTTTTAATTATATTAAATATTCAATATTCAAATTCATATGCATTTGTCTCAGTGCCCTGGTCTCCCCTCAAAACTGTGTCACTTTTTCCATTATCGAGACTAAAAATCTTTAGAAATCACACAATTTATCAAATAAGCAAATCCTTTCTTAATTTCAGTTCTTCAAAGTTCTTCCTTTTAAGAGTAATGTTGTTTGTAATTTACATCAACTAAACCTCTGGTGTGTGACATTTCTCCAAGAAAGGAAATGGGATCAGAATGTCACAGATTGGAAGTGACCTCCAGTAGTCAGTAAAATCCAGGTCAGTCAGAGCAGGTAGCTCAGGGTCACGTTCAGTTGAATTCTAAAGATCTCACGACCTCCTAAGGTATTTGTTCCAGTGTTTGAACATCCTCATGGTAAAAGATTCCTTACATCAAGCAGGTGTAACCTCCTTTCTCAACTTGTGTTTTTGGTATCTCACTCTTCCACTGTGAACGTCCACAGAGAGTCTGACCCTGTATTCAACATGGCCTCCCAACAGGGAGTTGTAGTCAAACTTTAAATTTCATCTCCACTTTCAGTTCTTGAAACTGGACAAGTCCATTTATCTCAGTCTCTAATTTCATGTCATGCTATAGCCCACTAGCCATATTTGTGGCCTTCTTCTCAACCCACCCCAGAACATCACTGTATTTCTTGCACTGAGAAGTCCAAAATCAAACACACCACACCAGAAGGGGTGTCACAGGTGAGAGAGATGCTGAACTCCTCATGGCCATCCTTTGCAGACTGTCCTGTGAGCAGGACTCAAGGAAGAGCGGGGCCAGAACCAACCAGTGCAGAGTAGTGGCAGAACTGCAGGCTCCAGAATTATTCAAATATCAGTCATTCAGAATAGAAGGTTGCCAGGATAAGATGCCAAGACACGAGACACTGCTGTAATTAACTTCTATGAAGAATATCAGGTGAAAGATATTTATCCTGTGTTTGCGCATTTCAGTAAACCTGGATACGGCCTGCCTCTACCTTCTTTCCTCCCTATTTCAAAATTCTCCTTCACCAAACTTTCATTCTATAAACATTCTAAATGAAAAAATATGGGTTTTTTAGAAGGAAACATTCTATTTGTTCAAAAATTAACTATCACTTTGGTCTAAGTTCTAGAACTTCACTGTGTAGCACTGACTTTGAATAAGTTAAACATTTTACCCTCCATGCATGGAGTATCTAGAAGGACCTGATCAGATGGTATTAGACTCCAACACTGCCTCTCACTTGAACTTGTGGGTATCTGCCAAGAACAATGCCGTACCACTCTAGTGGCAAGTTATTCACAGGAGGAGCATCATGCACATCATAAAGCTCAAATAGTTCACAGACTGTTGCCTATGCCTTTTCCTGCTTCTGTTATTGACTTGCATGAGCTTTAGCTAATGATCTCATTGCAGAGTTGGTTACTTGGGATCTGGTATTGGAAACTTCTGTTAGAGGGCAGCAAGAGTGAGGCTGCACTTCAAGGAAGGACAAGGCAGGAACCAACCATGACAGCACAGGCAATGCCCTCAGTGCCAGGGCATTATCTTGCGGCCCCTGAGCAACATAAGCAGTGCCAGATGGCAACAGCGACGGGTTCCAACCACAGTCCTGTGATCTTCAACCAAAGGCAAGGTTAACAAGTCAGGACTGAGGTTAATCCACGAAAGTTCAATGACTGCTCAGGGAGAGCTTGAGACAAGACCAGACACTGGTACAACCACAGCATAATTCAGGCCATGCCTGATTACCCTGACCTGAACTGAGACAGAGCCTTTAAATGGATTACGTTTTTAAAAAAGAGACCAGTAATCCATCCTCTTAAAGTCTGATCTTTATCCATAAGCAGAAATAAAATGGATAGAGGGATAGGTTTTGCATGGTATCAATATTTATGACAACATCTCTATTTGTATTGATGCTTTCTGTTCATATTACTTATATTTTCATTTGTTGTCTTTTAACAGACTTGTGGATATTTATAAACATGTTCTGTAAATCCATACTATGGCACAAGCTAAGTCCACCACAGAAGACAGAGACAACTAACCTTTGCTCAACATGGAGAATTAGATGGTGGAAAGTAGCGCCATGGAAAGTGACCTGGGGTTCCTGGTCAACAGAAAGTTGAATCTGAGTCAGCAGTGCCCTGGCAGCCAGGAGGGCCAAGCCTGTCCTGGGAGGCATCAGGCACAGCATCGCCAGCCATGCAAGGAAGGGGATTGTCCTGCTCTGCTCTGTACTGGGGCGGCCTCACCTTGAGTGCTGGGGGCAGTTTTGGGTGCCACAATATAAAAAAATAATTAAGCTCTTAGAGAGTGTCCAAAGGAGGGCAACAAAGATGGTGAAGGGCCTTGAGGTGAAGCCATATGAGGAGAACCTGAGGTCACTTGGTCTGTTCGGCCTGAAGAAGAGGATATCGAGGCGAGATCTCACTGCAGTCAACAACTTCCTCATGAGGGGAAGAGGAGGAGGAGACACTGAACTCCTTTCTGTGGTGACCAGTGAAAGAACCTGAGGGGATGGCCTGAAGTTGTGTCAGGGGAAGTTTAGGTTGGATATTAGGGAGATATTCTTCACCCCGAGGGTGGCTGGGCAGTGGAACAGGCTCCCCAGGGAAGTGGTCACAGCACCAAGCCTGACAGAGCTCAAGGAGCATTTAGACAATGCCCTCAGGCATATGGTGTTACACTCGAGTTGTCCTATGCAGGTCCAGAAGTTGGACTCAATGATCCTTGTGGGTCCCTTGCAAGCCAGTATAGTCTGTGATTGTGTGATAAAGCTCTCCACCTCCTGAACAGGACATTTCTTGTCACAGTAAGGCACATTATATCTGGCCTTGTTATCCTTGGCATTTCTCACAACCTGAGTCCACCAACAAATTAATCTGTAACACAGTTTTTACACATAATTAGTGACAGAATATTGAATTCATATCTAAGAGGACTTGAAATCAGCTAATAGCAGTAAGAGGATCTCTGTGAAGGGTGATGAATGGAGCCTTCCCTTGACCTGAGATTTCAGTTCTATAAAACATTTTTATGAAGACAGACCCTCAGTATTGCACAAAGCCTCACTAAAACAGATGAGGCTCAGCCCTTCAATCCATGCAGAGCTCAAGTCTTTTCCTCTTGCCAGAGGGAACAAAAGCAGAGTCACACAAGATTGAGAAATTGCACACTGCTAGTGTTAGTAAATACAAAAGGTATCATCAGTCCCTTTTTATTTAGAGATGGTAAACCTTTCATTTTCACATCTCTTTTTAACCAAACTTTTTGTTGCTGTTGTTGAAGAAAAGTGGATAAGAGGAAAATGTTTTCCTGTTGTCAGCCACAAGTCAAACGCAGCTTGAAAAACCGTACCTGCTGCTTTACTAAAGGGAATAAATTTTCAGCTCACAGGAAACGAATAACAACAGACAATACAACATCATATTAGGGAGCAAGCAATACAAGACAAGAGATGAAAGTAAAACACACAGTGCCTACAAAAGTTTAGGTTTAAATAAACTTAGAAGAAGTTGGAGCTTTGTTATGGAACCAACACACCACAAAATCATGACAGAGATTGAGGAACTACACTCACCACTTATAACTGAAAAACAACCTTTTAAAAAATGTACATCTCCAGTCTTATCAGACAAAAAATCACGGAATTGAAAATCACCCTGCTGTGATCTCACATGCTACGTCCTGTCTTTTATCCTCACAGACCACTGGATTTCCTGAATATTCTCCTTTCTTTCCACAGCCTGACTATGCCAAGACCCTACTCTTCAGAGCAAACTCTCTCTCACAACTAGTTATGTTGTGGGCTATTGATCAAATCTTCCAGCCGGCTCTGCACAAAGCATACACACAGTTAAAGCAGTCTGTCCTCATCAACTCACCCAGCAATGGAGCATTCTTTATTCACACCTGCAAGCAAAACTTAAATACTAGGCCATGTTTGGCACAGTATAACATTATGAAGAAGGAAAAGAGGGACAAATCTCAGCCACAGACTTTTGCCAGAATATAATATTGTAAGCTATAAGGAATATTGTTTCTGCTCTCTAAGCAACAGGTTAAAAGAAACATTTTGGTTGGCTTTTTTTTAGCTAAAAATAACTTTATAATTTGAAGTTACTTTTAATAGCAAATACAGGCTAGATTTACACCTAATAAAAATGTCTTTGCAGTTTTCCCCTCAAATAAATAATTTTTAATATTAGTTTATATTATTCTGTATTATCTCTAAAGAAAAACACGAAGCAATAATGTCCCTAAGCGTTAGGCAGTCTAAGCAGGAATGTTCATTCTTTTAAGGCATGTTTTATAGAAACTGAGTAAGCCAGTTTTTCAATAGTAAAAATCATTTCTACTCAAAGTAGAATTTATTCTATCTAAGGAATTAATTTCATAGCCTATTTATAATAAGGAAGTTTGGTTTTTTTTAAAAGAATTTTGTGGTTACAATAACTGGGCAGTTAACAGTAGCAACTAACATGTAGAAGTAATAGTCAACCATCACAAAGCAATGAGTGAATTAAACAAAAAAAAAAAGTCCAGGAAGTAGCTACTGTCTCCTCAATGTATTTAACAGCCATTACAAATACAAGTTCACATCAGGAAATTTTGCATATTTTTATATCTATCCCTTTCTCTCAGAAATTTTATATATATAAATATATATGACATATATATCTTATTTCAGACCAACTGCTGAATAACATTTTTTAAACAAATAAGTAATTCTATAGATTAATGGAATGCAGTAGAAAAAAAACCCAAAAACATGAAAACCTAAGTAGGAACATGGTGGGTTAGACGTTGGTTAACAGAACTGCTACATTGGACTCCCAGAGGGCAGACTGTTTAGGAGACAATGCCCATTGAGAGGCATTCCTGAAGAGCAAAGGAGTCCAGAAAAGCTGGACATCCTTCATGGAGGAAGTCTTAAAGACAGAGGAGCAGGTAGTGTCCATGTGTTGAAAAATGAGCTGGCAGGGTAAAAAACTGTCCTGGCTGCACAGGGAGTTTTGGCTGGAACCCAGCAACAAAAGAGAGTTTACAACCTTTGGAAGAAGGGGCAAGCAAGGACAGCAAGGACAACAAGCGTGTTATGAAAGAATGCTTCTGACTTGCCTTCCATAGTTCACTTTAGGGGATTACTTGTGCCTTTTGTTATCTTGCCCTCTGATTTCCACTAGCCACTTCTAAGATAGCCAGTCCTGGTAATCGCTTATACTGTACTTAATTTCTAATCCCTAAGAAAGATCATTCCATTCCTTTCAAGAACTAAAACATAATAAAAAACATACAAGAAAGTATTGTTAGAACACATAAGTTTACCTGA
The DNA here is from genome assembly GCA_013397755.1 of Cnemophilus loriae. Classification (NCBI taxonomy): domain Eukaryota; kingdom Metazoa; phylum Chordata; class Aves; order Passeriformes; family Corvidae; genus Cnemophilus; species Cnemophilus loriae. The sequence goes on from VZTF01008739.1 coordinate 1,445,334, forward strand.
AAATAATTTAGTGAGAATTTGTCTTATCACTTACAAGCTGGCACCAGTATACACTACCATACACACACACACACACACAAAGTTTTCAGGGTATTATGAATATATAGATTGCAATACTAATATTAACAAAGAACACAGAGAAGAAAAAGTAAACCCCGATTAGATGTTACTGAACATAATCACTATAAACCAACTTTTTAAACATATGATGATTTCATTATTAAAACACATTTGAAACAGGACTTAAATTTTCACTCCCACATAATATGACTGAAATGTTCTACACAGAAATTGCAATACATCTGGTTTGCCTCATTTTGATTCAGACAAGAATGTAACATTTTTTCCCACCACCCATTGTAGGACATAGTGTCAGACTGCATAGAGGAAAGTAAAAATGTGGAAGACTGATGGTTTGCTAAAATTATCTGTATTTCACACTATCCTCCTGCATATTTGCTGCACAAGAACAAGAACATGCTCAAGGACATGACCACTTAGAATCTCCTTCTGAGCACTGAAATGCTACATTTTGTGAATAGTCTAAATACCTCAAAAAAGATTAAGAAGACTTTCCTCTTTCAGGACTAAGGAACATGCCAAAGAAGATATCTGGAATAATTATCTGTGAATAAAAAGAGGGCAAGGGTAAATTGATGAAAAGGTCTCAGGCTATATCAGAATACATCCACGAGAAAAGAAAATAGTGCTGGGAGTTGGACTGGGCTGGCTGTACAAAGAACCTAGGTATTAAAATATGCAGGAAGGAAAGGAAATATTTGTTTCATGAGACCAGAATAAGGAGGATAGAAACTATATCAATAAACAATTACATGAGAAATTTAAAGTAAAGTTTGTATGGAATGGGGGAGAAGGGAAATATGTCGAATATGCTCAAACTAGCCTATGTGAGTGAAAAACCAGACAAGAAGTTGGAGGAAGCAAAATGAGATATCCAAACTCTGAAAATTACTGAGGCAAGGAGGATGAGCCTGAGGCAAGAACTATAGATGAAAAGAGACCAGATGGGAACCATTTGAAAAAAGAGCTTATCAGGGTAACATAGGAGGAATCTTACATTCATCAGGACATATTTTCTTTCTCATACTTGAATAAAATTAAAAAACAAACAAAAACTTTTCAAAGTAAAAGGCTCTGTGACTTCATGAACTCAAATGGCAGCATTTTGGACAGTTAGTCTCCTGTTTCAGCAGTAAGGTTCCAAGTGATGGAGTTTTCAGCTAAGATAGAGGGAAGGACATTGGAAGGAAGAGCAAACTGGAAACCAAATGCTTTTTAAAGACTTTATTATTAATGACAAAATTAGGATTCTAGCCTTAGTTCACGACTTTTTAAATGCAAGTTATATTTATAACCACAAATACAGACCCATGTGTCATGTTTTAAAACCAGCTAACAATCAAGCACCACACAGCTGCTTGCTCACTTCCCCTCCACTGTTTCAATGAGCAAGAGAATTGGAGGAGAAAAAGTGGAAAAATTTGTGGATTGAGATAAAGATAGTTTAATAGGGAAAAAAGAGCCATGCACACAGGTAAAGTAAAATGAGGGATTCATTCACTACTTCCCATTGGCAGGCAGGTATTCAGCCATCACCCAAAACCAGGACTCTGTCACAGATAACAGTTACTTGAGAAGACAAATTCCATCATGCTGAATGATCCCCTATTCCTCTTTCTTCCCTCGAGTTTATATGCTGAGTATGATTCCATATGGTGCGGAATATCCTTTTGATCCTTTGGAGTCAGCTGTCCCAGCTGTGTCCTCTCCCATCTTTCTGTGCACCCTCAGCCTCTACACTGGGAGGGCAATAAAAGAAGCAGAAAAGGCTGTGGCTCTGTGTAAGCCCTGCTCAGCAGTAACAAAACATCTCTATATTATAAATACTGTTTCCAGCACAAATCCAAAACATAGTCTAATATTAGCTTCTATGAAGAATATTAACTCTACCCCAAAACTGTCATGTTTTGTCTTGATTTACTGTGAAAGGCATACCAGAGAGTAAAATCATTCACCTTTGCTGTCAGATCCTTAGACTAAAGCATTTAGTCTTTTCATTTTTGTTTCTATTTCTAGGTATTTAGTCTAACCATTTCCCAACTTTCTTTCTGATTTACTGTCACAGTTAGTTTGGAGGTAAGTGGATGAGTTCACCTGTGCCATTTTCCCCTTCCAACTGCTCCTGATAGCTCTCAGTGCTCTCATTAAACTTGATGCTTAGTCAGCTGTTCACTATCTTCAGATGACTCTTTGCATTCATTCTCTTTGCCCAGCAAGGTGGCAAAACATGGCACAAGTACAGCTGATGTACAAACTGCTGATAGAGGCAGCTCCCTTCCTGAACCTCCAAACTGTGAACATATGGTTTAACATTACTTGCTTGCTACCAAAGTGGCTGGAGATAAAAATGATTACAGCTTATTTAGTCTATATTTAAATTGTTTTACTGGAGCATGAACAGAAGCTATATCTCAATTTCTCTTAGTAACAATAACAGAAGTTGCAGCTGCTTCTACTTTTACAGCCAAAGAAACAATTAGATAATTTAATAGGGTATTCCACATAAAAGAAAAAAATGTTCAAATAGTAATACTTTTTACAACTTCTAATTGAGTTAGAATATATTGTTTATAAGAAAACTAGTGACAGTTTAAAGAATATGTCAGCTTATTAATGTCCTTTCAAGTTTTAATTAACATCTATGGATGCATGCTCTGTGTGAACTAGAATTTCGATCCATGGTTTGAAAAACAGTCTTCCTAACTGAGAAGTTGAATAGGACCATGCAGAGACTATCCGTATTAAAAAGATCTTTACAACTGGAACAGTGGGGCTTCTTTGCCTTTTATCAATGTTTAATCTCAGAAATCTATTAGGGGGCTAACTGGGTAAAAAATAATGCTTGTGATACACTGTGAAAACAGGTTAATGATCTAGTGATTTTTCTCAGCTTTAAAATTTATTTCCTCAGACAAAAACTCAGTGTATCATGAAGAGCACCCTAGACTGTCCATTTTGATTCTCATAGTCATTAGAGTACTGTGGATCAAGGGGATGATTCGAAAAGAAGAATGCCTCAAAACACTCACAGGCACTCACCCGGGGACAAACCTTCCCTGAAGGGGAAGGATGACTTTGCAAGTTTCTTTGGAGAGATTACAGCATACTAGGCATGCAGGATAGAGGTGGTGACTCCATACAGGCCTGAGCTGGTGACTCAGAGAAGGCTAATGGCGTTGACAGGATGCAGATTTCTCACATTTACCTCATTCCATGGAGTTTGTTTTAATATTTTATTGGGACTACTCTCCTTCACAATACCTTCAGAAAACTATTTTTCCCCATTCTAATGTTAATTTATAATTACTTGTCAGTGCTCAAAAACTATATGCTTCTATATCAATAAAAAAAAAGAAATATCAGAACAATTTACAACTTTGTGACTGTGTGACTGTAACCTGCTGCCAAAAAACCCAAAAAAACCAAACCAACCAACCAAAAAAACCCCACCACTGAAAACCAATAAGACCAAACTCTTTTTTTTTTTAGTGGCTAGTTTCTGAAACATTTTACACAATAGTATTAAAACAAAGGCATCTTTCCTAAATTATTTTTTTAGAGAGATAAAAAGGAAATCATATTCTCATCCAAAATAGTCATATGAAATTAGCTTCAAAGCGACTATATTTCTATGAAGTCTTGGGAAATAGAATGCTGAAAAATTTTAGAAGGATATCACTGGACATCAATGGAGCATATGAAACAAACACACATCATAAAATAATGAAAGATCAAACCATATATGGGAAATCTTTACTCTTACCAACCATTTAATGCATGTATAAAACCACTCAAAGGTTATAGCAGTGAAAATGGGATAAGAAAATGTCTGGAACAAAAGTAAATATTGAAAATATATACTCCTATCTTGTTTAAAAAATCAGATGTTTGAAAAAATCAGAGGAGCTACTTTAGCTTCACAGTAGCTAACTTCAATAGACACATAGTTTTTTCTCCTATGTAACTTTCTGGTTCATACCTATGGAAAATAAAGAAGGGATTTAGCTACAAATAGTTTCACTGGCCGGTAAGAATGGATTCGTGTGCCATTTTATGAGGGCTTGAGTCATCATTTTTTATCTCCTAGGAGGAAAGCAAAAATAATATTCTGTATTTTCATAGCTGGTATATTGCTTTGCAGAACCATTTTTATTTCAGCTGCTGTATAATTATTTGAAAGGATTTTATTCTCAGAACTGACCATTATCTGTGCAGTTTGGTTTTGAGGTCAATAGGTTTGCATTCTTAGCAACACTGGATTTTCCCCTGGATACCATTTAGTACAAGCTCCCTCCAGTTCCAGTCCAAGAAAGATTTTAATGTTGTCTCCTAGGACAGGCTTTGCATTCAAATTTTTTGACAAGTCACATGAATGCAGAGAAATGTAGTAAGGTGACAAGTAAATATTTATGACTGAAATGCTACAATTTTTTCTCCCTAAAAATTCTGAGAAAAGTAAACAAAAGATAGAAGAAATACTTGTTTCCAGTCCTGTAGAAGAGAATAACACGGTGTGGAGTGCAATGGAATGGAATGGAACGGAACAGAACAGAACAGAATAGAATAGAATAGAATAGAATAGAATAGAATAGAATAGAATAGAATAGAATAAAATAGAATATAATAGAATAGAATGTTTCATTTGGAAGGGACATAAAATGATCATTTATTTCAATTGCCTGACCATTTCAGGGCTGACAAAAAGCTCTATATAGCACTTTATAAAGGATGCTATCCAAATGCCTTTTCAACACTGACAGGCCTGGGGCATTGACCACCTCTCTAGTGACTGACACCCTCTTAGTAAGAAAATGCTTTCTAAGGTTCGGTCAAAACCTTGCCTGGTGCACCTTTAAACCATTTCCACACATGCTGTCACTGGATATGAGGGAGAAGGGATCAACACATCCGTCTCCACGTCCCCTCCTCAGTAAGATGCAGAGAGCAAGGTCACGCCTCAGCCTCCTTTTCTCCAAACTGAGTGAATCCAAAGTTCTCAGCTGCTCCCCACAGGACATTCCTTCCAGCCTTTTCACCAGCTTTGTTGCCCTCTTCCAGACACAGCCAAAAACTTTTATATACACCTGAAATGTTGGAGCCCAGAACTACATACAGTTCTCTAGATGTCTCCTCCCATGTTTCCACACAACCCCACCCTCCTCACCAGTGCGGCAGTTCGGGAAAGAAAAAAGACCTTGCTGTTGTCCAAGCACTGTTAAGCAGTACCCAAAACATCCCTGAATTATCAACACCGTTCCCAGCACGAATCCAAAACATAGCCCCTTACTAGCCACTCTGAAGAAAATGAACTCTATCACAGACAAAAACAGCATACAACTTCATGAAATACATCTGTGCTTTGGCCTTGCCTGACACGTTTTTTAGTAAGAATTTACTTCCTTTCGTTCAGTGTTTCAGAAAAACAAAATCAATGTAAGCAAAGATAGAACAAAAACCAAAAAATGCATGATGAATAGCATTTCCTTTTACCCAGTTTTCAACATGGCATTTAAATGCCTGCCCAGCCTATATTTCTTTTTTGCTTTTGACCCCAACATAAAAATAAAATAAAGAAAAAATAGTCAGAAAACACGAAACCCAGAAACAAAGCAAAACTAAGGCAAAAAGATTCGATAAAGAAAGGAATCATTTGTTACACATACACAGTTCACTCTGATCATTAGAACATGTCTTTCTTCCCAGGACTTGAATGACCTGATTAAGCATTTATAACCTCCATGGAGCTATAAGAAAATAAGAATTCTATACCTCAGAAAGATCTTATAAAAAGCACAATCACAGAGTAAACAAGCAAACAAGGAAAAACTTATTTTCCCAATCTACTGCCTATTGGTAAAAGAGATCTTGGTTTTGGTGTTGGTTTCTTTTTCTTCTTTCCCTTGACTCATATATAGATATATAACTGACTTATAGATACAAGGTTCCGCTCCACTGAATGATATCCATATGATAAGAGAGATATACAAGCAAATAAAATGATTTTACACATGGGGAAAGACAGACTTCAAATGCCTTACCAGCTTCAACAGAAGCAAGACATTCTTTTGCTAAACAAAAATTGGGGATTTTTTTTTCTTTTAAAAACTACTGCATCTATTGTGGCTACAATTCACTGTAAAACGCCTACAGCTACTGAGGAATATACTGTTATCTAAATGCTATATTACAGTGAAGTTTCTTTCAAATTCTGATGCTCTCGGGTTTCACGCTAGCCAAAAGGCAATTTCAGTGCAGAGCAGCAGATCATACAATTTGATTCTACTTCTAGATCTAACATCACCTGATAATAAAAGTCCTCACCATACAGTTTCTCTCCAAGATTCTTAACTGAAAGGTACCAAATCTTCTCATATGGCAAGATGATCCATGGAATGTAGTTTGTATAACTGTATTTGATCCTATTTCAAGCTAGTAAAATTGATAAAATTCTCTGTTATTTCCAAAGATCGGCCTATTTCATGGAAATGGTCTAGGTTTCCCTAATGAATGCTTTTATGTGAAAATGAATGTTTTTAATGCGACCCCTAAATTCTAAATTATGGGTACCAGCTCTGACAAAAACACCTCTCTGTGGCCTCAGTAGGCAATTATTACCACATCTAACTTTAAAGTTCTTCTGAGGTTTAGTATCAGTGTCAAAAGGGGCAGTGCTAACCAAGATACTTATAACTAGACCATGTTGCTAAAATATAAGGTAGTCTGAGAACAGTAAAATAATTATAGCTTGCTCTACAAGGGAATGTGACAAGTTTTATGTGGGAATGTGACAAGTTTTAAGCATCTGTTATCTCCCAAAGTGGTGATGTGGAATAGGACCTTGTTACATATGTTCTTTCTTCCATGCCTCTCCCTATTTTACTCTGTGTGCACTGGCAAAGCAGATGATGAAGATGAAGTTGCTCTGCATACTGGCATATAGAACCTCTGCCCCCTACCCTTTGCTCATGCCTACCCTATCCCTCACTCTTCAGCTATTAAGTGGGTATTACTTTTCCATGTCTACTGTTACTTTCTGACAGACTAAAAGATACTGCTTTTAGTACAGCCAGGACAAGTGCTTTATTAGGAAGTCGTAATAACCTTTAGAACAGTAAAACGACAGTGGTGTAAAATCTAGGAGAAGCAATGCAGGCAGAGTGATTGGCCAAAACTAAAGATGTATGTCTTACAGCAATTATCAATAAGTAGTAAAATGAGGATCCTGTTAGAATATATGGTGTCTTCATGGATTATTCTAGGAAACAAAACCCTAAAGCTGTGTGTACAAAAGCATATTAAAGCTAGAAGGAAGCCATTAAAGAACAGCTAATTACTTTAATTTTGAGCTTTGTACTCAGAACTGGTATGGCTTTCTTAATACACGACATATTTAAAGCTTTTATTATTTATTCATGGTATAGGATGATCCTTCAGAGTCTTAGGATTCGTAACAGGCTGACTGTTAAACAAGAAGCAGTAACCTACTGATCTCTAAAGAGGAAGGAAGCTTCAAAAGGAAGCTAAATCCACAAGCTCATTAAATAAGTCTCTACAGATAAAGAGAGGCAGACTAAAATATGTTTCAGAAGAATCTCTATGTAGTGCATTCATTACTTCAATGTATTTGTTACCTGAATAAATATAACTTTCTTCTGACTCCATTTATCTTGTGTCTGACTAATGAAAGTGCATCCAACAAACTGAGTTAATTATCCTTGCTCCATACTAACCCTGCGAATATCCCCAGGAAAATATCTGAGGTTTTCATTCAGTGCCAGAGTACCACAAAAAAAGGGTTGTTAGAATAGCTGGTTTTGGATTGCTGTCAGAAATACTTTCACAAATCAAATCATTAATCCCACTTATTGCTTTTCATTATCAGGCACCAGATTTCACCTCTGGATGAAGATTTGATCCATAGTTTTTCAAAAATCAATTAATTCAAATTTACTTAATGTGCAGCCATAAAGGTTTTCTGTCTGATCGTTTGTTCTTTTAGTAGAAACTTTCTCTATTAGAGAAACTCTAGCACACAAGGTTGCCATTGCATCAAAGGCTTTGGGTCATGCCTCTGTCTGCTAGCAAGAAGATTTTTTAAATTATATTTTTCTTCAGAAAAGCTAATACTTACATGTTCTTAAAGGAGTCCAAAAGCTAGACTTTCAAAGACAATATAGTGCATCTTTGGAGTGGTGGTAATGTTACAAAAATCTTCAGATTTAATATTACAATACTTCAAGAAGAGTTACTGTAATTGACTTCCAGCACAGTTCCTATTTTTTTTTTCAGAGAAATGGGCACTTTGATAGAGAAGTAAAAATCCTATACATGCAGGTAGCTCTTTTTTGTTGGTGGTGGTATTTGGTTTTTGTTTGTTTGATTTTTGTTTGTTTTCCTTTTTCATTGCTCATTGACCATTTCCTTAAGGCCACTTATTCCCATTTGTGAATACTCCAAAACAGCACCTTGGCCATTCGGAGAAAAATTCCAAATTGTCAATTATCCATTCCATGGCATAAATTCATAAACCTGATATTTATTAGGAATACAAATATTTTCAGTTATACTGAAAACAGCTTCAGTACATGGTGTTGAATGTAAACAGAAGACATGGAATGACTACAAATGTAGCATATATTCAGAGATGAACAAGAGTAACAAACTATTTATAGGTTCCAAGAAGCTTAAGGAAAAAAGCTTTGAAATTAAAAGTATGGAAGCACTCTTAAGCAACTGCATAAATTAAGCTGTATTTGACAGAAGTTGATCTTTAAAGCTGAGACTAGTAGAATAGGAGAGTAACCCAGTAGCAAACAGGGCATGAAAGCCAAAGCAATGTTGCCAGGTTTGGAAATTACTGAAATTTAATGACATTCCAGCAAAACCTCAATAGATCTAGGGAAGCCTGTTCTGGTGAGGAGTAACAGCAGAAGAAACAGAAACTGTATGCATGGTATGCAGCAGATAGGCAGCACTTTCGTTCCCAAGAAGCTGCTCTGAACATTATTCTGACTGAAATGTAATTCTTCATCCCATATATACAGTGGGTTTCATCCAGCTCCTTCTTAACAATTGATACGTTGTTGGTTCCTTAGTGGGCATTTCGAAAGGCTGATCACTGATTTCTTTGTATATATTACAGCAGAAAATGAAGGACATATTTTTTGTTTCAACCCTCTGCCTGCAGTTTTGTCTCTAGTTCTGCTAATATACGGCTGTGTACTTCGGTGAATAAACTTTATCTAGTACCAATACAGCGTTTCTTAGGTCACATATCCCACTGCTCTTCACTTGCAGTAATAGTGCTATCCAAAATTACTCCAGTTTACTGTTTTACAGTGAGTACCATACTATTTTCCTATTTACCTCTACTCTACTGTCTTGAAATGTCCCTGTTGTCTTTCCAAGCTGAGAATCGTTCCTACAGTTGTATTGAGAAAACAAGAGAGGTGACAGACAGCCACAGATCTATAATCACGATGTGCTGATGACACAGAGAAGCTGTGCAACGAGAGTGACTCAGTTAGTTCAGCAAACCAGAGACCTGAGTTAAAAAGCACATAGTAACAGATTTTAGTCGAGTAAATTAGGGAAGTACTCATAAAGTACATGAATATACCTGATACTGGAATGAAATGATGGCTATTTCATCACTGGAAGAGCATGAAAAGTATCATAAATTGCACAGGAATGTTTTTCAGTGAACGATACAATTACCTAATCAACACAGAAGAAGGAAAAGAAAGCTAAAATGTTTAGCATATCATATCAAAGCCTGGAAAGAGAAATTCTTATCCCTCTCCCCAGACAGTTGAAATAAATTACCTTAAATAAAATTCATTTGTATTGAAAAATATTCTAACGGATTGTCAAAATGCGGTATCATAAATTGACTGCAAAGTTCACCCTTTCAGCACATCAAGACAGCTAAAAAATTCTAACTGTTGATATAGCTGGGATGAAATCTCTCTTACATCCAGCAGCACAGGAAAGACAGAAAAAAAGCCCAAATGCAATTTTGTTGAAATATATGAGAAATCCTTCCTTATTCACTTTGATAAGACCATGATTAAGAACAACATTCTGTCAGGCCCAAAGGGGAAAAAATATCTGTAATACTGCTGTGATAAAGTATACTGCCACTGTTTCTCCATTAAATATGTTGCAAACATAACTCTTCTGTGATATGAAGTTGAAAATTAGCTTTCATGCCAATGCTACTAAATCAGAGTAGATTTGTAGCAAGCATAGAATGTCCAAAAACTTAATTAGTTCTCTCACTATTAATTGAAAATACCAAAGGAAATGGCTTTCCAGTGACAGAACTCTAAATTTCCAAAGTCTTGAAATAAGGTCTGCAGTTCTACTGTATTGACAAGTCCTGTAGAGTTCTGCAGTGCCCCCAGTTCAAAAAAGTTTCAGATAGAGAGTTGTTAACGGGCATTTTGGAAGATTTGTCACTGCTTTGTACATATTACAGCAGAAAATGAAGGCACATGGAAAATAAGGAAGTGACTGGGGACAATGCACGTGGCTTCACCAAAGAAAAATCATGCCAGAAAAATTTGGTGGCCTTCTGCAATGGGACTAGAGCATTGGCAGGTGAGAAAAGAGAAATTGACCTCATTTATCTGGTCTTGTGCAACGGATTTGGTGCTGTCCTGCTTGACATCCTTGGCCCTAAAGTGCAGACACACGGATTTGACAGATGGAATACACAGTAGATAAAGAATTGGCTGCATGGTCACCCTCAAAGATTCACAGTCAATGGCTTGATATCCAAGTAGAGACCAACAGTGAGTGGTGTTCCTTTGGCATTGATATTGGGATCAGCATCGTTTAACAACCTTGTCAGTGACATGTACAGTGAGATTGAGTGCATTCTCAATAAATTTGCTGATGACAACAAGCTGTGTGGTGCAGTCCACATGGTGGAAGGAAGGGATGCAAAATCCATAGGAACCTTGACAGGCTTGAGAGGTGGGCCTGTGAAAACCTCACAAAGTTCAACAAGGCCAAGTGTAAGGCCATGGACCAGGGACAGGACAATTCCAAGCACAAATACAGGCTGGGCAGAAAGCGGATAGAGAGCAGCACTGAGGAGGACTTTGGGATGTTCATGGATGAGAAGCTCAACACAAAACAGCAATGTGCACCTACAGCCCAGAGAGCCAACTGCATCCTGGGCTGCATCAATAGCAGTGTGACCAGCAGGGCAAAGGAGGGTTTGCCCCTCTACTCTGTATTTGTGAGACCCCACCCTGGAGTGCTGCATCCAGCTCTGGGGTCTCCAACATAGGAAGGACATGGACCTGTTCGACTGAGTCCAGAGGAGGGTGACAAAGGTGATCAACAGGCTGAAGCACCTCTCCTTCACAGACAGGCTGAGAGAGTTGGGGTTATTTACCCTGGATGATAGAAGGTTCTGGGGAAAACTTATATCACCTTCCAGTAACTGAAGAGAGACTACAAGACAGCTGGAGAGAAACTTTATACAAACACGTATAGTGATAAGACAAAGGGGAACGGCTTCAAACTGAAATGGGGTAGATTTACATTAGATACAAGTAAGAAACTCTTCACTATGAGGATGGTGAAGCACTGGAACCAGTTGCCCAGAGAAGCTGTGGATGCCCCATCCATGGAAGTACTCACAGACAGGTTAGATGGAGCTTTGAGCAACTAGGTCTAGTGGAAGGAGTCCCCACCCGTAGCAGGGGTGTTGAAACTAGACAATCTTAGAAGTCACTTTCAACTCAAACCATTTAATGATTCTATGATAGAGGATCTTCTTCAGGAGGAAACGAAAAAATATTACAAACATCTGCTGTTTAAGCATAGGAAGATCACTGACAATTATGTGAGGCCCTTTAGCAAAAATGAATGACCTATCAAGAAAATGAAAAAGATTCAGAGAATGTCAAAAATATGTTCAAAAAAGGCGAATTGGGAAATTTCTTCACTTGTTCACAGCACAACAATTCATTAGGAGAATGCTTATTCTTCTGAAGCAGCTACCAGTTTGCTGGTAATGATTCCCGGGTGAGTAGGAAGCAGACTGATTTCTATATTAAGAGAAAGCAGTTAAAAGTGATGCCATGGCAAAATGGTTTCTACATGAGAGCAATTTTCACGTGAGATAATACAGCACTGTGTAATCAAAATAGAGCTGAATGCATTTAAACCTGTTTAAACCATAATCAGCCTGTATTAAGATATTTTGTATTCTTTTTTTGAATGTCAGTCTTCCTGTATTATAAATTCAAACCGATGGAAGCAATGAAACCAAGTTTTTTCAGTTGATAGATATTAACACATAATTGAAAATTAAACAAGAAATTTTAATAGTGTTTCAGAAATCTGCCCCTTCCCCATCTCCAACCTTCCTCAGCATGCTGTAAATTTTAAGTTTCTTTTTTAAGTCTTTTAGTTCTTATACAAAAATCTGGAGAAGCCTTTAATATTTTTCTGTCTTCTAACAGTTCATGTGAACTTTAATTATCATAGAATCATAGAGTCATAGAATCATAGAATCATAGAATCATAGAATGGCCTGCATTGGAAGGGATCTTAAAAATCATGTAGTTCCAAACCCCCTGCCACAGACAGAGAACCTTACACTAGACCACGTGACTCAGAGCCCCATCCAGCCTGGTCTTGAATACCTCCAGGGATGAAGAGTCCACAACCTCTCTGGGCAATCTGTTCCAGTGCATCACCACCCTTACAGTAAAAAAATAATTTCGTAATATCTAATCTCAACCTATCCTCCTTCATCTTAAAGTCATTACCCCCTGTTCTATGACTGCATGCCCTTGTGAAAAATTCACTCTCCACATTTCTTGTAGGCCCCCTTTGGGTACAGGAAGGCTGCTATAAAGTCACTCTGAAGCCTTCTCTTTTCCTGAACAACCCCAATGCTTGCAGCCTGTCTTTGTAGGAGAGGTGCTGCAGCCCTAGGATCAACTTAGTGGCCTGCCTCTGGACTTGTCCAACAGGTCCAAGCCTTTCTTGTGTTGACCCTACTTGACAACTTCATGTAAGATCATACTTGTTATTAATCTTCCAGTATCTGCTTAAATCACTCTGAAGATCAAGGAGATGCAGCAAGTGCCTTTAGATAAACATAACTTTAACAATACAGACATAGCTGGGATATCAGACATCTGAATCCGGTTCAGAGACAGGAAGCAAAGATGTCATGTGATGCTCAAAACAAGGCAGTTAAAAGGCCAAAGTGCAAATACAAGTGTGAGAGTTATTTTCAATTCTCAATTCTTTATAGGGTGTTTGTTTATATTTACTCTAGAATTATACAATATATGGACCCAGAAAAAAGTATTATAATTCATTCACAGGTAGCTTATAAAAAGGCATTCATCTCAGCATATTCACTGACTAGTAGTTGAGCACCATTTCCCAGGTGCACTATTCAAGGGCACTATTATATATTTGGGAGTATTTTCAGAACACTGTTGCATTCCTTCCAAAGAGAAAACGGTTTTAGAATTCTAACTATGTAGCACTAAAATGTATTTAGCTTGTTTTGAAACCGCATGACCTCTAAAGAATGAAGTTATTCATCCTTATTATTACAATCTATTAAGTTCCATCAGGTCATCCCATGGGTATTTCATTTTGATACCATGAATAGGAACCAGAATTCATATTACTCTGAAATGTTTTCAACAGCATATATTCTATTTTATCAATTTAGCAGTGACTACACTTCTGGAAATAAAGTGTATTGTTTGTTTCATGTAAAGCTTAAGCTCTCAAGTCAGCGATGCTCTAAGATCTATGGCACCAATTCAATGGCAACAAATGAGAAACTCTCATTTGGGAATATGTAGGGATAAACAAAGTTCAATTAAACCATAAAAGGGGAGTAATTATATTTAAAATGAAAGTTTGAAACAGAAAAAAAAATCCTTAATAACAAAATTAGTTTATCATTTACATTTTTAGGCAAATATACATTTTGACTTCCAGAGACTTTTAATACAAGACAGTCAAAAAGAATGTCATTATTTTGATGACCTTATTTCACAGAGCTGAACTGTATCTCTAAGGAATACTTAGGACTTGGTTGTTATATCTGAAGGGCAGTTTGGGCCACCTTGTACTATATTATGATTCTGAACCTCTTACTTTAGTTTGCAATTTTTCCCTTGCTGCAAGGCTGGGAAAGGCACATACTATACTTAAAAGATCTTTAGCTTGGTAGAAATTGCGGAAGTTCTTTTGCAAATGTATTGAACATAATACACACAAGCAATTCACTTTCAATATTTTCAGTGCCTTCATTGAACAGAAGAATCTCCAAGAAATTTAAAATTCTACCAGCCATGTTATATATCATGAAAGTACTTTGCCTTTTTGCAATAATTCTACTAATATCTACTGATAATATCTAATATCTATTAACAATCTAATTTTCAGTAGTATTAATCTATTTATTGGTTTTGTAAAGCTAGCTGCTTTGCAGGGTTTTTCATCTGGTTTATATTTAACATGGAAGCACACAGGTGTTTAGCTCCTACTTCAGGTATTATACAACTTGAATGCAAACAGGAAAAGCACAGTTGGAGCCAGCAAGAACAGCCAAGTAGCTCCAATTCAGGCAAATTACTCAAGATGAAACAGCCCTGAGGTGATGTTGTTTTGAATTCTTTATGGGGCTCTCAAAAGTGACAGATGCCTGCAGGCCTACAAATTAGAAAACCTGGATCTGCTTCTAGGAAAATCACAAGCTCTTCTTGCAGTCTAGTTTCAAGAAAAAAATAATGCATATGAACCACAGCTACTCAGATGGAAAGTTGTAGGTCTTTCCTGAAAGGACCAAATCACAGGCTGCTGTGATCACCATGTTTCTTAAAGCTTCTCTGCTCTATAATTACCTTTTAAGTTTACTGTTCTCTTTTTCTTGTCATTTTGTATATTGAAATAAGTGAAACAGGTAACATTCCAAAACCACTTTCCTTGAATTTGAACTAGGCTTAAATATGACCAATGTGTACACCTGGTGCATGCAAAGTTTTGCCTTATAAGGAGATATGCATGGAAGTGTATGAAGGTGATTCTACTTTAATACTTTTAAGACTTTATGAGGTGTAGGGTCCCATTGCAGTTTCTGAAAGTTTGCTTAGACCAAGTGCAAAGAACACTTATTCCTCCCAGCTGCGAGATTAAATCACCAAATTTATGTCTGCAAGACAGAGGTAGATGACACTTAAACTTTGTCTTTGAATGCTGCTGCACAAAGTGGCCTTGGCCCTGCCTCAGCCACACCAGCCGAAATGTGTCCTACTGGCTCAAGTCAGCATCAGCCTCCTCAAGGCCTGTACATACCTATCCTGCAGGATTCTAACATCTTTTAACTTCTACGCCTCTAGGTTTTTTTTCTGAGAAAAAGTACTTTAACACACCCTTCTTAACTTTATTTGTGCTTGATGAGTGTACCTAGCAGACAGCTCAGGAATAATAGAATTTTACCACTTGTTGCCACGGTTTAGCAATTTTAAATAGCTTCATATAAATGTAGAAAAGAACTCCTCATAATAAAATGTCATTACAATAGAGTTCTTCTACAGTAAGCCAAAAATTCTAACACATTTAGTGATGTTTTACACTCATTTTTAATGTCTGCAAGCAAATCGGAGCAATGAGTATGCCTACCTTTCTCAAAAGTCAACATCTTTAGATGAAATTTTGTCTGAAAAATTGAGGAAAAGCACTTTAGCTATCTCGTATAAGCTAATATTAGTTGTTGTTCAATAAAAATATTCTTTTAATGAAAGGTCAAGCCTATTCTTCTAAACTAAGCATAATACAGAAATAATTCTGGGCATAAATATCTCAAAACTTCTACATGTACAGAAAGTATTCCCAAATTGCCATTTCAAAAGTATAAATAATTGCATGAATTAAAAATCTAAAACAAGAAGAAAGAAAGGGATCTATGGGATACACACTCTTTGGAGCTAATACAATAATTCTAAAGTAATTAGAATGTCTCCTCTATTGGAAAGCAAGGCATGGTAAGCTACCTTGGCACTCCATTAGTGATGAGCATATGATCAGGTACAACAAAACTGAAAAAAGCTTTATTAAGGATTCCAAATATGAAATGTGGAAATAGACTGTAGTGTCATTTGCAGGGATATACCAAAAAATGTCTGCTTCTCCCACTACAGATATTTTCATTCTAAATACATTTTCTTTTCTAAATTTAATATTTCCAAGCGATCTTTCCAGTGTTTCTTCAAAATGGTGGAAAATATCTAGTTTGATTTCTCTTAGTGTTTCAAAACACTTTAGTAAGACTTTTCTGTTCTGACCATATGGCATAAATATGACCACTTCCAAATTCTTTTTACAACTGGATTCACAATAAGTTAAATAGATAGGTACAAGATTACTTATCACTTTTTTATTTCAAACTAAGGGCAATACTAGACTCTAATTTATCTTTCATTCATTTTACCTCTGTAAAATAGCTGTAGCTTTTCAGAGAACATGGGTATTTGAGGAAGAATTATATGGCTTGACGTATATTAATTAAGAAGCTGCTGCAACTACAAAAACCAGTTACAAAACTGCTAAACACAAAAGACAGCACGTGGTGAAGACCATGGTGAGGTGGGCTGTCCCCTGCAGCCCTTGGAGGCTAATGGTGGAGCAGGTATCCAACTGCAGCCCCTGGAGGACCCCATGTTGGAGCAGCTGGATGAATGAAGGAGGCCATGGGAAATCCACTATGGAGCAGATTCTTGACAGGACCTGTGGCCTAGAGAGGCAGGATCTCACACTGGAGCAAGTTTACTGTCAGGACTTGTGACCCTGTGAGGGACCCACACTGGATCAGTTCATGAGGAACTGCAACCAATGGGAAGGCCCTCCATTAAAGAAGTTCAGCAGAAATGTCTCCCACAAGAGGGACCTCATGCTGGAGCATGGGAAGAGTTTGAGGAAGAAGGAGTGGGTGAGACAGCACATAACGAACTGACCGCAACCTCTATTTCCCATGCACATGCGCCACTTGGGGGATAACGGTAGAGAAGTCAGGAGTGAAGTTGAGCCCAGGAAGAAGGGGAAGATGGGGGGAAAGTGTTTTAAGATTTATTTTACTCCTTATTGCTCTGCTTTGATTTGCTTGATAGTAAACTAAATTAATTTCCCTGAGTTTGTTTTGCCCATGACAGTAATTGCTGAGTGATCTCTCCTTGTTGATATCTCAGCTACTGAGCTTTTCATTATATTTTCTCTCTCCTGTGGAATTTAGAAGGGGAGTGATAGAGTGGCTTTGGTGGGAACATGATGTCCAACCAGGGTCAAACCATGACACTCCTTAGAAGATTTCTGTAGGGTAACAGTAGCTTAATTAGATCCCATAGCAATTTGAGAGATCCAAATTATTACCATAGGTTGGTGAACAGTTAATGCAGCTGAAAAGGCTTTTAAAATAAATAGTCATTTACCTCCAGGGAATTACATGCAATCATTCAAGGTGTTCTTTAAAGAGTGTACATAAATTATTGATAAATATTTGTGTAACAGCCTGTTTCTATCCATCCTACAGTTTACAGATAGAGAATATACAGATGTATTGATAAATAACCAGTATGCAGTCCCTAGTTTTTTTCACAGAGCAGTGAAAAGAGGTGACACTAAGCAGGGAACAAGGACAAATTTGTATGGAAGCTGAGAACAAACCTTAATTTCTTGTCAAATATATTTATCTTTCCACTGTTTTTTTTTTTTTTTTTTCCTTTAAGAATGTAGAGACAGCTTATTATCTGGTATTTTTTTGTCACTGCTGTTTGGCTGTAGGCTTCAATTTGGCACTGCATCACTACTTCATAGTAGCCCTCCAGCAGACATAGCTGACTGCAGATACCAATCTCAAGAAATCTAGCTGAAACAGTAGAGAAAAAGAGTAACTTTCAGACCAAAGTGATCCCTGTCTCAAAGACTATAAACAACAAGCTAGCCTCCATTGCCAAAGAAGAGCAGCAAGAAGAAAATCAAACCAAATGAGGAGCAAAATACTGTGTTGCACCCAGTATGATACGCTTCCAATATGGTTGCCCATAGACTATGGCAAATTAAGAAATACTGCTTATTCTACTGTGAGAAGTAGGGGACATAAAACTTGTACAGTATCTAATTACCTCCCAGCTGCCAGGATAGCTCACTAGGATCACCAGAAACCTGACGGTTGTCATAATTTACGTTTAAGGGATCAGCCTGGAGATGGTCTACTCACCTTATTTGTTCAGCTCCTCCCTAATATCCTTATCATGCATATCACCTGATACTCCCCTGTAGCGAAAGTGATAGCTTCTCTGTGTATATCCTCCTTGATGCTGGAACTGAAATACATGAGCAACAAGATGCCCAGTATTTCAGCAATGACACGCCTTGGTACATTCCATTCAAAATGCAGATTTTCTCTAAAAATATTTTACTTTTGAAACAGTTCTTTTTGTATGTGCATGTCAGGCAGTCAGCAAAGGCCATGGTATTTCTGTATTCAAACATCCTCATGTTGAAGGTTTCGAGTCATCTGAAGAAGCAGCCATCTGATTTTAATATTCCACAACACAAAAGATTTTTAAAAATCTACAAGTCAGTGGTGTGACTAAGAGTGAAACAAAATTGTTTCCCCACACCTCTTTTCCCAGTACATTATAAATAATTTCTTAATTTAAAGCACAGAAATAGAAAGAAGAAAGAATAATCCTGTAATTACAAGAAAATTACCGGTTTAATCTAGCAGGTCTTATTGTTTGTTTAAACTTTGTTGTATTCCATTCTCACCCTCCCACATTTCATCTCAGAAAGGACAGAGACCCTGTTCAAGCCTCAGAAACACAGATACGAATTGTAATAATCCTTTATATATTGAGGATGCACAGCTTTGTATTCCATTTGGGTAAGTCAGTCTGTCACTTTTTTTCCTGATATTAATACCCAGTTAGCATTTCTTCTTGTATTCTGTGACCATAAACTCTCTGACAGAAGGAAATACATATAGTGGTATTTTGCGGGGGGGGGCAAAAAAAAAAGTAAAAAAAGCTCAGCTGACTGAGAAAACCTCTATATATTGGCCCAGCTTTAATCACAACAGATGGCCTCTGGAAGCATTTTCCAATCCCTTCCATTCTGTGAGCTATGATTTCATAATTCTGTTGTAGAATATTTCAAAAGTGACTCACATTCTTTCAAAGACTTGAGAACAATGCTGGAAGAGGAAGGAAAGCTGAAAAGGTAAAGATAATATTCAGGTTTGGTTCTGGGCAAATGATATGAATTAGTCACAAGTGCATGTTTTAATCCTCAGCATTAAATGTGCCACAATTTATTTCACTGGAGTTCCTCTGGAAGCATTTTCCAATCCCTTCCATTCTGTGAGCTATGATTTCATAATTCTGTTGTAGAATATTTCAAAAGTGACTCACATTCTTTCAAAGACTTGAGAACAATGCTGGAAGAGGAAGGAAAGCTGAAAAGGTAAAGATAATATTCAGGTTTGGTTCTGGGCAAATGATATGAATTAGTCACAAGTGCATGTTTTAATCCTCAGCATTAAATGTGCCACAATTTATTTCACTGGAGTTCCTCTGGAAGCATTTTCCAATCACTTCCATTCTGTGAGCTATGATTTCATAATTCTGTTGTAGAATATTTCAAAAGTGACTCACATTCTTTCAAAGACTTGAGAACAATGCTGGAAGAGGAAGGAAAGCTGAAAAGGTAAAGATAATATTCAGGTTTGGTTCTGGGCAAATGATATGAATTAGTCACAAGTGCATGTTTTAATCTTTAGCATTAAATGTGTCACAATTTATTTCACTGGAGTTCCTCAGATCTCATAGTGAGTGCACTACAGCAATATCAAACACCCAGGAAAAAAGGCAAATATATTTTTCTTTCTTTCTTCTACTCCCTGAGTGTGTACTTGATGAGATGGAGACAAAAGGGCCAAATATAAATCTGTGATGATGGAAAGAATAACAAAGTTCATTATGGACAAAATGCCCTGAAATAATGTTCCCAATAATATTTCCTCAGCAAGTGACATGCCTTACACACATAGGATAAAAGAAAATATTTCATCTTTAGTACTCTTTCCATTCACTGTCTCCTTCGTCAGTAAGCTCTTGCTTTTTGTCTGTTTGCCGCTGGGTTTTGACAGTGAATTAATAGCCAGCTGTGATGCAGTCATCTGCAGTCTGTGGTACAGACTCAGATGGCCTAATTTCCACCTGGGGATTTTTCTAGCAGTCTTCGACTGGTTTAGTGCTTCTAAAAGTCTGGAGCAAGTCAATAGAACGGCACCACAGCTGGAGTGGAATCTGGACCTCAGTGTACTTCTGCTTAGAGATTTGATTTCTGTTTGATTTCATTCAAAGCTGTGTTAACATCGTTGCACCCACAGATCCTATGAAGCAATTTCAAGAAACCTGAGCCCACCAGAAGCACAACTCCTACTCTAAAGTAAGCTTTCAGAGGAGGATTTTTCCAAGGCCAAACTCTCTCCAATATGAAGCACAGTCTGTCTTCTACTTTTACTAGAGACAATTAAAACAGACATAAAGATGACTTGGTTTTTTTTCATTTCATCCTATTCTCCTCATCTGTGATGAGATGGAAAGTATATTTAATTATATCTAAGAAGAAAGTTTGTCTTAGGCAAAAATTCCATTCTTTTCCAAAGCTTTCAGCATTTGATTTCCACTAGCTGAACTGGAACGCTCACATTCCTCTCTGCTCCAGAGTTTGTTAAGCTGGTACTTCTTTTTGTGTAACATTTGTAAAGATTTTAAAAACAAACAAACAAACAAACAAACAAAAAACCCTAGATAACTACGAAACCCCACAAACCAAACCCAAAAAATTGCAGAAAAGAATTATTGTACTGTATATATTTTACTGTATGTAGAATTCCACAATTAAATCCAGCTTCTGAATTCCCAGAGTCTAAAGACCAGAACACAAAATACAGAGAGGCATTTTGGTGAGGCTGTGACTCATATTCCTTCTTCAGCTACTAGAGGATATATTTGAATTACCATACCCAGAAATTTTCTGAGAGCCCTGGAATCCAGGTGCTTGGTTCCCTCTCTGTAAAAGACACCACAGAGCTACTTTTTTGGCTTCAGGCTTAAAAAGGAAACCTGAATATACAAAACAGATGCAGGCTGTTACATGCACTAACTCCATTTGGCTTCCAGATATGATTTCCAAGAATTTACTGGAAATATGATTACAGCCAAACCATAACCTAATGCCTTGAGTGGTTTCTCAGCTTCTTCTTTACATGTGATTCTGTGATAAGGAGGAAAATACATTTTTCCCCTTGCTCTTTATCTGTCTTCTCTATGTGGACCCATATCTTGTAAGTGTAAGTATATCTAATTACAATGACACCAAGTGCAAAATCAGAAGAACAACGGGACCATACAGACACGTGCAGCTAATCTCTCGCATAAGTGTTTCTGGGATGTGGGTCTTAGACTGTAAACAGTTCAAGGCAAGAATGTTTTCTTGATAAGGTGCACATTTGCCTAAGGTAGAAGATTTGATTTGGACTAATCATTACTACTACCAGTCACTACTAACAATGAATCTTATATTCATAATTACATGGAACTCAAAACTGGGCAACTGTGTTTGGACAAATCTAATTTATTTGATAATCATCTCTGCTGGTATTATTAAGCAAGAGGTTTTTGCAAAGGTCAGGCAGGACATAAACTCATTTAAAACCCCTATTTACATTAGTTTCTTTTATTTCCCCAGAGGCATGAATGAATTGCTTACAATTTTTAGCTTTTCATTTTGCCTGAATAATAGAGAGAACTCATGACAGAATGTTTTATGGCTTTTAGAAGTGAACAAGAGTCTAACATTCTTGCTATTTTTTTTAAACATATAAAGCTCTGTTAAAGTGAAATACATGTTTTCATTCTTTGATGTATGAACTGTATCAGCTAATTATTCCTTTCTAGTCAAAGTAAATTTTTAAGCATTACATAGGCTTTACTCCATTCATTTGGAACCTTGTAGCTTGTTTTCTACTGAAACAGAGAATAAGTGAGGTCTTTTTTCCTTCACAGTCATTGTTCTGATGGTTAATTTGTGTGCATGGAGGAAAATTATGTTCCTTGCTTCAAGTTTCTTGATCAAACTTGGATATTTCAGATTCTTAGTATGTGTTCTATGTACTACACTGTTCCACATTTAAGCTCTTTGTCTTTCTTTCTATATAGAAAAGAGTTATCTGTCCTTTCGTCAAAACACATATTTTGGAAATCTTTTTAATTAACTTTCACTTTTCTCTTTGACTAAATTATTATGATGTAATTATTTTTCATATACATATAATTGTATCTGTTAAAATTAAAGACAGCTTCCTTAAAACTCATGAAAATTAGCAGATTAACAGTGAATGTAAAGCAATTGAATTTATGAGTTTGATCAATATTTTAAAGACAGGAATGTATCTTCTCCCTCAGGCTACATCAACTCCATACCCTTTGCACTTCCTACATTTTTTTACATAATACTCTCAAAACAAAGTAGTGTTACCAGTGGTCAGAGAAATTACTCCTATTATTTTATTACAGTGTTCTGATTTCACATGCTTTAATCATTAATTGGTATCCACTAACTTTTTTTACTTTTCAGCAGTCTTAGTAAGTGGGTCTTTTCTTCTATTGTCTGAGTCACTTTAATGCTTCTTTTCTGAGTTTCATTTTTTCATACCTCTTCTACCATTAGCTTTTGTGTTTGCTTTTGTTCTAGCCCTGAGTTTTGACAGTTTGAGAGACACTTTTATCATTTTTACCCCATCTGTGATGAATGGAGTCCCTGACAAGCATATCAATTTATTGATATAGAACAATATAGGCTTTCATTTTAAACCAGTGGTGCTTTTTATAGTTGACATGTACTCTCTGTGGAAACACCACCCCTGTCAGTCGTCTTCAGTTTCCCTTTCTAGTGCAGATAAAACAGTTTTCAACGTAAAGTGCTTTGAAAAGCAGTGGACTGCTGCTTTGACCTATGGATGCCCTGCAGACCCTAGACATTGGAAGACACAAACACCTACAAAGGATTTGTTTCAATTTATAATGGTATCAGAGAGCACTCACTTTGCTCAGGCTCCATATTCCATCGTCCCTGCTCATTTTTTGTCGTTGTCAGTTTAGGTCTCCAACTTCATAGACAAGCAAAGCTCAAGGTTTAGAAGGTTGTATGCTCTTAGGAAGCATTTGTCTTTTGTAGGTTAATGTGCCCTTAACCTCTTCCATGAAGAGCTCTTGTTCGTATTTCTGAAGGAAAAGGCAACGCAGAAAAATATAGGTGCAGCTTTCCCTTTGGGTTTCAGCTGTGTCCTCTTATTCAAGAAACAAAGCCTGCATCTACAGACTCTCACCCACTTACAAGGGATGGTTCTTACTTTCTAGGTCAATTAGTCTTCTTCGTTACGTCTGTTCCTCTATGATGCCTCCACAGTGCAGCACTGCTTTCCCAGGTAACCTACAGTTTTCTCTGTTCCTCTGCTCTTGAGAGGAAAGGGTTAAAACCAGAAGGTTTGGTGAGGAGGAGGGAATAGTTTTACTCATAGTGACCTTGTAGCTGGGAATGCTAACAATATTGGTGTGGGAAAATTCCATTTATTATGCCCAACATTGTTCATCCTCTGCCTACTTTGAGAGGTAGAATTCCTGTGTAGAGACAACACACACTCACAGACATGTGTGAGCCTTCTGCTGGGAGACAGAGATCACAAAAGCACAGCCTTGTGTTAAACTGTGCATGCCTTCTGTTATACTGGGGCAGGCAGTGGACTTCCCTGCCCCAAGCTCTAGGATGGACTAAATCTAATGGAGCCTGTGACCCCATGTGTCTCTGATGCCCAGTGTTGCCAGCAAAGTTATGAAATAAATCTGTTCTTTGCATTTCAGCTGTGGCTTGGTGGTTGTCCTGGCTACCTGAATGTGTCAATTCACACACCTACTCATTATATCTAGGCTGTAGATGTTTCAGAACAGACATTTCACATTACATAATGGGAAATACTCAGCTCCTTCATTGATATAATTGAAATCAAGTTTGACCTGGTCATTCGTTTTGTGTGTCCACCCATATGTGTCCCCATATGTGTCCACCATAACTGCTTCTTTTTTTTTTTTTCCTTTTTGGTTTCAAATACAAAAAAAAAAAATGTTCCCAAAATACTGTGTGAAAAACTTCAGGAAATTACACGTATATTCTCTAAATATTTACGTATTTCAGCATCTGTTTTGACCATTATTCAGGATTGAAAGACAAATATTGTCATTTTATATCAGGCGAAAAAAGTGAATTTACAAATTTGTAAACAAAAATTATACTAGTAGCTATGTCAACAACTTCAAATTGGGATGTCCACTTTAAACTAATACACTGCTTTCAAATTATGTTTCAAATTGTAAATTTGAAATAAAATATCTAGTTCAAACTAGACACTTAGAACAGAAGACTTGTGGTCAACAGAAGCATAACTTCAGAATATCCCATAGAAAAATGTAGTACTTTAGTACAGAGGATGAAAAGAACTGGAACACAATTGCATAATTTGGGCAGAATAATATTTTGGTGAGTTTTTCTGCTTATCAAGGCATTTCTTCAGCAATGTCATGGCTTCTATATGCACAAAACTGGACTGTGTACAGCAGACTGTGTTTAGTCTTGCATGAACGCTGTTGACCTCATGTATTAGTAGGGAATTCATATGAATTCAAGGTACCCAACACAATTAGACCAGGATTTCATGATAAAAAATAGCAAGAATTTACTTAACAGCCAAATGGCAGCAAAAACCCCAAAAAACTTTGCAAACCCCATATGACATGGCAATTTCTTTTTCTACAGTGTTATTTAGGAAACTTTTATATGTGATGATTATATAACTAAAAAATGTTAATGTAAAGAAATATGTAAATCTCTGGAATGATGATTCTTTCAGAGAAAAAAATAGGCAGATTATTTATCAAACTAGAAATCTTACCAGATTTAAGCATCTAATTTTCAAGAATTTGAGACATTGCAAATTGAAATCTTTTCATTAGCAGAAACTATGGAAGGTAATTGGACATCAGGTTTTAATCTAAATGTTTTATGGAAATTCACGGTATCTACTGTTCTCAGGCCTGCTGAAGAATCAGGATTGAATCACAGACCAATAAATCTATCTATTAGTTTTGAAAATTTGAGAAATACCAAACATTTTAGAAGTAAATTGCTAAAAAAGTCTGATTCAGCCCTAAATAAAGCAAACATCAGTTAATAACAGGATTACAGAAGTATGTTTGCCAGAGCATAACTGTTTAACAGCTTGTAGTAGTTGTCGTTCTACTTGGACTGATTCAACAAAACAAACACCAAATTAAAACAAAACAAAACAAAAAAGAAACACTGCAAAGTGTTAAAAAGCAATTGTATTACTTACACTGGTATATCTTTAGGGAAAAATAAATTTGTATTCTAGCCAGAATGTCATCTACATCAAGCCTGCAGCCAAATTCCACCTAAAATGACATTACTAGACACTATACTTGCAGAATCTACATGACTACCTAAGCCTGCTACCTTCTGAAAAGCTTTTGAGGATCTCTGTGTGCCTCAAAATCTGCTAGCAGCTATATTGTTACATAATGTTAGTCACTGAAAACACTTTAAGACCTGTATCACAACAGATATATGGAGACATACCTGATGACATTAGGAAATCCAAGCTGAAAGTGAAAATGGAAAAAAAAACTCCAGAAGAATGGAAGATAATCCACCAAGATTTCTGCATGTTACAGTAAATGTCACTATCATATTGCCAATGGAAGGGATCAAGGGTAAAATTCAGTACTGTGGAAAACAGTCATGGAAGGTTCTGAATCCACATTAAGTAGGACATTCTCTAAAAATGTGCCTCAAAGGTAATGAAGATGAACAAATGTGTCATTTCAGTGTATCTAGTACTCAGGCAGGTGATATAATTGGTAGTAAAATGGTCTTTCAAACCCTCATGGAAATAAGATGCAGTGATTAAAAAGAAAGGAAATGAAATTTCTAAATGCTAAAACCAGGATCTTGGGTAAATAAAACAGACAGAGTTACTGATGCATTATCAGCAAATAATAAATCACCAATCAGTCATCAGATCAAATAATAAAATCATAATCGAAACATAAATATGGAATAAAATATTGATTTTCAGAAGGAAAAATAAAAACAAATAAAGCAACATGGCAAAGTTTTTAAGTTAGAATTGGCCCACAAGTTTAAAAGGCAATCACAGTAAAACCATGTGTTGACCATCAATAAGACTGAGAACTGTGTCATTTTTTAAATCTCTGTAAACGCAGATGAAAATATGGGAAGAAATACTTATAATAATAATAGGGTCAAATATTAGACATGATTACCAACATTAATTTACCAGACAATAAAATACAACAACAATATTGATGCTACTTTATTTATGTTTATTTTGGTAAACCATGAAGGTTCAAGAAAGTGAAGGCCATGGAATACAGGAGGCTTGAGTAAATGGAGCTGATTGGAGTAAACTAAAATTAACATTAATTGACTTATTTGTAAGGTGTTTTTGTTGATTTCATATTAAATGAAAGACTGAAACTAAGGGAAAACTCACAGGCTCACCAGATCTAGGACAAAATATCTCTCTCTCTCAAATAAAATAAGTTTTTGTACTGCTATCAAAGGGAAAGAAATTCCAGGGACAAGGCTTCCAATTAACTGAATTCCTCACAGCCTCAAAATCATATTGCACAAATGTAGTAGGAAAAGATCAGAGGCAAAACCTGTATTTAAGGGGTTAATCTGTGGTCACAAGAGAGTCTAGTCTCATGATGAGGTAATGACCACAGAGACATGCAACCTTCCTCTCTTGTACTCAGAAAGTATCTTCTTCTCTTGTTTCTTGAAAGAATAAATTTAATTTAGGAACCATTTTAGCTGTGCTGCTTCTTACACCCAAATTAGTGTATTTAGAACTAGACTGCACATCTTAGGTGGTACTAGCAAGAGATTCTTGAGGTTTCTGTCTATACAGTACCATCAATACATAATTTTTTTCCACAAAAATCCCACAGGAAATAGACATTTGACCTCTGAAACTGGACTTATCCTAAGATCTGCAGAGCCCTTCGGTAACTCATACTGGTCAGAATAATTCTGGGGAAGTCCAAGGGCCCACTCACCTTCCACAAGCAGTCTGGTTTCCTCAAATGTTGTGTTACTATGAGATGACACACGGCACTGGAACATCTTTCTTGGAACCACCCACACAGGAACAACCACAAAAAAGCCACCAAAACAAAAAAAACACCAAACAAACAAAAAACATTTTGGTTCAACCAATAGCTTTTCATAATGATACTAGAAATATTTTCATCAAAATCAAAAAAGGAACAAACATGAAATAGATGCTGTCCATATTAACTCTACCATGCAGCTCATTCAAACTTCAAAACAGAAAATGCATTTCTTATCTGGAGGCAAAAGAAGCATGTGTAGTATTGCTTCACAGTTGGCCACCTTCTGTACTGTGCAGATTTCAATTTAACTTTGAAACAACAACACTTTACATATTGTCTTTTGGAAGATAAATTAACCCAGTTCTTTAACTTCTATGTAAGAAATCATCCACTTAGTAAACAAAACATATTTAGGTATTTTCCTCAACTGTGTATATCATAAATGGTCATTCCTGTTAAGGAAATGCTGGGTCATGTGGTATCCCTGAAAGAAGACAAAAATACATCATTCCCCGCTGTGAAATTTAGCTATTCCAAGCAGAGAAAGTTCTAGGAGTCCCAGAGTCTGGCAGTTAAAGGAAGAGAGTCAGGTGTCTCAAGTTCAGTCCTAGGCATTTGGCCAGATATATGGTAAAAGACGAAAGTCTCAGAAGATCCGAGAGTTTCCATACAAGCACAGTCTTCTGCAGGCACAGTCTTCTGAAGGCAGCAGATGTCCGGAATTGGCTAACATTCCTCTTAGGCTCCAGAGAAGGTTCTACAGGTTTAGATGGAATTTAGGAAGCCATTGAGCTGACTGAAGAAAAACCTGGAAGTAAAGGATCATCCCACAAAGAATTCTACATTAAATCACTCAACTCCCCTATAATTCATCAAGTGTTGATGGGCCATTATCGTGTGAAAGGAGTAAGAATCAATCTTAGCAACATCAAACATCTTTCTGTACTGCACAAGGAACCAATTCCAACGAACTTAAGGGTAAAATATTACATGTAAAATCTACTTCTTAAAAGTTTTTTATTTCATGTTCACGAAACTTGTCTGTAAGAGAGCAAGTGTTTCATTTTTGTGTGGACACTATCCAAGGCATTGCACATATTACTAAGATGCTGAAGAAGAAAAGAAAACAACGTCTGCTTGATTTGCACCAAAAGGAATTTGATTTCAGAACTTACATTTACAATATACAGTTAGGCAAAAGTTACGTATTTGGAGAAAAATTATTTAAATGACTAAATGTTCAGGAGATCTGTGGTTATTCATTGGTTTGTTACTGTGTGAACTTAAATCATTTAAGGTATGTCCTCATCAGTTCCAAGACAGTGAAATGCTTCTGACCTGGTATGTTCAACTGAAATTATTTCCTGCATTATGTCTCTATACAGGGTTAAAAATGCATATAGTCACCTATGTAATTTTTCAGAATACAATGTCTTTCCTCATTCTGAGATCTATGAAAAGCTCTCTCTTACATATTTACACTGAAAATTGGTTTCTGGCCAGAGACTTTCCTTTGTCCTGATTATATGCATCTGATACAGGGAGAATTTCATTTGAGATATTTAGATGCCACTACAAAAAATAACTAATATTTATTTCTCTGCTTATACCTGTGTATGTTACAAAAGGAGGAAATTCGCCATTAATTTTTTATCTTTTAAAGTATATTTTGTCATCATGCTGCTTTTTTTGCCAAACATTTATAGCAAGATATATATAGAGTAAAATATAATTTTTACTTTCCTCGCAAGGCTTTAATTTATATAGATTCAGAAAACACAGAATTGAACATTAGTAATTTTCAGTTAAGCTGGTTAAAGTAAATATTCTTTCTGAAACCAATTTGTTACAAATATCTTTGAAATATCCAGCATTTGAAAAGATATTTGACTTCTAGTTTCTTCTACTGAGGGAAGCTCAGGGTCTTAGTAGTAAATTATTTGCCAGTTGAGAGGAAGCCAGATGTTCAGAAATATTCTCTGTTGCTGGAGTTTTTAAGAAATATTTTAGCTATGTACCAGAATTAGCAATTAGTATTCAGTAAGCTACTCTTCAAACACCAGTGATATAAACCTATTTGCTTTAAAAATTATTCATATACAAGAGAGAGGTGGAAAAACATCAAGGAATCCCTAGTGTTGTGGAAAAAAACCTTAGTTAGTTAGGCTTTAATTAGCGTTTAGCAGTCTTTTAATGAATGTGGCCTCAAAGCCTAATCCATCAAACTGTAACTAGCATTATCACCTGTTTAAAAACTATGTATTAACAAAAAGTTTTACAAAAATTTTACAGAACAGCACTAGGGAACTGCAGCACTATGAGTTCCAAGTCTGTGAGCCAGGTCTGGTTCCCTTGGGGAATCGAATTCTGTGAAGGCGGCTGGAGTCTGACTTATTGTAAGTAACCTGGGGGTTGGTCTAATTCTTTTGATTCTTAGAAGTGTAAGATGATACCTTGAATTATCACAAATAGTCTATGACAGTACAATTAACTGCCTGTTGAAGTTCACAGAATAATTATGAAGATTACCTGTAAATTGTTTAAAATATTTCAATAATTCGTAATTGGCACTCAGAGCCTTGGTAAAATCATAACACTGAAATACTAATACTGGAGTCACTGCTACTTTTGAAAGTAACTGTAATTACAGCATTAAATAATGCAATATATATGAAAAAAAGCTGGATTTTGCAGAGGAAAAACACGCTTTTCTGGACTACTAGAATCAGTAGAAAAGTCATTAAAGAGAAGCATTACAGAAAATCTGTACTTATCAGAATTTTAGGAAAACAATTACTGTATTTGGAACAGAGGACAGAGATAATGTGCGTAAATTGCAGACAATGCACAGATCTGTTGCACCCATGAACTAGAAACTTACTGAGCATAATGTAATTGATATTATCTTGCCTTAGACATGAGAAATCAATGTGTGATTGCATCCCAGAAAGCCACTTGTGTCTTGAACTGCACCAAAAGTGTGACCAAAATATGTGGGAGGTGATTCTGCCTCTCTGTTCTAATGAGGCCTCAGCTGGAGTGCTTCTTCCAGGACTGGAGCCCCCAACATAAGTGCAGGAACCTGCTGGAATGAGTTCAGAGGAGGGCCATGAAGATGATCAGTGTGTTGGAGCACCTTTCCTAAGAGGAAAAGCTGAAAGAATTGGGATATTTTAGCCTGGAGAAGAGAATGCTCTGGGGTGACATTATAGCGGCCTTTCAGCTCCTGAATGAGGCCTACAAGAAAGATAAAGAGGAACTTTTTAAAAGGGCATGTAGTGATAGAACAAGGGGTAATGTCTTTAAACTGAAAGATGGTAGGTTTGGATTGGATATTAGGAAGAAATTCTTTACTATGGGGGTGGTGAGGCACAGGAACAGGTTGTCCCAGAGAAGCTGTGGATGCCACATCCCTAAGTGTCTGAGGCCAGGTTGGCTGGAGCTCTGAGCAACCTGATGTAGTGAAAGGTGTCCCTGTCCATGACAAGGCAGTTGCAACTGGATTATCTTTAAGGTCCCTTCCCAACCAAACCATTCTATGATTTCATGATTAAACAGTTAACTCCTAAGGCAGTTAACATAATCAAACCAGTGACATAATTACCTGGAACATAGTAATAGTAATCTAAGAGGAAATCTGTCATCTCTTTTCAGTGATTAAATTAGTAGTAGTCTACAGAAATTATTTGGGTTTAGTGGAATTTTTTTGCACATAATGCAGGCAAAGCCCTTGGAAAGATTCGGAAAGGCTAATACTAGAATCCTTTATGGGCTGAGGAATGTGCTTGCCAGGCTGCATTAAGTCTTCCCTTCATACTCTTCTCCTGTGGTATTTTAGCTTCACTGTACAACAGACAATTGACAGTTCAGAAGGCTTTGTATTATTCTGTAGGTTTAGCTGTTATGTTACTGGCAAGATGTTGCATGTATTATAACAAGATTTGAGGCCATGTAAGTAACTATTTTCAAGAAAGTGATTAATTGTATATCAAGTTCAAGAAATAAGCCTCCAGCTTAGATCTTATCAATAAATGTTGATACAGTGCTTGCTCTTGATAGTTATCTTTTATTTTCCTCTGCCTATGAGTGCGATGTCTTTTTTTCCTACACTTTTTGTTCTATTTCCTACCAAATTCAAATTCAAAATAATAATAATAATAAAAAATATCCACAAAGAAACACTATGCATATTTGTATAAACCAGCTATTAAATGGTGCATGCTGGTAACGCTGTGCTACAGCTAATGGAATACATAGGTTCAAGACATTTAAATTATTAACTGTATCATTCTGTCCATACTTCTCTTTTTATATAATAATGGCTTTTGTTTTGTGGAGACCTATGACCCATAAATCCATGAAGACCAGCAGATAAGTGTGGTGTTTGAACTGGAAGTGCTGAGAACTGACATGTGGAATAGCTGTCATTTAAAAGATTATATATACCTCATTGTGCATTAGTTGTTATGTCAATCATCCTCAAACATAACCACAAGATCTAAAAACCTAAAGCAAGGAAACAAAGGATGCCTGTGCAGATATTTGTCTCTGACAGATCACTGGGAGTGTATAGTATTTTTTAATTGTTTAGAAAAAATTATGTGATACATGTTTTCATGTTGCCAGTTCGTGCTGAGATACGCTTGAGATATACTATGTTGCCTCTGAAAACTCATTGCCTGTCCACATATCTTGCCTCAATCTTTGTCCACATAGTTCAGCAAATATATTGAGAATGACTTTTCTGTCCATGGCAAAATCTCCAGGAAGTGCTGCATAACATTGCTTTATGAAAAATATCATCATTTGAAGTATTTTTTTTTTTTTAAACAAGGAACTGCATAGAGGTATTCCTAGCTGTTCAGTAAAAACTACCACTCTGTTAATCATGCATACTGACTCCCATTTTTCTTACCTAGAATTTAAGCGTATGAACCAGATTAGGCATACTTTTAAAATATGGTATCTTTTTAATGCAGGTTGCCCATGTTTAGTCACAACAGACTGAATTTCAGATATTAAGTATTGTACTTAATGTACAATGCTACTGCCACATCAATCTTCAGGTTACAATCCGTATACATAATACCATAATCTGTTGACATTCCACGAAATGGAATCCAACAATGGAATTCAGGATGATGGAGGGGGGAAACAAAACAAGACAAAAGAAGCCCAAATCTTCAGATGTCAACTTAGATTGGAGTTGGCCATAAATAAGTACCAAATATAATTTAACATTTGTTAGCAGACTGTTAAAGAAAACATGATGAAGCCAAAATATTACTCCCTTGGAAACTCTTCTTTAACTTACAACTCTGCATTCAGGCATAGATTTCTGTAAAATTGAATACAAATAAACGCTGATTGCAACTCTGGTAGAATTAAAATGAATCTATTGTACATTAAATAACTGGGATGATGATGACACACTTGGTAGATAGTGACTTCTTCTGTGCCTGTCATTTACTCTAAATTGTTATTAAGCAGATGGAGACTTTATACTTGTGAACTAAGTATATCTCAGAGCTTTTTATCAAATCTAATTAAAAATGTAAGAATTTGCTGCACATGTGTGGCAGCTTTCTCCCTTTATAGCTGCTGACAGGCAAGATTGTTATTTGAAAAAACTTGCTTCTGCATGAGTTACAAGAAGAAAAGTGATATTATCTAAGGCAGAAATTCTGGTTGCAAAACCAGTTAAATTTGCTGTGGATGAATTCCTTCTCTGTGCCTAGGTCAAATCAAATGTTCATAGAATCACAGAATGGCTTGAATTGTAAGGCACTTTGAAGATTATGTACTTCCAACATCTCTGCCATGGGCAGGGACACCTTTCACTAGACCAGGTTGCTCAGAGCCCCATCCAGCCTGGCCTTGAACACTTCCACAGTAGGGCATCCACAGCTTCTCTGGGCAACTTCTTCCAGTGCCTCATCTGCGCCAAGGGAAATTTAAGCTGGATGTCAGGAAGAAGTTTTTTACTGAAAGAGTGATAAAGTATTGGAATTGTCTGCCCAGGGAGGTGCTGGACTGACCATCCCTGGATGAGTTTAAAAAAAGTTTGGATGCGGCACTCTGTGCCATGGTTTAGTTAAGGTATTAGGGCACGGGTTGGACTCGATGATCTTAAAGGTCTCTTCCAACCTAGTGATTCTGTGATTCTGTGAAAATCACCCTCACAGTGAAGAATTTCATTGTAATATCTAGTCTAAACGTACCCTCTTTCAGTTTAAAGCCATTCCACCTTGTCATATGACCACATGCCCTTGTAAATAGTCCATCTCTATCTTTCTTGTAGGCCCCCTTCGGGTAATGGAAAGTGGCTATAAGGCCTCCTTGGAGCCTTCTCTTCTCCAGACTGAACAACCCCAACTCTCTCAGCCTGTCCTCATAAGAGTGGTGCTTCAGCCCTTGGATCATCTTTGTGGCCCTCCTCTAGATGCACTCCAACAGGTCCACATCCTTCCTTTTTGGAACCACCAGAACTCCATGCAGTATTCCAGGTGGGATCTCACGAGAGTGTAGTAGAGGGGGAGAATCACCTCCCTTGACCTCCTGGTCACACTTCTTTTGATGCAGCCCAGGATACAGTTGGTTATTCTACATATGTCTGAGCATAATTTACAGGAGGATCTGCTGCATTGTCTTGCCAGTAATAGAGATGAGACTTAAAGGCCTGTAGCTCCATGGGTCTGTCTCCTTTCCCTTTTTAAAAACTGGGGTTATGTTTTCCTTTTCCACAAGGTGGGAACTTCACATGACTGCCACAACTTCTCAAATATGATGGATAGTAGCTTAGCCACTTTCTCCACAAGTTTCCTCAGGATCTGTGGGTGCATTTCATGAGGTTCCATGGACTTGTGTACCTTCAGTCTCCTTAGATAGCCACGAAACTGATCTTCTCCTACAGCAGGTGATTCTTCATTCTCTCAGTTCCTGCCTTTGCCTTCTGGGACTTGGGTGGCGTGGCTGGAGCACTTGCCAAGTAAGACAGAGAAAAAAAGCTCTTGATTACCTCAGACTTCTTCATGTCTCAGGTAATCAGGTCTTCTGCTTCCTTCAGGAGAGGGACCACATGTCCGTGGTCTTCTTTTTAGCACCAATGTATCTATAGAAGTTTTTCATATTGTCTTCAATGTCCTTGGACAGATTTAATACTAGCAGGGCTTCAGCTTTCCTAACCAGATCCCTGGCTATCTATATTCCTACCAGGCTACCTGTCCATATTCCTACCAGGCTACCTGTCCATATTCCTGCCAGGCTACCTGTCCTTGCTTCGATCCCCTGTAGGCTTTCCTTTTGTGAGTTTGTCTAGGAGCTCCTTAAATATCCATGCAGGCCTTCTGGTGGTTTTGCTTGACTTCTTCATCATGGACTTGGAGGAGATGGTCCTTAATTATTAAGCATTTTTCTTGTGCTCTTCTTCCCTCCAGAGTTCTCTAGCAAGCAGAGCTCTGAAGAAGCCACAGTCTATGCTCCTATGTCCAGCATAATGAACTTGATCTGAACCCTCCTCGCTGCCCTAAGGATCTTAGACAGCACCATTCTGTGGTCACTGCAGCCCAGGCTGCCCTCGAGCTTCACATTCCAGCACCTCTCCTCATTGGTTTCTTTATCATTTGGAGAAGGAATTTATCCCCAACGCATTCCAGGAACCTCCCAGATTGCTTATGCCCTTTAGTGTTGCCTCTCCAACAGATAATTTAGGTGATGTAAGTCCCCCATGTTGACCAGGGGGACCACATATGAATGTGAGACTGCTTTTATCTCTCTATACAGGGCCTCATCCACTTAGCCATCCTGACAGGGAGCCTGTAGTGCTTCCCCACCAGAATGTCACCTGTCTCTGCGTTAATCCTGACCCATAAGATCTAGGCTGGCTCCTTATCTACCTCCATGCGGAGCTCCGTGCATTCTAGCTGGTCACTGACAGAGATGGCAATACTACCTCCTCATTTTACCTGCCTGTCCTTCCAAATAAGCCGGTATTCTTCCATTCCAACATTCCAATAACAGGAGGCACTCAACCATGTCTCTGTGATGCCATTAAGATCATAGCCCTGTAGGCACGTGCACATCTCTAACTTGTTTTGCTTGTACCTCATGCTGCATGTGTTTGCATAGAGGCCTTGACTTGTGACCCCAATGAGGTGACTCACCGGACAAAACAGCAGGAATTCCTCTGTGTTGCAGACAAATATTAAGTGCTGGCCACTTGCTCTGAGAAATCAATGGTTGCAGGTAAATTTAAGAGAGGCTCCACATCAATCTTGACATGTTTGTGCTGTGTGTAGGCTTCAAGTTCTAGGAACAGGGCTGGTCAGGACAGCTAACAAATAAGGTGTAGCATAGTCATCATAGAAACTCCATAATACACTATTGCATGCAGCAATGCTACCTAGCACATTACTAACTCAGCTCATAAATCACAAAGACTAGTCTTTGCAGGCATGAGATGTTTGCAGCTTGATTAAGTCAGAACTTCACTGAAGAAAAGAAAAAGATAAAAAGGGAAGTGAACAGACCAATGCATAATTACTCATTCTATAATGTACAACAGCAAAATTTACTTAGAATTGATTAAAAAATATTTAAATACTGCTGTGCTCTGTTCCAGATCTTGCCCAGCAGCAAAACCTTCCCATGCTGCAGGAAGAATGGCCACTTTTGCTCTACTACCTGCTCTGCCTAATCACCACTAATCACTAGCTGCTAATGGTGGTGACTTTTGGGTTTTAGTAACAGCAAACAGCATACAAAACATAGTTCCCTGCCATGTTTTGTTGGGTTTTTTTAAATGGCTCGTGTCTTCTGCCCTCACAATCATAGAATCTATGGCTTTAGCCTCCTTTTTATACTAATACCTATGATTTGGGTACCTCTCAGCTCAGGCATGCTTAGATATATTTTGCCCAGTTTTGCACACTGTCTGAGCTAGATATTGTCCTGTACTTCATGGCAGACCTACTTTTTACATGGAAATTTATGATGCATAATTACAAATGTTCAGTGTTAGCTGAGCAGGTTTAAGGCCTATACTCTTGTTCACTTCCACTTATTTCTCAGCCAGGTTTGAAAAATATTCCTTTCCTTCTTAGCAGTCAAGAGATTCATTTTTAAAGACTCCACCACCAGGCTTATAACTACCAAGCAAGTATGCACTATGAGGTTGCAGTGAGCATTCAAGTCAGTGGTGTTAATTGTCTTATGGTTATGGAGCACATGAAGGTGCTAATCAGATAAGAAGTATATTTTGGTCCCTAGCCAGCTTTGATTCTTTGAGAGGAAAACAACAAAAAGGAAAAGGAAAAGGAAAAGGAAAAGGAAAAGGAAAAGGAAAAGGAAAAGGAAAAGGAAAAGAGAAAAACCAGGAAAGATTTGGTTGTTTATTTAGGCCTGAAAGACTTTTGGAAGTCTTAATTTCTTTGCATCATGGGTCCTCTTTTGCTCTATATCACTGTAACTTATTTCTTACATTGTGGATATTTTGAGAATTGTTTCATTATTACTGCAAATAAATTGAAGTGTAATGAAATGGGAGCAGTGTAAATATCTAAAAGGATTAGAGACTAGTACAACCTCATTAATGAATCTTGTGCTTAAACTGGCAATGCCTTGGTTGGTAGCCCATAACTGCCACCGCTTTAAGTAATAAAATAGTAGCCTATGTCTTGAAAATCAATGCCAGGTTACCAGGAGAAAGTAGTAGTGCCTTGAAATACTGCAGGGCAATCCTATTATGTACAGGATTGGCTTTGACAGTTCTGTGGGTTCAGGAGAAAAGCCTGAAACTGTCTTCCTCTGCTAAACATCTTTAACATTAGGCACTATATGCAGTGAGGGTGCAAAGCTGAATTATGTGTCATGCTATTCTTTTTTCTCTAAAACATTTAAGCAGAGGAAGTCAATTTATGTATCTTGTAAGCAGTTGTCTTTAAAAAAAAAAAATCTTTCTTAAACTAGAGAAATTACATTTATTCACTGAAATACCTACTTTTAAAATATTTTATGTTGTTCAAATAATTTGAATGATAAAAATCCCAAGATAACGTATCTAAGCAAAATGGATGATAAAACTAGAAGCTCATGTACTAGCACAGAGCTAACCTTCAACACTATTGGATATAATTCAAATCTGGATGCAAGCACTGGAGTTCGGGCCTATGTCTGATTTCACATATGATGAACAATCTTCTGTGTATACCCTTTCTACTAGATTTGTTGCTCTTTTTTTTTTTTGTCTCTTCTTTTTCCTTGACCTTGAACAAAACACCAGAGTTTATCTTCACCCATTGCTGTTGTTTCAACACTTTCTCAAGAATTTGACTTGGATTTACTGAATATCTACGCTGACGGAAAAAAAGAAAGAAAAGTCTGATTGAGTCAAGAAAACTTTTGGGGCTGGTTTTAAGACAGATTAAATTTCTCATGGTAAAGTTGAAATGTATTTTGGAAATGTGAAAAAGGAATAATTTATAAGTACTTTGATTATCTTGGTACTAATTTAAAACATGCTAGATCCATCCTAAATATATATATTACACTCTTTAAAATTACTATGACTGCCTTACTTTTATTATATGCAGACTGAGGAGGAAGACCTGAAGGCCACAAGGAATCAAGGACATAGTGCCTTGCTACAGAGAAACAAAGAAAACAAAGAATGTCTAATTTAAAAAAAAATACATTTTTTATCAGGAAAAATAAGCATAATCTAAAAATGTATACATTTTTCAGCTATTCCAGTTAGCCTATATTTGCCGTGTGAAATATTGCAAGACACTCCAGACAAAAGCCACAATGCAAAAAGTAAAAAACAAAGACTGTGAGAAAGTAGCATTAAGAGGTTTTGAAAATGACAGCTGTTTGTCCTAAAAGGAACGCAATATGACAATGTTCATTTATCATTTATAGAAACTGAAACACCTGGCAAATAAAAACCTACTTGAGATATATACAAATAGTTACAGGCACTTAAATTATTTCTCAAAATAACACAGTACAACTATCATCTTAAAGACTACAAAATTAACAGTACGCCAAAAATGATGAGGGTAAATTTGAGGTGCAATAGCTATTAGCAGCTGAAGACAAATACAAGATTTAGGCATATGCAAACCTTATTTTGGAAGGTTGTGTTACATGCCAGAATGTCAAAAATGACTAAGCACAGGTCTGAATTTGCTGAGAGCCTGTCATTTAATTTTAGGGAGTAAGACTACAAGGTATGGTGTTTCAACACTGTGGATCTCTAGGGATTAATCTTAAAATCCGGTTTTGCATGGTCTTCCTTCTATAAAGCCATTATCAAGACGCTGAAAAAAATGCGGATTCATTTTTCTTTTTAGTAAAACATAAAGCTTTGAGGAACAACCATTTCCTTCTGCAACTTCTCTGCAGTGTGATGAGCATTTTAAATTAGCACCAAAAAGCAAACACGGAAAAACATCCAGACACATCTGAAATTAAGCCTTGCATGAGGTTTAATTTCAGATGTCATTATTAAGGATGAGAAAAAGAAAACCAAGAAACAAATAAGAATCAAGCCCGGAATCTGAAACATCCACTAAATGTAATTTATGCTTATCAAAATCCAAGTTTGCCATAAATAGAATTTTGCTGTCTAATACTATTAAGAAAGATATGTTCACATGCTTTTAGGATCCTACACTGAACTAACATATTTTAGAAATTTAATGAAAAACATTGTTGTATCAATAAAAAGGTAACTTCGGCACATTTCCTGTCTTCATTACAAAGGGAGTTTGAATTATGACTTTTGGGTTAGTAAAAAGAAATGAGCATTATGTTAGCAAACTTTACAAACAAAAGAAACAGAAAATAATAATTAAAACACCATTTTAGTTTAGATTCTCTTGAACAACTTTGAAAATCTAAAAGGGAAAATATGTGTCAGTAGTTACAGATAAAATTTCCTCTTGTTTTTGGATAGCAATGACCCTACCATACTGCCGATATATTAAAGCAAAAATCTTATATGAAAAATGCATTAGGAAATACATAGATGAAGAAATTAACTGTCTTAACATTTCAGGAAAATCAGAATTGTTTCTGCAGGGAACACAATTGTTAAAAGAATTATATTTATTTAGGAGCGTGCTGACTTCAACGGAAGTTGATTTGAAACAGAAATTAGCATTCTGAGTACAAGGAAGATAAGCAGGAGGTGGATGAAAATGAAAGAAATTATTCAAATCAGGAAATAAATTAGAAAATGAGACATTAATGATTTCCCATCTAGTAGATAATCAGTTCTTGCAGTGACACCTGCAAGAATAAAGTCTGATGGGAACTAGATCTAGCAAACACGTCTTCCACATAATCCTATTTCATATTTGGTTTGTGAGGCATGCTCATTATTTGGTGCTTATGTGCATCTTTACTTAGTTCTACAGAAAATATATATTTGCAGCAAGGAGAACCTGTACATGTAATTAAAAACATGAAGCTTCTTAAATATCAAAAGCTACAGAGCAGGAAAGTGATGTCAACTGCTCTTAGCTTTCATTCATTGCTCTTGACTCCACTTGGAGGGCAAGTGAAAAGAAAAAAAAAATGAAGACAAATCCCAACTTGCACTGTAGGTACCTGTGAGAAAATTAGTATCACTTGATATTATTTAGAATGCATTTCCCTTTTCTTTTAAAGTTTCTCAGTGTTTCTTTTGCTTTTAATTTTACTTTGGTATTTCATTAAGTTTTCTGTGTTCAG
Source organism: Cnemophilus loriae (assembly GCA_013397755.1). Lineage (NCBI taxonomy): Eukaryota > Metazoa > Chordata > Aves > Passeriformes > Corvidae > Cnemophilus > Cnemophilus loriae. The sequence goes on from VZTF01008739.1 coordinate 1,485,479, forward strand.
GATGTTTCAACATATCATCACAGAATATAAAATATTTTCCCTAAAAAGCACAACTGAATGTAAACCTTTCATTTTTTTTAGGCATCGTACCAAACAAAAAACCACCCCCTTTCATTTTAATAGTTGACATTTAACATGTACTTTGTGCAGTCACCAGTGAGTACCCAAGAGTAACTGCAGAATCAATTTCTTTCGATTGTTCAACTTTTCAAAAATTTTCTGTATAAAGTTTCCATGTAAAGACAGATATTGAAACTTTCATAGTTTTGAGGCTGAGTGCCCCTCCCTTTAGTGACTCAAGGACAACTCTAGAGCCACTGTTTTGCAGGACTGCAAACATGAAGGTTCTCCTGTATTTCCTTACCTCAGTAATGAGTGGTATCATTGGAATTTTTCCCCTATATTTTCTTGTTGCTGGAAACATTGATACCAGCTGAGTATTTGAGGATACAAATAATCTGATCCAATAAAACCATGAATACGTCTAAAGTATTGTGTAAACCATTATTGTTTTCAATACTTTATTTTGACTGGAAATAAGGTTATTAAATACCGTAAACATATTTAAAATCCAATAGCACACTGTATTTCTTACTAAAGGAATTTTATTTGGGAATAGAATTTAAGAGATTGCAGTACTGTTCGGCAACAGATAGAGTCATGAGTAATGCTCATGACAGTAAAGGATAATGCAGTGGCATTTCACTAGGCATATACTTCTGCAACATATAGGAGAAATCTTGCCATGTTTTAAATTGTAGAGGGATTTGACATAGATTTTAATGCAGTTAGGATTTCAGTTGACACTTTTAAAACATGAAAAAAGACCATGTGTTCTTGAGCTCAAAAATCAGTACAAAAGACAAAGAATCAGAAGGTATGGGAACGGTCTTTATCTTGCCGATATTCAGTGTAAGGTAATTGGCTTTCACCCATGAGAAACTGAATGGTAGGCAGAGAGAAAGAGATCTGTGGAGAGAAGAAAGAAATAAATTTAATGAGGTGCGCAACTAAAGAAAAGGTATTTTAGGCCAGGAACAGAAACGTGACTTCTGAAATAGCAGGCATAAAAAAGAAAATCTTAAAGGAACTAGAAAAAAAGGACACTTGGACATACTTATCCTCCAAAAGAAAGCATGAGAAAGTATGAACATCATTTAATGGAACTTGTAAGCATGTGTTAGTCACTATTCTGCTACGTTAAGAGCAGACTAACTGCAGTGCAAGAGAAACAGAAACTAAAAGAGAAAGACAATCTTTTACTAAATTTGCTGATGATACTAAATTGAGAGGAACTGTTGACTCCCTTAAAGGTGGAGAGGCTGTGCAGAGAGACCTGGACAAACTGGAGGGCTGGGCAATCACCAACCATAGGAAGTTCAATAAAAACAAGTGCTGAATTCTGCACCTGGGATGTTGCAGCTCTGGATGTATGCATAGAGGTGGGAATGAGATGCTGGAAAGCCGTGCCATGGAAAGGGCCCCGTGGGTCCTGGTTGATGGCAAGCTGAACATGACTCAGCAGTGCCCTGGCAGCCAGGAGAGCCAACCATGTCCTGGGGAGCACCAGGCACAGCATCCTCAGCCAGGCAAGGAAGGGGATTGTCCTGCTCTGCTCTGCACTGGGGCGGCCTCGTCTCGAGTGCTGGGGGCAGTGTTGGGTGCCACAATGTAAAAATGACATTAAAGTATTAGAGAGCATCCAAAGGAGGGCAATGAGTATGGTGAAGGGCCTTGAGGGGAAGCCATATGAGGAGCAGCTGAGGTCACTTGGTCTGTTCAGCCTGGAGAAGAGGAGACTGAGGAGAGATCTCATTGCTGTCTGCAACTTCCTCATGAGGGGAAGAGGAAAGGCAGGTACAGATCTCTTCTCTGTGGTGGCCAGTGACAGGACCCAAGGGAATGGCCTGAAGTTGGATATCAGGAAAAGGTTCTTCACCCAGAGGGTGTTTGGGCACTGGAACGGGCTCCCCAGGGAAGTGGTCACAGCACCAGCCTGACAGATAGTCTCCTAAAGGCTGCTCAGCACACTGCTGGCTCCCTTTAACATGTGGACAAAAATTCTTAGTTTATCTGCAAGTAGGGAGCCTCAGTTTTGTCATAGTCACATTTTCAAGACTTTTTTTCACAATGATGTTTGATAACAACAACAAAAAAATTATAATTGATCTACAATGAAATAACTCTGTCAACTTGAACCCAAAGCTACACTAGATGACCAGATTTTTAATCTATTGTTGATGAAATTGATATCTTATTGTCCACAAATGTTAGCTTTGCCCATCTCTCTCTTCTTTTAAATTTAAACAGTAATTTAATCCACTGCAATTTTTGTAGAAAAGGTTATTAACCAAAAACCACTGCTTGCAATTTCAAAATATAGTTCTCAAATCTGAAAGCATATTTTTAACTTTTTAGGATGTCTTACTCTGCCTAAAAAATTACTATAAAGTCTCAGATTGTAACTAGAAAATGGATGATGATTTGTATTTTTTTCTCTCAGTTGAAAAAATGACTCATTTCCAATCCTATGATGCTCATCTTTTCTCATAAAGAGTGAGCCAAAAAAAAAAAAAAAGTTTATATTGTTACTATGTTTTTCCAGCTAGAACAGCCTATATTTTATAGTCATAAATTTTGGGGTACTCTTAAGCTTGGTGATTTCTTTAAAACCTACTTAAAAGTTGTTTTTATTAGTCACTCTGGTTATTGTGTTGATATTATGATGTTCATTAAAATTCATAAAATGTTCATTCAATTACCAGAAACAGAGAAACAGAGAGAGAAATTCACGTTGAATTTATGCTATCCTTCAAATATATGCTCACTGTTAAGCAGAAAAGGTTCACATTGAGAAAGATTGTAAGGGGAATGAAGGATTCTACTATGAACTGGAAGTCTAAGAAAAGTAAATAATCTACTTATATTTGCATCACTACAGAAAATATTAAACTCAGATTTTTTAAGTTATAGACTTAAAAGACTACTTCAATTTGACATGGTCCTGTTTTGATCTGTATTTTGTAACAAACCCGTCATAAGTTCCTTACTATAAATGTGACTACTTTTTTTGTACTTTTTTCTCTTAAAGTCATGTCTTTTACAGTCATACCATACTGGCGAGTAAGTTATCAACAATATTTAAACTCTATTCCTCGAGAAGATGGAAAGAATAATCAGGATTTCTATCCGTGCAACTAAATACCTTTGCTCTTATTCCTAAAAGTCTTTAAAGACTAAGTAATCTGGCTATATCTGGTCATATAGATGCCAGATTACTGCAACTTTTTCTGATTGAAAGGAAGAATTATGACTAATTTTAAAATTGTTTCACAGTTCAACAAAACCCTCAAAAACCAACGACATAAAAACCCCTTTAAAATCTATTAGTATGTGTAAATTAGTCTTTTAGAATGCATATCAATGTACAAACTAATCGCTGTTTCAAAGACGTTTTCTTTAAAGTGCATACTACTGTGATTTGTGGGGTGTACTAATTTGAAATCCAGACAGCTAGAGAGGTAAGTAGTAAAAAATTAAAGTTCTACTGACATATACAAATTTTAATTTTCTACTTTTCTATTCTGGTCTTGTAGAAAAACCCGGATAAATAGCAAACTAAATCTAATGAATATTACAAGGTAACACAATAAAGGAATTAATAATGATTTGAGAAAAAACCCAAGTGTGTCTTTTTAATTGATATCTTCTTGAAAGCATATGTCTTTCCACCATTCTGTCAGAAATTTGTATCGCAAAACAGATCAAGAGACTACACACAAACACTGGTTTTATCAGGAAAAAGGGATTCCAGAGACATTCTTTCATTCTAGTGCTTAGGAATCCAGACAGAAGCAAATAGTAAAAAATGCTAAATAATACTAATGACCTAGTGCACAAATAACACTTGTAATCAAAGTCAATGTTTTTCATTTGACAGAAAAACAGCTTTTAGTTATCTCAATGAGTTCTGATCACATTTTGTCTCAGGAGGATGTACTAATTATGCATTTTGCCACCATTCCTTTAAGTTAGGAAAGAATTTATATAAATTGCTATTTATATTTCCACCTCTGGCCTTCCAAATAACTTGCAAAGGCCTATGATGTTGCTAGACATTCTTCTTTTGAACAGCTTCAAGGCAAATTTATGTGTATCTGCCACATAAAACTTGCTGTCATCTATAGAGCATTCAGCAGTTTAGGCTTCATATGTGTTTATTTTTACAGGCTCTGCTGTTATTGCACTCCTCTCTCTGCAGTGCAGCAGCTGTACTCTGGGGTTCAGCCACCTTTATACTGCAGAACCTCTGCCTGGCTTCTTTCGAGGACAAATATGTTATGAATACTTAAAATTTGTGTTGCCCCCATTTTCTACTTTGTATACCTTTTCTGCAACACTTGAACAAAGAATGTGAGAAGATGTTTCAGTGTCTGTTTATGAAAATAAGTTACTGCTTCGCTCTTCAGCTCCAGTGTTCTATCAATCAACATAAAAATATTGATCAATAAATTCTTGTGTTAGTACTGTCCCACCAAAGAACAGGCATACTGTAAGAAGTGTAATCCAATTGAAGTGAGCCAAGAAAAGGATACATCATATCTAGAAACTACGCGATATATTCAAAAGGCTTTGAAAATCCCTCTACTTCACTAAGCTCCTGAAGCAAGTTCTGTGAGAGCATGAAGTGAAAGATGTTTGCTGTGTTCACAGTCACTAAAAGAATTAATTCAAAAGTAAAAATGCTCAACAGCAACTGTAATTCAGAGAAAGAGGGTAAGTTCCACTGCCACGTTAAAGCAATTTATACTGCATAGTTCACATAAGCCTACATTTAATATTACCCCTAGAACAGGTTTCACAGTGTTAATCACGTATGTAAGTCACATTTTTATTGAACGGGCTTTGCTGCACAATCTGTAACAAACCTACCTCTATAACTGAGTTACATTTTGCTTACTGAAAAGAACATCATGACGTAATGACTCCCGAATTTGTGGAGAACATGATTTCCACAATTCCGTAACCTGGAGGGGGCCTATATATGAAAGGATGCGTAGGAGGTAGGTCATGAAAGTGCGTTTTGTTTATAACAGTTAGTATTTAATCTGATGGCCAGGAAAAGCTGGACAATAAAAACTCATTTTAATGATGTTAATAGTTCAGGAAATGAAAGCCTAATATGCTCCAGAATAGATAAATTAAATAAACCCACCCTGTTAGCCGACTTAGAATCCTGGACCTATGTATCTCACATTTTCTGGGGTGGTATGACAGTTGGTTCCTTGTATGTTCCTGAGGGAGAAGTTGAATTTAGCACAGAATCACTAGAAACATAGAGTGGCAGTATAGCAACAAAATCGTAAATGTGTTTATATGGTAATTCTTACAAACATTCACTTTGAACTGAGAATTTGTACTATTTTCTTTTTTTTTCTTTTCCCCCCTTTTTTTCTTTTTATTCTTTTGGAAGGGTGAAGGGGGATTTCTTTATTCTCCTTGATACAGAAGAATGCTCTTTTCAAATGTCAAGCACTTCTTCCTTTTCAGGCTGCAGTACATCAGCATTGCTCTAGTGGTCATCATTCTCTCAGAGAAGCCATTAGAAAAACTTCAACAAGTTGAAGTTTTTCTTAAACAACAACAACCACAACACAAACTACTCACTTTCTTTTTCTTAAAAACCTGTGAACATTTCTCACTTTCCAGTTGTGGATCCTGATCCTACTGTTACCTTTGAGGATATGTACAGGTTCTACAGTGCCTGGTCCTTTGATAATTTACTCCAGTGAGGAATCTCAGCAGCACTCTTCCTTCTATGTCTATTATTCTAAGAGAGAATCCTTGATATCCTCAAGGTCTTTTCATTACAGACTCTCTCCTAGTCCCTCTTCCTGTAGTAGGTAGTGAAAAAAATTGCCTCATAAAAATACGTAAACTATGCTCGCCCAATAACTCCTCACGAAACTTAAAAAACCTTAGTAAGTCTCACTATCCTAACCACACCTTAGAGAGAGTCTGCAAAATTATTTTCAGTTTTCAGAGTATCTTTCCCTGCTATGCTTTTCCACCTTTCCTTCTTCCCTCACATCATTCACACAGACTTTTTTTTCAAGAGTTCTAGTCAATATTGCCATGTCACACATTCTTCAGGAAAAAAAAAAGATAGATTCCTACAACTCCTTTTGTGACATTTGCCAGAGAAACACATTAAAATGCATTAACATTTTTTCTACAAGAATAGAATTCTGCAGTGTGAGTTTGTGCATTGCTACTGTCTCATCTGTCTCCTCTGAAAACTGGCACAATATTATTGCCTTATGTGTAAATCATTGAGCAAACATTTAACAGGGCTCAATTCTAAGGCTGCTATTCTGATCCAATTTCAAGATGAACTCTCTACAGAATTTTTTTTTCCTGAGAATACAGGAAATATTAAGTAATTTCAAAGATATATAGTCAGAGAAATAGTTCAAATATTGTTACAAGTGTGTTATTATTTCTATCCTTCCCAACCTGAACATCATGTGGTTCTTTCACATTACACTTGAAGCACCATCTGCCTAATCATAATCAAATCATTGTAAACTATCATTGGTGTAATACTACACACAATTCTCATCATCTCAATAGCTCAAACTTTCACTTTCTTTCTGATTATTTTTCCCCTTCATTGTATAAACTGAAGTCAGAGAATTCTTTCATTATTCTTAAATTAACTGCTCTCTCCCTCCTTCTTCCTCATTCAGTCTCTTGTTCCAGCAAAGAACTAGTATCTTTCTAATGTGTGAAAGTTACTTTAGATTAAAAAAAAAAAAATTTCTAACCTTTATTTCTAACAAGTTTGATATTTCCAATAATTCTTGAAAGACAGTGTTCAAAGAAAAAGTATTCTGGATTTTTCTAAGCAAAACTGAAATCACAGGTTTTTTTCCTCATCTTTTCTAATATGGTTAGACACTTTATACTTTTGTTGCTTCCTTTGATTTTAGAAATAGGATTTTTATATACTGTAGACTGGAGAATATAAACCTTCTCATATGAAGTGTTTGCATATGTTTGCAAAACACAGACTGCAGTGGCAATGCACGGAGAGAACCTGGGAAAAAGCCTCCTGTTTATTCTCTAAAATATACTGTACAGTAACTACAACACAATGTTAGAGAAAAGTAATGTTAATGAATGCAATGTTATAAATAAATAAATAAATAAATAAATAAATAAATAAAGAACACTTGGGATGTTGTTGTATGCATGCTTTATGTCATCAGCAATATGACACGTCTCTAAAGTAAATGACCCAAAGGGGAAAGTAATTATTGCAGTTAAAGACAATAAGAAGACAAGTTTTGACTAGCCTAAACTGAGCTGAAAAAAAGCTGATCTAATGACACTGGCATAAAAATAGTTGTATGAACACTGGAGCATGAAAGCCAGTGAAAGATTTTTAATGGTACTGTGATGATATTTTTGTCAAATATATAGAGAGATAATACCATAAACTGTGAATAATACAGTAAACACTCTTGCTACCTCTTCATTTACGGTAAACAGCAAAGGAATCCTTTTTCTAACAAGCTTTTCTCAATAAGTTTAAATAGTGGAAATACTTCGAGAAATTATCCTGAAAGATGCAGCTCTTTTTCAAGAGATACACCCAAGAGAAACAGTGGTGTATACTTTATAATACTGAAGTTTTTGACCCTGTTCTTTAGAGGTTCTCAAATAAATAGGCATTTTCCTAAAGACAACAAAATGTCCCTATTTTTCCAATAATTCTCAGGATTCTGAACGGAATTTTGAAAGTTAGACCACATGCATATTGCATCCCATACTTAGACAAGAAGCTGCAGGTAGAATTTCTTTATCCAAGGTATATCCATACAAAACAACAGATGCCAGAATTACTTAAATATATAAAAAAAGGTGAAAATCATACATCTTTCTCACCCAAACCCTAAGATGTACCATTGGTGGAAGATCACATCAGGGAATAGTTAGGCAAGTTTGACTACATAAGTCCCTGTGCCCTGATGGTGTGCAGCTACGAGTGCTGAGGAAGCTGGCTGGTGACACTGCAAGACCACTGTCACTCATCTATGATGTCCACCAGCTCTCTCTGCAGTTGTGGATGCATCCCCTCAAGGCCTATGGACTTGTGGATGTCAAGTTCGTCGAGGTGTTTGTCTTGGGGTGATTTATGATGATTATTCTGTTCCCTGATCCTCTGCTTTATGCCCAAAAATAGTTGCGGTATCTAAGGCGTGGCCACGGGAGGGGGGAGCTTTGGGGTCTTTGGACGCTTTTCCAAAGCCTCATTCCCCGGTCGTCAGGGATGCGGTGTGGTCTGGGTTTTGCTTGGCTAGCTCGGTTTTGTTAGCCCAGGCAAGTTTTTCCCTGCCCTGGCCCCGGAGAAGCTGCAGCAGCAATCTTTCGGCAACTTGAGGTGGCAGCTTGTTGGTCCGAGACCAGGGAAAACGGGACCTGCGGGAGGGGGGCGGCTCCGTCTCGCCCCCAGACCTCGGGAAAGCCGAGCCAGGGAGAGAAAGCACACCCAGAGCCTCTAGCCCGGCTCGTTCGTCTGCTGTGGAGAGGAGGTCGACGCCAGAGAGTCACCAGATTTTCATCTGTTGCCCGAGCTGCGTGAAGCTCCTGTTTGTTTGGGGTTTTTTCCCTGACACAGACACCGCTGCCATCTTGCACCGCGTGACATGAGCAGGTATGTGTTCCCTGGAATTCTGGGGTTTTGTTCGTGGCGGGGTGGGTAAGGTTTGATATCTGATAGTTTAATAGCTAGCATTTATTTACTTTTTTTCCTTGCCTTGTGGACATTCTGTTTGTTAATAAACTGTTGGGTTTTTTTTCCACTTTCATCCATTAGTTTTCATTTCCTATTGGTGGAAAGGGGTTGTTGGAAGCCTTTTAGAGGAGACGACTCATTCCAGTGTGTCTTCTCCTAAATTTGTCTCTAAACTGAGGCAGTGTTCGCTAATGTTGAGGTTCAGTATTATATGACCTGATACAACATACAGAAATGTTTGACAGAAATGCTTCAAGGAACTTCAGGACAGAATTAGAGAACTATACAGTGTAGCCATCCAGCATACTGTAACTGATAATTCTTTCACAGTCCAGACCTATTGTCAGTTTTTGTACTTCACAACTGTATCTCCATTAAACCATACTAGTCACTTCAGAGTATCACTGCTTTAGCTAAAAGAAAAAACAAGTTAGTTTTGAAGTGTCTTTCTTACTTTCTTTTAGCAATGCTTTATATTTTATTGAAATAGTGTGAAGAAAGTATTGAAAGTATTGTTCCCTTTTGAAACAAAAATGTACTGTCATGGACATCACATAGGAGACATTTAACCCTGCTTTTGTGTATCATCTTGAAATCTAAGTAGAGAGCTGGGAGAAGGGCAAGAAATGTGGTGTTGGTTTTTTACAGTGACACAAGAAAAAGGGAAATCATTAAGTTACCACTGGCAATAAAGAAAAGGGACTATTCTGTGAGATTGAGCATATATCAGACAAAGACATGCCCTTTCCCTCCCTAACAGACCAGGTTATCAGTCAGAGTGACTTAACAGCCATTTTTTATGGGGTCCTGCAGAATCACAATTTAGCAAAAGGAGATGCTCTTGCAAGTAAACCTCAAGCACTCTTTACCCCGTCCTCCCTGAAGCTTGTTAAGCCTTTTTTAGTGTTAAGACACTAACTGACTTTTTATCTTCAAACTCCAGGCAAAGTAGTAAATTCATGTTTTGCACTATATCCTTCTCAGTGAATTCCAAATGACTACATTGCCTCTTGCCCAGGGATCAACTGCTTCACCCTAGGATAAAACGCACTTCAGCAGTGTCAAATGCCCCTTTCCTAGCAGTACGATCTCCATCAGAAGAGACACGAAAAATTAACACAGGACACAATTGGCAGGCCGAGATGTTACCTTCACAACAATTATGTAAACTGTGTACCTACATGGATAAATAAGGAGCTCTCGACAAAAAACACAAATGTAAAACTAAAGCATACAAGAGATGGAAGCAGGGACGTGAGTTAGGGTAGATATAAAGACATTGTCAAAGCTAGCAGGGATGAGGTTAGGAGAGACAGTGTGGTTCAGGGACTAATAAAGGGGACCATACCATTTAAGACCTTTATCCATGACCTGGGTGATGATCAAGTCTGTGGATGATTCAAAACTTTAGGGAGCTCTTCGTACACCATGGTTGTGCTGCCATTCCGATGGGCAGTTCAGACCCTGCAACAGTACATGCTGCAGGACAGTAGGCTGGAAATAAACCTTGAAGAATATGACAGTGGGATCCTGGAAGACTACAAATTTAACATGTTCTAGTGATGTTTCCAGTAGAAAGAAGGTCAACAACATTTGGAGCTGTCTTACGGGAGTATTGTCAGCAGGTCAAGGGGAGGTGGCTATTCTGCTTTACTGGTGAGGTCACACCTAGAGTTCTGGGTCCATTCCTGGACTTCTCAGTATGAAAAAAGACATGGACACACTGGAGTGTGTCTCATAAGGGACCATAAGAATTGTTAAAGGGCTGCAGAATCTGTCGTATGAGAGGCTGAAAGAGATGGAACTGCTCCGCCTGCAGAAGATGAGTCTTGGGGGGCTGGGGAGGGAGAAAAAGGAAATAAGGAGATGATAAGGCTATTGCAGGAATTTTCTTCGTTGTTTTTCTTGTTTTGGGAATAAAACCTGAAACCCAAAACCCAAACCCCAAACCTAACAAACCAAAGTAACAAACAAAAAAAAATGCACCAAGGATGGCACGTTAACACCTTTAAGGTCATCTTGACTAGGAGAACGGAAGAAACCTTTTACCAATCTCCATGAAGAAAAATAAATAAAAAACCAGACTGCAAACAACATGCCCTTTGTAACTGTAAGGAAAGCTGAAAATAAAAAAAAAAAAATTTTTTTTAAACAAAGGAAACTTAAAAATAATCTTGGCGAACAAAGTATTTGTTTGCTACTGTCTCCAGTGAAATGGTGAGGTAGCATGTACTGCCAGGTCCAGAAGTGCACTTTCCCCTTCCGCAAGATTACCTTGCTGGACTCAGGGTCAGCTTGCTGATTAAAGTTGTTGCAAAAAGCCAGAATGAACCTCAATGGAGGCTCACCTCTGCTTTTTTTAGGAGCTGTTTATAAGCTGATGTCTTTGTTCCTGGCTCCCACCTGAGCTATCTGTCACAGAGCAGTAGGAAGGTGCTGATCTGTAGAGCAAGGGGAGCCAGGCGCAGAGAACCTCCTCGCAGCCAGCAGGGCAGTGTACTCACCAACATGGACACAGTCCCCAGTGCCTGAGCAAGGAGAATGGTTCTGAGATAATATGCAGGATCAGCAATCACTCAGTAAGATCACAGTAAGAGGACAAAGTCAAAACTGAAAAGTAAGTCAAGCCTACAGGATAGGATCAGAGAGGTATAAAAGCATCTGGAGTGCCAGAGCAGGCACAGTGCGGCTTACAGGAGGTCCTGCAGGCAGGTCCCAAGGAAAAGTGGTGGAAGGGAACATCTGCTGAGGCTGAGGCTTCCAGTTCTTCATAGCAGCACTTTCTACTTGACAACCTGGCAGTCAGCTAGATTCCTAGAAGGAGGGAAGTGAACTCCAGGTCCTGACACATAACATAAGAATTCCCATTAAGATAATGATTCTTCAGTGAAGGAAAGAACTCTCCCAGAAAACATATCATAACCTTCTGAGGGCAAAATGTAGACAGTTGAGCAGAATTTGGTGAGACAGACCCAAAATCAAATAAAAGCAAGTTCAGTTATTTTCTTTGTCTCCAAGGAAGAAATAGAAAAGTTCACATATTTTGCATTGCTCTTTCTTTTTTATTTATTCGCTGTTACTCATGTGGGTTAATTACTAGTCTGCCCTTCACTGCACAAGAAGAAGCCTTTATTTTTCTGTTTACATTGAAATCTAAATCCATCATAACTTATTAGGGTTTAGATCCTGGAGAGACTTCTGGGCAGCCTAGAAAATCTACCAACCTTCAATCAATTCTCTTGATGGGCAGTTGTTAATCTTGAGCTGCATATTCCTGATTATGTAAAAAAAGGTATTTTTGATAATAAATATGCATGATGACTAATAAAGATTGAAAATTAGTCTATTAATCAAAATCCTGTTAACCTTATTCTTACTACTATTAATTGTATTTCAGGTTCAATGACAGCAGTCACTGGATGTGGTTCAGAAATATTTGCAACATTACATTTGTAAGTTTCTCAGTATTAAGTACATTTAAAATAAGTATTTGCAAATATATTGAAATATGTTTTCATCTGACCTGTTTGTTAGGTAATTTCAACTCTATTTGGCAGGTGGTTCTGTTTAAAAGATGACTGGCATGTTACATTTGTTTGGGGCTTTTTTTCTGGTTTTTTTGGTTTAGTTTGGTTTGTTTGTGGTTTTTCATTTGTTTTAGTTTCTGGGGTTTTTTGCCAGTGAACTTCCAAGGAAAACTGAAACTGCCTTAAATCAGAAAGATTATGAATATAACTCCAAGAAGTTAAAAAGTCGGTCAGTACTTGCAATGAAGCATGACTGAGGATGAGTTTCTCGTGTGTCGTTTGGTTACAGCCTTCTCTGCTGCATAGGACACATAATTTCCTGCAGTAGGAAATACACTGGGACTCTGCACATTATCTTTTTCTTCACTACAGATGTGGCATTCACATGTTAAACCCTGTCTTCAACAGTAGCGTAACTCTGCCATCCATTAGCAATTCAGGGTAGTGTTTCCCTGGGCTTTCTCTGTGCAAGCTAGAGAAGAAAACTTGAAATCTGTTTTAAAGAATTATATTGGTGTATAGTTTCTATTTTGGTCCTTTAATTTTTTGAGGGCATACACCAGAAAAATAATATATCCTATTCAAACTGATGACATAATACAGAGCTCAGTTCTGAGTATTAGCTGTGTTTTATGAGCTTCTCTTGCTTTTGTGCCTGGAGCATTTTCTATTGTACCCATTGTTCAGTAGAAAAATATTTGGATATTGTGAGTTTAAATATCGGATGACAGGAATTTCACAGGCTAAAGCTAAATCTTTTCTATAGGCCCGTTTGCCAGAATTTGAAACCCCAACAAAAAACTTTTAGGGTATCTGTTTTTTTAATCCACATAGACAAAATTCCGCAGGCCTAATTCAATGACAAATTGCAATAAATTTTTCACAGAAGCATAGGGAGAGATATTATTTGTGCTATAACACTAATTACATTTTGCTCCTCATTGTGCAGTAGGCACATTTGCAACTTAAAATCATCATTTAGACTGTGCTGTGTATTGTAAGTAAGCACTGTACAGTGCATAGCATCTCGACTACCATTACCACAGTGCTGCTAATAATACTAAAAGATAAAGAAATTTAAAGCAACATTTTCCTCCACATAGATTTTCTTCTGAAATTTAATTGTTATACATTACCCAGAAGAAACTCTGACATCCATTTTAAAAGCAGCAAAAGTTGAGCACTAGCAGCCATGTCATCTATAAATACATTCTTATTAAGAATTTGTTGTGGAAAGGTATGAAAATGTATATAATACATTACTCGAAACAAACTAATAATTCTTATCAAGCTCCAAATAACATGAATTCAATCAAAATACATAAACCTTCTTGGACAACAAAACTTGTAATTTGGGAGAATTGAGTGTGTGCAGGCAAACATCATCAATGCCTCAAGATGATGTAGGACACAGTCCCGTAGTGACTACTGCTGCAGGAAAAGCAACTTTCAGAATTCCCAGCAAGTTCAACATTTGTACTATTGTGTTTCGCCTTTAGAAGTTGTTCCCAGTTTGGTTCTTCTAAGCCTTGCAAGACAATGTTACTTAGCATAATGCCACCGAAGGACCCTCCCTCTTTTGATCCTTAATGGAAATACACTTTACTCCTCACCAGAAGTTCACAATTTTCTGAGGCCGCTGCACTATGCTTTGTGTTAGAAAAAGGTCTTTCACTATGTGTCTCTTGCACTGGGCAGCTGATGTTTAAGACAATAGCAGCACATTTAATTTACCTATATTTTGCAAGACTTCAGTATTAAAAGCAATAAAACTACGGAGTGTGGGTTGTGAGAAAAATTCTGTAACTGGCAGTGCCATCGTATACTGTGGCTATTGCTAGAGGCAGGTCTCAGGTTTTGTATCAAACTGCTGCTCCTCAGAATTGAGGTTTGTTGGACTTTGAACCTGAGCTTAGTTTTAACTTGGTTAACTACTGCAGAATTTTTTTTTCCCCAGCTAATTTCTTTGCCTTACCTTTTTATAGGGCAGCCTTAGTTTTATAGGCATAGTAGGCTTAAATAGCTATTCTGTTTAGTCTTGGGTATTCATGACCATGCCATAATGATGTAAGATAGCTCAAGAGAGCCTAGAGAAGTGGACACCTAGAAGGCTCCAAAATACAGGCATGGGATGACAAGAGATGCAGCAAAGACTGACATGAGGAGACAGCATTTAATTTTTGCCCTTTAACAACATTCTGAAGTGGAAAAAAAAGTAACGAACAAAAAAGCAGATGTCATGTTGGGAAATGCAGTCAGTGGCTGAAGGTCATACTGGTGGATTAAATGTATCTTAGTGATGTATATAGGTTACTATATATGTATATAAAGTCACTTTCAGACTTCACTACTATCAGGGTTTTAGGGAACAGAAACTACTTCCAATGAGAATTGGGTCTCCATGCAAATACTTAATTTTTGAAGCTACAGGTCCCTATCGCAACTGTGAATTTTCATGAGGATCTTTTTATTTTTAAATACAGTCATTAGTTTTTCTGTGTTTTACCAAAAAGCTCAGAGAAATTTAATTTTATTGTACCGGCACTCAGGAATTCTACACAGGTGAATTCAGTAATTGCCTGTATTTTTAAATGTCTAAGAAAGTCTTGACCTAGGCTAACTTTACAAACAATGCTTATGCAACATTCAGAAATTATAACAAACATTCCAAGAATTAGTTTAGATGTGGCCATGATGTTCTGAGAAAGAAAAATGTTTAGGTGTTTGCTGAGGAAGAAAAAATATCTAGGTGTTTGGATATGAGCTTTTCCATTTCAGCAGGCTTTGAGAATAGCACAGCCCATTTCATTTGCTAATATCAGTGTGGCCCTAAGAAGGTTCTGAATTCTGTAAAAAATAACAATTCGTGTCGTCTTAAATAGATCATAGACAGACATGAATTTAAAGTAGATCTGATAAATTCCAAGAGAAATGTTTATAGATTTGGAGTGGATGATCTTTGCATAGAGAAGACAAATATAGTCCTAGAAATGCTACATATTCAGTTTTACAACATTTTCTAGTGAATTATTTGTCTGACCTAGAAAACAATAATATTATAAATAATAACAGTGATGACAATAAATAATTTCATTTATATGGGTCTACACTTTTATAACAATGTTCACCCTGAAGTTCACTAAGGCATTCAGATAGAAAATAAGGTGTATTGTGATTTATGGACATGTATTCCATTATATCGTGTTCGTATACATAACTTTAATGGCTAAAGTCAAAGTCTTTAATAAATGGATATTTACCTTCTCTTATTCTCCAAAGTTTACCAAAACTGAACTGAGTATCTCCAAAACTTAAATACTATATTCTATGTCTTGAAATAGAAAAAAAAAATCTAATTAAATTGTAATATAATTTCCTATTCTATGAAGAAAGGGACCACAGAGGGTCATCTGATCCAACCTCCCTGCTCGGGCAGGGTCATCCTAGAGCACGTGGCACAGGATTGTGTCCAGAGAGTTCTTGAATGTCTCCAGTTACAGAGACTCTCCAGCCTCTCTGGACAATCTGCTCCAGTGCTTGGTCACCCTCACAATAATGTTTTACCTCATGTTCAGGTGCAACTTCCTGTTCATGAGTTTCTGCCCATTGTCTCATGTTCTATTGCTTAGCATCCGTGAGGAATAATGACAAATACTGCATAGAACACAAGAAATTGTGTATCATTATCTTATTTATCTTTCAGAGCTTGTACCTTGGCTTCTTTCCTAAGCATGCCCTTCCAGATCTGAAAGGAAATTTTTTTAAGGAAATATAAAATAAAATTGACAAAATTTATCCTCAGTTTTCCTGTATTGATATTTGAGAATCTAAAACAAGTTTTATACACAGTTTTTCCCCCTATCTGTCGTGAAGACTTTTCTTAAGCATAAGTGAAACTAAATAATATTTTAGGTTTCTGCATTGAATAGCTGAATATGCAGTGCTTAATTTCAAGCCTGTGAGCAGCCTGAGCATTTTAAGAATGTGTTAAGACTTGGCAGAACTTGAAACCTGAATGATGCACTAAGCAGTAGTACAATTAATAGAATCAGTGTTTAGGTGCAATGTAGAAAGCCCATTTAATTAATTCTTTCCTGGGAAAGGTGTAAAATGTTGAATCCTGACTTCTTATTTTCTTTGAGGGAATCTATCAAAGGCACCTCTATGAATAGGCAAATCTGCTATTCATTATTAGATGTTCACAACATGTAGTCTTGTGAAGCTACATATTCCATATTCTAACTTTCCTTTGATTGTCGGATACAGAAGAACTACCTTGATTATTTTTGGAATCGTGAGGTAGGAACCACATATATTTCCTCTTTGTTAATTAAATGTGAAATAGTGAAAAAACAATTTCTCATAGAGAATTACACTTGATAACATATAAAAACTTAGTGCTTGCAAAGAGAAGTGTTTTATGACATGATTGCTTAATTTTCCCCAAACCAAGCAAAATAAAATGAAAAAGAGATGGATGCCCAGAGCTTCTTTACAGAGTTTATACAGTGTGCCTTTTATTCTTGCCTACTTTGACATTGTTTAGCTCAATGTTTCAAGTCTAAACGCTGGTCTCAACATTAATCCCTTCAGTATTAAACATATATTTAACTAGATAACAACCATGTCTTTTATCCACTGGAAATAGATAAGTGTAGCTCTAAATCATCAAGCTGTGATATGTTGTATCAATACATTCTTGAAACAATTTATCATACTTCATTACAGACATGAAGGCTGAAGAGATATTTCCACATGCATTCAATGCAAATGAAAGCTCCACAGAGTGTATATAGAATCTAAAGCTACCTTTAGACAACTGTGATAACATTTGTATTCTTAAAATACAATTAATATTTCAGTAAATTTTTTTTAGTCATTAATCTAGTGTTCACATAAAAGGCCAGTTGCTGAGATTCACAGTCATGCTCTTTTTAAAAATGTGACCCTGAAAATCCCGCCTTTGCCTGAAATGCAAAAAACTAGACACTAAAATATCAAATTGCACAATGCACAATTTTGTGATAGTACCTCACGTATAACTACTGTTTGATTTGCATGGGGTAGATTAGATTAGATGCAGAAAGTAGTCAGGAAGAAAATTATCAGAAGGGTACTTGGAAAGTGAGCTCCTACTCCAATATATGCAAGTGTTCCTCCCATCTGTATTGGGAGCCCCGTGGATAGCACTGTATTCTACACAGTGGCTCTGGATAATCCATGCCTGCTCTGTAGGGTCCCAGGCTTAGGGCTTGAGCAGCCCAAATGTTAGTGCAAGCAGCTGCTTTAAGGGAACATCTTGGCATGTCCCACATCAGTCTGTGCTGTGCTGGTGAGTGTTTTGACAGAGGTAACATTACAAAATGTCAGGAGATGGTATGTGGTTCTCTTTGTTATGCAAAATAAAGGGTACAACAGCATGGGAGGGAAAAAAGCACCACCCCATGAATAGGATCTGCACAGGGTGCTGTAGGAAAGTCTACCCTTGGTCTGTGCTGCATGAAAGAAGGGTCGTCAAGGATACAAGGGATGCAAAATGCACCCTCTATCTATAGTCCTCTTTATAATCTCCGATTAAAACAGCTATTTCATTACACCATGTGTTATTGGGCCTTTTTAACTGAGACCCACAAAAAACTTTGCACTGCCCTACACCTCCCTGCTCCCACCCTCCCCTCAAAGGCAGAACACCCTAATTGCCCTTCTTCCATCATGCAGGCCTGTACAGGGTGTCACACTTTCACCACCAGATCTACATTCATACAACAATGTGATCATAATTCTATTGATCTTCACTTTTATTTCTTCAGGTTAATCTTTTTCTCTATCTATGAAAATCACTTAGCTGATCCAGAGCACTCAAAACACTTGAGACATCTGTTAAATGTGTTTTGTAGGCTGCAATTAATGAGGTATTCCATATGCATCTGGGAAATCAGAGGTTGTTAGCTGATACTGTGATATTTCATATGAAGAATGGATAAGTTGAACTTGTTGTGAATAATGTGACTTCATTGGTTGTTTCCTACTTTTTTTTGTATGTGCATTGAAAGAGATTCAAGTGCATAAATGTGTTGTTATTTTCTGCCATTACATGACCTTACACATACTCTTGTGTAAACACTCAGAGTAAATGGAATTTTTTCCTGATAGCTCTGTTTCTCTGAATAGGCTTAGAGGTACCTCTTATTGTTTATGAATGCCGTATATTTCATTTTTGTATTGCAAACTCCAGTTTCGTAGCTGGTCTCATTCTTCTTGCTGTCTTTCCCCTTCAGTCTTTGACTTGGATTTTCAGGATGGTAATTCAAGACATTTACATGAAAATGATGACTTAGTAGCACTGTCTTGTGTTCATCCAAGAAGTCTGGATTGCTAGGTGGGTTTATATAAGGCAGAAACTATCTGACATGAGTCTGTGAATATGTTTAGTGGGAGATTTTTTGATAAAGGGACTGGAAACGAGAAACCCTTTTTGACCACTCCTAAGAGATTACATGAGTCAAGTAGAAATCCCTATCAACCAGGTTGTCACAAGAAAATTTTATTTAATTTTCAGTGCATTTACTTGCTTATGCTTATGCCAGATTCTGATGTTAGGCTACAGTGCTCATACTTTGGTAAAGTGTTTGACCTACGCTAGCACTCTAAGGAGGCAATTTTAGCCACGGAATAAACAGCTGGACTGCAAGTTTCAGTTCTCAGGACAGGACCTCAGTCACAAGGTCTTAATGCAATAAAACTATTGAGAGATCCTTAGACTGATGGGTAGTCCAATCACTGAAGACGTAGGAAATCAAAGCCCTCATTTTGTTTCCGGATTCAGCTGAATTTCTGCAAGAATCCTTTATGAGGGAACCAGCAAGAATGGGACAGTATGTTCTCTAGAAAACCACTGAATGCATTGGACACATGATGTTTTTTAGTTACAGTTGCTGTTTTGAATCAAGAACAGAAATACAATATTGTCAATATCCTGCTATGTAGAAACACCTGTGACTGATGCAACCTGCCTTCTGGACTTAGGAGGATGGCAGATACTTTCCCACAGTTTGCTTGAGCATGAGATTTGGGTCATAATTCTCACCTGCAGTCAGAATGAGCAAAATCTCAAAGCAATGTCCATGTGATTTAGTATCCCTAAATTATGAAATAAAATTCAGTTTAAAAAAATGAAAAAAGAACGCTAGTCTCTTGCAATAAAAATACTTACTTTGCAAGTAGCCTTCCTGAAATTTTGTTTTTACCTAGTAAAGGACTGTCTATTTCTTGCATATGTGGGGAGTGCAGTGCAGACTAAGATAAGGTATGCTTGTAGCATACTGCAGATATTTGTTGCTATCAGTTAATTCTGACCACTATTCCCGCTGCCCCATGTGAATCTGCTGAAAAGATATTGTATCTTCACCTCTTGTATCTGAATCTATGATGTTTCCATACAAATTCTTAAAAAAACACCCAAACAACAACAAAACCTCCAAGCAAACAAAGAAATAAACAAAAACCCCAAACAAACAAAGAAACAAAACCCACATAACCTCACACAAGGTGAAACATAGACAGTGTAGGAAAGAAGTTAGTTCAAGCTGACAGGGGTTGGGACCACAGTCTGTGAAGCACAGTTCTCATGATTCTTGGTTTATGCTTAATTTCCACAATTGCCATAAACAATTCCGGTTACAAAACACACTACTGGATTTTTCAGAACACAAAGCCTGAGGCTTGGCATGCAGGTTCATTTCTAGACTGGGGGGGTGGGGGGAGTGTGTGTGTGTTTAATTTCTTTTCTTTCTTCTTAAATATACATTCTAAAACATGCAAAATGGGTGAAAAATTTTAAAGTGTTTAGAATGTTACTGCAGTGCAATGTGTCTGTTTACATAACTATCACGAAAAACATAGAGAAAGATAGCTTTGAACCTGGGCTCTCCTAAACAATTTTTCTTTAACAGAGATAAAATAATGAAAAATACTTAGTTAAACTGCTGGCCAAACTCTTATTGTTTGTACCACTCCTGGAAAAGACCCTGGGGAGCAGCAGCGGAATCTGTGCTATTGATTGGCTGGTTAAAGAGAGGCCTATTAGATTGAGACAGGCTAGATTGATTATACAGCAGCAGAAGGAGCTCAGATTCAGAGCTGTGTGAACGTCAGGGTGAGAGAGAGGGAGAGCAAGCGAGAGAAAGCGTGCAATAGAGGGAGACTGTACCCACTATAGCATCAGTATGTGACAGCCGGTGCCTGATAACACTGGTATTGAGCTCCTTCAGTGGAGAACTTGCTGAGCTACCCTTTTTTCATTTGCAAGAGGATGCCAGCTCTAAGCCAGTGCAACTGATGACAGACTGGATCTTGGAATAGTTCGTTCTACTTACAATTACATCTCTCATGTTCTGCTTCTCTGAAGGCTTATTACGGAAGACAAAAATTCATTCTCTCTCCTTACCTCACATAATATTGATGATATACAGAGTTTGATTTTCCAGGTAAGGAAATTATCATTTGCTTTTCTGAGCAGCTAAAAAAGGAATTATTCTTTTTGTATTTTGCATGTTAAATACAAGCTTTGGCATTTGTTCTCAGAATGCATTTTTTGCACTTGTATTTCTTTCACTCACAGATTATATGTATCAATTATTATGTACACCTGAAGACAATTAGCAGGACATGGTTTGTGCATTTCATTTATCATGCTTAACCCTTTAGGTGAATGGAATGAAAGAACCAGAAAAGATGATTTCTAACTACTTGGATGATGTTTTAATGTAACTTTTCCCACACATGCTAAACAGTCTGGAGTAATAATGGCACACAAGCTCTCCCATATTATTAATTCATTAGTGTACATATTGTGAAGCCAGGCAGAGAGAATATTTACCTGAAGGATTTCTCAGTGCTTGTCAGTAGTTTGAAATAGTATCTGTCTTTTGACTGCAAGCTTACCACTGCTGAGCAAATATGGTCAGCCTTAAATAATATATCATTAGACTGACATTTTTTATAGATATAGTAGTTACTGCTAGCATTCTGTCTGCAAAGCGAAGATCAAGGCTTGTGACCTGAAATATGAAACCTAGGATGCTGTGTTACACTGTGCCGCATGTTTGAAGCAGGCGTGCCATGGACCGATTGCCTGTTTTGATATGACACTGACACTGCTGTAGTCTACTAGCTGCCGAGCTCTACCTAAATTTCTATGCATTTCCTTCAGCTGTGTTGTAAGTGGTTGTGCTGTGGTAGGTGATAGGTTGTGATAGATTGCTGTGATTTTGAAGGTGATAGACTATATCTGAAATAACCCAGCTTTCGGATTTGAAGTCAGGAAGTTGATTGACTGGGGGTTTACAGGCCATGGGAGCATAATGCTAAGACAGCTCCTTCATTAGCAGCACATTCCTTCCAGCCGTGACAACATGCACCACCTTCCTCATCAGTTTGTGCACTCTGCTCCTGGCTCCAAACTGCAGAGTTTTTCGTATGCCAGCTATTGTGATTATTCCCTCTGGGTGAAGTAGAGGCATCGATCTATTAATGCAAGCATTTAAGTAGACTTTGACTCAGCCAAGTACAGTGTTCCAATGCTTTGGCCGGTTAAGAAACTGCCTGTAGCAAGGTCTTGCTGCTAGAATGTGCACGTACGTGTAATCCAATTTATCCAATGACTAAAGAGTCACAACTACAGAAAAACACTTTCTTCTCTTCCTTTACCAAGAAATTTTTAATAAATTTGCATAAAACATCATACTTAAATACTTAATGACTTCTCAAAAACCCAAATGAGAAGTGGAGTTGCCAAAATGATTATTTATAATTTGTAAAAGACATATAAGAATTGAGGACCTTAGGTATATAGAGATTTTTTTAAAAAGTAACAATAATATGAAGGGGATATCTAAGTGAACCCATGAATAAAATATGCCGTGCTTAAGAGAAAGCTTCGTTTTCTCTAATGTATCATATGAAAAAGCACTGGCTAAACAGGAACTAAACTGATGAGCCCAAACTACAGGCTTACTTAAACTATAACATCTGTGCTATTTCAATACCTTGTATCTTCTCTACGAATACTGTTTATGTTGTTTCTTATATGCACAAATGTCAGCAATTTCAATGTTTCCTTCTGAAACTCTTTCCAGGTAGCCAGAAATTCTCTTGGGGGCACATTTGCCACCGTAGCTTTATTGAGTGGTATTTTACTCCATAAAATACTGCCAAAGGTGAGCACTGCATACATTGACTATGAAGTCAGTGATAAAATTTTCTGTCAGGTAATTAAAATGTAAAGGGTTTCTTTCCATTATTTATGGTCAGGTTCTGCACTCTAAGACAAAGACATGGGTATTGAGAGTTAGATTTACCAAGCACAGACAGTATTTTATATGGTGCTAAGATAATTGAATGTGTAATTCACTTTGTATTCTTACAAAGCTTAAGGCCTGCCTCAGTATATTTCATGTGCAGTTTGACTAGCAAAAAAAATTCCTTTATGTATGCTCAAAATTTTTCCTACAGCTATTATTAATATCTCTCTTTTCTCTCTGAAAAGTCTTGTTCACTATACCCGTGCTCTTTAAATATACCTTATAATTTTCTGATTAGAAAGAAAATCATTGTAATTCTGTGATTTCAAAGATAGCAATATTGTTCCCTCCCAGATTAGTATCCGTTGCTAATCAGGTTACATCCAAGCCATGAAACTCCAAATAACACTAAAAAGTGTTTATTTTTGCAATGTATTTCATTTGAACCTTAATTTTATTTTTCTTTTTAAAGTGCAAAAGAGAATCAGAAACCCAAACAATTAGTTAAGCTTACACTCATAAGATATTTTTCGACTCATAAGATATATTACTCATTTCCACATTAAATATAACAAGCATCTTCTTTTGTCAGATTCAGAAAAAAAAAATAGATTAAAAAAACTTGAATCAGAAAGAGTTAGGAGTTTACATATTACAAACTCTGCATTTTCTTTCAGGTCTTTGATGTTGTTAATGTTAATCTGGACTTTTTTAAACACTTTAAACTGATTCAGTTAGGTCACCTTTTTCTCAAACGATTAATTTGACCTTTTGGAAATTAATGTTGCATTCCTTTCCAGCTTGAAGTCACAGAATGTGAAATTTATTTTTATTTTCCTAGCTAACTTAAAGCCATTAGGGGGCTCTTTCCTCCTGTGATATCACACAGCAAGCTGCAATACAAAGATACAGCTAGTTCCTAGACTTGTTACCAAAAAAAATCTACTTGAATTAATTTATTTTGGGTGTAGACCTTTTCAATAATACAGAGCAGCTAGCAATCTCTCTATTTTTTGTTTGTTTTCTGGACAGGGTTCTGTTTGTTTTGGGTTTTTTTATTGCACATAATTAAAAACTTTTACTGTCAATTAATGGTTATGTCTGAAAGTTACTTTATGTCCCATAAAGGACAAGCAGGAAACACGTTCAGCAAAAACTTTGAAATAATCCCTGGCATTACTAAATCTAATTAACAGCCTGAATATGAAGCACCACTTACGTCCAAGAAGCTAAAGTTTAATTATTCCAATAACTATGAACAATGGTGCAACTGGCAAATAATAAAAAAAAAAAAAAAAAAATTCTGTTGATCACTGTTATATTGGTCTGAAAAGAACCTACAATATCTAGAAGTGACGTACTCTTCCCTTACACAGCTTGCTTTCAGAAGGGCTAAGTATATGACCAGGATTTTTGGATCACTCTTTATTTCACAAAATGAGAAAGTTTCAATTCTGAAAACATTTAGTCTCATGAGCATCTACACTGAAGTTACTGTGGACCAAATTCCAACATCTTTGTTCTGCCTTTCACCCTTTAGTTTCTATAAATTCATTGCACCACTGTACCTGAAATCAGTCGTGAAATTTGTACTATTTCTTGTGGGGTTGTGAACTTTGTACAATTACTTGTGGGATTCCTTGGAAAGAGCTACAGAATAGTCTAAAACAGGCTAAGGAAAAGAATTTAATTTGTTGTAAAGCACAGCAAGGTAGTTGCAAACACTGCAGTATCATGCTGAGGTGAGGCCAGGAGAAACATGAGTGTCAAAAGACAAGCAAAATAATTGTCCACCTGTTCCAGTTTTGATAATTCTTCTTATTCCTGCCATCCTTGACAGAAAAAAATCCTAAGCTGGTAGATGATTTTACCCACCCTGAACCAACTTACTACTTTATACTGTTTGGCTTGGAGAGATTCCAATACTACCAACTCCATTCAAGAAAAAAAAGAAAATAAAAAGGACTGACACACTTTGTGATGCTTGACATTCACAACAAAGGAGTATAATCTAGCCAAGTTGGAATTTAAAAAAAAAAAAAAATTGAAGATAAAAAAAATGTATTTCTTGGTTTTTCTACACATCTGAGTAATCTCTCTATTTTTGCATCCTCTTATAGTAACTATCTTGTGACATATCAATGAAGAACTTTGTTCTGCTAAACAGCATCTAGAAATTCCAACCAGGATCTCAAGACACTTTGTTTACTGCTCTGCACAGACAGGGGTTCATGCAATATAATGAAATTGCCGAAAATATGGAATAAATCAAGAATTATTTCTGAGATAGATAATTGATGCTTCAAACTCAAAGATGATCTTCATTAGCTATATTATTAGCACATTGCAAATTCAGCATCATACAAATTATCTTCCTGTTGGTAGAAGAGGGCTTTTTCATTACTAAAAGGTGGCTGAAGTTAACTATGACTTGCTTGCATTTCAAGTAATTAATTATGTACGCATGAACAGTCACCAAAGCTGAGATGGCATTATTATTAGTAATTCATCAGGCACAGCGTTGCCAGCCAGTCAAAGGAGGTAACCGTTCCACTCTATTCTGCACTGGGGCGTTCTTACCTGGAGTTCTGTGTGCAGTTTTGGGTGCCACGATATAAGAAAGGTATAAAGCCTCTAGGAAGCATCCAAAGGAGGGCCACAAGGTGGAGGGGAGGACATATGAGAAACCACTGAGGTCACTTGGTCTGTTCAGCCTGAAGAAGAGAAGACTGAGGGGAGACCTCACTGCAGTCTGCAACTTCCTCGTGAGGGGAAGAGGAGTGGGAGACACTGAACTCCTCTCTGTAGTGATCAGTGACAGGACCTGAGGGAATGACATGAAGTCTTGTCAGGGGAGATTTAGGTTGCATATTAGGAAAATGTTCTTCACTCAGAAGGTAGTCAGGCACTGGAACAGGCTCCCCAGGGAAGTGGTCACAGCACCAAGCCTGACAGAGCTCAAGAAGCATTTGGACAACGCTCTCAGGCACGTGGTGTGATTCTTAGGTTGTCATGTGCAGAGCCAGGAGTTGAACTTTGATGATCCTTTTGGTTCCCTTCCAACTCAGGATATTCTATGATCCTATGACTTTATTTAAGGCCCAAATCAGACCAAGCAAATTGCTGAAAGAATGACAGGAAGTGTGTAGCAGAAGCAAGGAACAGAGACCACTTCTTGGTTGGAGTCAAGCGCCCTAGCAGTAAGACTCTTTTCTCCTCTGTAAAACACAGTTTAATTCAATTGTATGCTCTACTTCCTTGGAATCAATGAAATTTTATGTAAAAGATAAAAATTAAACCCATATAAGATTCTGGCACAAAGTTTCTGCAGAGCTTCACTCCAGAGGTAACTCTAATTTACCGGTTGGTTAATTTATCCCTTATGTAAACACACTATGCAAAGCACTTTGAAATACTTTTGAATGAAAACTGTTGTGTAAATGTAAAGTATTATTATGGCAAACAGAAGTCACTCAAAGTTGACAGAAGTCACTTCAGCTAATGAAAACTGCAAGAGTCTGGGGTGCTTTATTAAGTATGAATAAATAATTAATCTCTGATGAATGTTTAAAGACTGAAAAAACAGTTCTTCAGACATGTACTCAAATAAGAAATACTTAATTTTTTTTCCTATTTTATGTTTTCTATAATATATGAAGGGAATAATTCAAATGACTAGATTTTGGAAGTAGAGAAGTTAGCAAAAGCAATTATTATATGTACTGCCAAAATATTTGAAAGAGAAGTAATAACAACATAATTCAAAATACACATCATAATACAATGAAAAGCAAAATCTTTTGCTCTATTTTAATTTTTTTTTTTTTTATTATTGTTACTGGAAAAAAATGACATAGCAAATTAAATTGCATTGAAACAGCAGCCTGCAGCTTCCTCAAATTTATGTGCAATCATATATATATATATATACACACAGTGGCATCCCTGCCCATGTGCCCATGGCAGGTGTGTTGAAACTAGATGATCTTTAGGGTCCCTTCCAACCCAAGCTATAAAGGGATATGAATCTATTATATATGTGCATATATGTGTGCATGTACCTATATTTAAGCTTATCCTTTACTGTCTGTATACCACAAGGAAGTATATACCTCTGTTAAAGAAAATTTGCAATTTTTAGGAATACAGCCATGTAGAACCCAAACGTATTCCCTGAGTACCATAAAAGAAAAGGGTTTTTCGGTTGTGAAGCCTCTTGAGGGTACAAGTTATAAGACTGGTATCACCAAGAAATGCAGATCAGCAGATCATCTCATGCCAGGATCCTAACAAAATACTGATATTGAAAACACTTGAATATTGAATTCCCTGATATTGAAAGCACTTTGTTCACCTAATCTGCTTTAATGCTGTGATGTGATAGCAGAAAGGCTTTGCTGAGCAGCATGCAACAAACTACCATTAAAACACACAGTAAAGTTTTGAGAAAAGCTCTTTAAATTTTGGGGTTTGCTTGAATTTCAAAATATTTAGAAGTGAGCCATAAGTGTTGTTGCTTTGCAAAACACTGATTATGTTTTGGCTCTGGAACAAGACATAGATAAGTCCTGCTCTGATCAGTGACTATTAACACTGGTCTGTGGAGTATAAAGTGAGTGAGCAAAGTTCTGCAGAGCAGCTGATAGTGAGAAGTAATTCATTGTCCTCTGGCAGATCTGTAACACTAAGAATTAATGTGGTTACAGCAGTGACAAAGCTATGGTAACACCTTGACTATTTACACACCTTCTTCTTTTTTCCCTCAGAACTTTTTGTGACTGATTTAGTCAAAATATGACTGAAATTTTTGTTTTTTCTTCCCTCCAGTGATCAGATATTAAACCGAAAAACAAAACAAAACAACCAACCAAAACAAACAACCCAACAACCAAAACAAACAAACAAACAAACAAACCACCAAAAATTATCCCACACCAAACCCCTGTCAAATTTACCTTTGGGCAAGCTATTAAGGTAAATAAAATTAACTGTCAAAAGTTAGTAAATGATGATAAGAGTTTTCCTTGAATGTAGTGAAACAACAGTTTTGTTCTTAATACTATGTAATGATCAGAAGGTAGAAGCTCTTTGAGGCCCAGAATACTTAACAATGACAGTATAAATATTTTGTAGCCTATGGAAATTATGTATACCAGAAAGTAAAAATACATGATATTCCTTTAAATTCTATAAATTTTAGTTCTAGAAGTCTGTTTTTCATAGGAGTACATAGACTTCACCAACTTCTAAAACCTACTGAAAATACATTGTAGTGTTTTGCTCTTACCGGCTTAAGATGCATTAATAGTTCCTAGTTCTATGCAACACAGCTGTACTAACGTGTAAGGGCAGTTCGGAAATTAATGTTGCAACTTTCGAGCGTAAATAAGAACAAACTCATCTGACAATTCCTGCTACTGGTTTGCTACTGCATTTTATTAAACTGGATTAAATAATATAAGCATATCCTTCATATTGTTTTAATTTAACTTAAACCAGGCTATACCTTCTTAATACTGTGTGTGGAACCAGAATTTAAACCTATCTCCTTAAACAAAATCATGAATAACTTCTGATGAGGAAACATACTTTCAAGTTTCCTGCCCTATTTTGGGACACAGAAAATTCGAAGCAGCTTCAGGTAACCTTGGATGATATTCAAGAGACAGAGTCTTGGATGTTTATCCATTAATTCTAGGCACTGTCATACATCAGTATATAGGTACGGAATCTAACTAGCAAAATTACAGCAATGACATCAGTACGTGCTCTTTATTACCTTATGCCAATAAAACAAGTATCAGTGCCCAGGACTGCAGCTGTTATGAGACGGTTTATCACCAGCAAAGCTGGAACAAAGTGTGAAAGCCCTACAGTGTCCATCAAAAATGGAAAATCGTCACTGAATTGCATGACCAGGAGCAGGATCAAGCAGATGTGTCATACAGACATTATTCCGAAGATCAGGGAAAACACTCTGGGAAAAGATGTTTCTTTGGCACTCTGCATCCGTATATTGTTTGACTGCCACAACATCTCTAAGACCTTGGAGAAAAGCTGACAGCTCTTTGACCTGACTAACTCACAGACACATGGGATCAGGAAGACAACATCGGTGAAATGATGCAGATATAAAATTAGTAGTTCTTGTCGCAATTTTTGTACTGTTTAGGAAAAACAAACTGAAGTTGTGCTTTACATTAAAATGGCACAGTTTAGTGGCTTTGCTTTCCAGGGGAACAACTAAATAATTATACATATCTACCTCCAACATGAGGTGCAATCTCCTCCCCACTCTAGCTTACCTTTTCAATGTCTTGCCCAAGTACAGCAAATGCAATATGCCTGGGGCATATCAAACTTCTTAATAACTTTGAAGAATTAAATGAAATGATACTACATGGAGAGAAAAATATGCGTAAAACCTGTCCAACTATATTACATATCAATCTAAACCAAAATCCTTTCTCTGATGATTCTATAATTCTCTTAGGCATCTAGATTGCTACCATTGTTTTTTTTGTTTATACATATATATATATATATATATATACACATTTATCTGAAACTCATTAACTTTTTCACCTGTTTTTATCACTAAGTGTTCCTGCCTAAAAATTGTGGAGAAGCCCTACTGCAAGAACTGCAGTCATTTTGTGTGGTTGATACACACTAGTGTGTTGCAGGAGTGAATGTCAAGATTTACAGGACGTCAAGATTAACTCATCCACAAGCTTTTATCATGCAAAACAGTTTAAACTTCTTTCATTGAGGAGGGGTATCTTTCATTACTTTGTGTAAACCTTGGCATAAAAGTATGCATATAGACATTTACCAAGAAATAAATTATATACTGTGAATCTCCATTCTGGTTTACCATCATGTATTTTCTTTGACTCTGTCATAGATTAACATTCTCAAGAGGAATCAAAGAATACTTTAGCCATCAACATTTTTCAGACACTGATGCATAGATCAATCTTACTATCTGTGTATATCTGAGGAATATCATTACAGTCTTTCCTGCTTCTATAACTATTCATCATCTTCACTTCCATAAGATAGCTGCAGATGTTTTAGATTTATGCTAAAATCCAGACAGAAATGCTGTACAGTGTGTGAAAGTATTGCATGTAGCAAATGTGTATGTATCTGAAAGTAAAAAAAAACAAAACCCTACCTGACATTGACAGCATCAACTCTTTCAGCCTGCATGGTATTCAGGGAGGTTGTAGGTCCCTGATACTTTTGCCACTGATTTTACACAATTTTGCAGGTCTAGAACTTGTGCTGAAAAGAATTGGCATTTTCTTAGATGGCACAGTTTCAAGTGTTCTGTGCCGATGATGCCTATTTTAAAACTAGAACTTCTTTGCAAGTCTCCTATATCCAGGACCAGAAAGCTGTGTAACATTACTCCCTTCCCTTCCCTTCCCTTCCCTTCCCTTCCCTTCCCTTCCCTTCTATTTTGTTTTTCAAGGTCTGCATCATAGGTCTGTATCACTTTTCTCAGTCAGGTTTTCCCTTCTTTTGAGAGGAAATATTTTCTTTTTTTTTCTTTCTCTTTTGGGGCAGAGGTGGTGGGCCAGAGTGGGCAGGGCAGGAAGCAGATAGTATCTTTTATTAGGAAAAGAACATAATGTCAACCATTGCAGTCTGTAGCTATTTGGAATTTCTTATTTTTTGGGGATAAGAATGTTGAAGAATGTGGGGGGTTTGGTTGTATTTGTTTGTGGGTTTTTTTTTGTTTTTTTTTGTTTTTTGTTTTTTGTTTTTTTAGCTGATGAATCTCTAGTCACTAAAGTGATAGGTGCTCTACACTTTGATTAGATAAACATTTCATACGGGCAGAATATGCTGTTCTGCCTTTTGAAATAGCTTTACTTTATTAATGAATTTGTTTAATTTCACCCTTCAATAACACCCTTCAATGAATTATTGACTTGGGTATGAAATTAAATATAATTAGGTCACCCTGTAGCATGCTTTTATTGTAGATGATGTGTGAACACTCTGGATTTAGCTGCGCTTTTGCACTTTCTCAATATGTGTCAGCTAGGAAAATTCAACATAACATAAGGTGCTCTACTTTCAATAATGATAATATGTGTCTGGAAATACAGTATGTGAAGTCTTATGGACATTAAAGTATAATCTTTAGGGAATAAAAAAACCCAACTATGTT
The DNA here is from genome assembly GCA_013397755.1 of Cnemophilus loriae. Taxonomy (NCBI): domain Eukaryota; kingdom Metazoa; phylum Chordata; class Aves; order Passeriformes; family Corvidae; genus Cnemophilus; species Cnemophilus loriae. The sequence continues at coordinate 1,516,292 of VZTF01008739.1, forward strand.
CAGAACTATACCTAGTAGCTGAACTGGGAGACTATAATGTTCTACTTAAAGTATAAATTACATATAAATAAAAGCAGTAAGCAAAACTATAACGTATTTAGCAAATAATGTTGTCTTGGTACTATTATCTTAAACCTGAATAAGTTATAGAGCTGTTGTTTTACATGACGTATTTAAAAATCTCTCTTTTGTTATAGATACATATGTGTGCACAACTAAGTCACTGCAGAATTTTCTTTTGAGATCTGAAACAATCATTAGATCCACCACTCTTAGTTTTATTTCAGATAAAATGCAGAGTATGCTGGAAATTTCATCCCTATCCCTGAAAAAATAGTATGAATAATCAAAGTCATTGATTAAATTACTTAAGTAAGACCCTAATTCTCACAGGCAGTCTACTTCTCTTGAAATCAGATCCTAAACATCATTTGCTTCCAATGTTCCGAGAATCAGGACAGTTAATTCCCCTTAGCTAGCAAACTTTTCTGCCATAAAGCAGCGTATAAATTTTGACTAATGTACCGTATGTCAGATGATATGTTGTCATAATAATTTCCCTGACTTTTAATTATTCTTAGTTCATTATATTTTAAAGTATTGAAGCCAGCAGTAATTTAATTTTGTGATTTTGTACCACACTGTGGTGTTTGCACTGTCTTTTTATCATCATGAACACAGGTGCTGTTCCTTGTACCTAACATTGTGCACTGTTCACAATATTAGATACAAAAATATATATATTCTTAATTATTTTGAACAAGTTTTTAACAAATAATAAAAAATAATTCTTTCTATAAAGTTCCTTGTTTAGGAAATGGAAAGCAAGATGTAAAGAAGGCCCTAATTTTTACTGTTGTTTGATCTTACAATTCTTTCTCAAGCAATAAATCAATTCTTTAACACAAACCGTACACATAGGATTGTTAATCGTGACAAGGACCAAAGAAATATAACGCCACCTTTCAAACCCTGTTATATTTTCTGACAAATCTACATGTTATTCTTTTGTATGAATGGACATTTCTGCCCTCTTTCTTCCATTCTCTTCTCTGGAAGAAAATAGTCCTAGAGATATTATGCTTTTAGAGAATAGGTGTAAATATATTTCTTCTAGATATAATTCATAAAATTCAAGAATCCCTGAAACACTGTTGAAAATGTTCTACAACAGCATAAAACTTTCAGGATGTGAAATAATATTTAATGTATCTATGTCATCAGAGATGCAAGATTTATTTCATACTACCAAGTATGGATTAAATCAACCAACAAAGCATTCAAGGTTTTAATTTGAATTGTGGAATAATGTAGGGATAACTATGCTCCTCTTTTATCATGCAGCATTGGTTTCTTAACGAGATTAGCTCAGTTGGTTAGAGCATGGTGCTAATACCACCAAGGTTGTGAGTTCAATCCCTCTATGGGCCATTCACTTATGAGTTGGACTTGATGATCCTTGTGGATCCCTTCCAACTAACAATATTGTGTGCATCTTCTGTGCATTCTGAGCCCCAGCTCCACTGCTTGAGGAGGCACAGAAACATCCATCTCCTATACAAGGCCCTCCCTCAGCCTCCACAGGGACGCAACCAGATGGAAGGAACAAAGACGTTAAAAATTACTAAGAGTAAAACCTGAAGACTTGTTATAAACTTTCTTTGAATATTGGTGATTTTGCCAATTACAGAATGAATGATTCAAGGGTAGTTTTAGAATTACCTAAATAACAGTCCCCTTATTGTATTGCTTGGATAAAAATATTAATCAAATTCAACTAAGTTTTCTAGGTGCCTTTATTTAAACTTTGCCTATTTTCCTACGCACTATCTAGCCTGAGAATTGCATTTGACATGCAAAGATGTAACGTCCATGAGAATTGCAGCTACAATTTGTTTACAAGTAATCACACACAAACAAGTGCAAATAGATATCTACAGCTGTAGATATCAGTGTCCATATAACTACAACTCAGAAGCTTCTGTTTGAAAATTAAAAAGTCCTAATGCTCCAGGACTCTAAAAATTAAAATTTACCCACCAAGAAAACTGAAATGGAAACAAACTGTGCATCTGGAGAAAACAGTTTGCTTGTCCAACAGTAATAATTTGCTGTGAATGACCTCCTTACCTGCATTTAGCATGTTGATTACTCAGTCCACTGAAGCACAGGGTGCTGAGCAGAGCCATCAGTCAATAAAGTAATTTATAATGATCACCCTTCTGGACAAACTAGGGGATGAACTAGTCATTACTGTTTTCTTCTAGCTGAGGAAATCTGTTCCCCTGTTAATAAATATTCACCAAACAAACTGAAAATCCACCAGCCTCTCTAACATTTTCTTCTTACAGAGAAGGGAGAGGCTGTAGTTGAAACTGATTATGCTTGAATACAGCTTAATAACAAGAAGCATCTCTTTTTAACCTACAAGACTCTGATAGATGTGTTCATCAATAACATAATTGGTTTAATGATACAAGAAGCTGACGTTAGGGTGGCTTCAAGTTAGAGAAAACTACTTCCCTTAAATGTGTTGGAAGCAATGCACAAACTGATGGCCAGCATTCCACTGAAGCAGGAAGCAGAATACGGACTTATCTCACATGCTTCCACTGGCTGTAGCTGAATGCCCCTTGCACGTGTGCGAAGGGTTGCTTCGTTTCAGCCTCCTGCCAAGGCTCCCTTTGTGGGGTAACATCGTGACATGGCTGAGGGCCAGGGCCAGGACCAGGGCCGGGACCAGGACCAGGACCAGGGCCAGGACCAGGGCTGGAACTGGAGGCTGGGGCCAGTGGTCGAGGCTGGGGCTGCCTATAAATCCTTCTGGAAAATTGCTGCTAGTGTGGGAAGGAGGTGCTCGTGCCACACAGAGGACAGCTCGGGTCCAGGGGGTACAGCTGGGCAGGGGCCAGGGGGATGGAGGGCAGTCTCGTGCCATGGTGTGGCTGTGGAAGCCATCTCCTGTCCTGTGAAGGAAGGGAGTGGCAAGGAGTGGGCTGTGGGGAGGTGGGGCGAGCCCTGCGAGTCACCTGTTTTGCTTTCTACTTTTTTGTGGGGCCCTCTCATTACAGTCCTGTGCTGTGGCCATGTACCTTGTTGTTTGTATCACTCACCCTGGCGCCAGGGCGGTGGGCTCGGTTTGCTGCTGGGTTTGCTGTAGAAGGAGTATTTTGGTGGTCCTGGCTGCATCTCCTGAGGGGGCAGCCAGCCTTGGAAGGGCCAAGAGTGAGGTTTTTGCAGAACCAGGGAGTTAAACTTCAGGGAAACTCACCTGAGAAACTGCAACCAAGACCTGTTTGTGGTGGATGAGATGCCAGTCACTGAGGCTAAATTCTTTCAGACAAGAAGTGGTTTAGGAGAAATGGGGAAGAGGTAGGGGCAGACCCTGGAGGTGGTGAATGCAGGAGTGCTAGAGGACCAGACTTGTAGCATAAGAGTTGTAGGTGGCAATACTATTTGCAAAATAAGTATTTTGGTTGTGGATCCTTGGCTTGAGGGCTGTATTTTATCTTGGACACTCCTGGATGATTGTAAGATAAGGAAGTAAAAGGTATTCAGCTCTGAAGACTGAGGTTGTGTGGGTTGTGTTTAGTTTCACTTTCCTCTTTTTACTAAAATACTAAATTATGTTGAATGGCACTGTCCTATGTTGCTGGCAAACCAGTCTAATCTGAGTGTTTCAGACTTGGAGTGCTATTTGTTCAGTGTGCAAATCCAAATGAAACAACAAGAGAGCCTCAGAGAGATGTGCAGCTGATGCATGTTTCACGGACTCATGCGCTGAGTTAATTCAGCCAGGCTCCTGGCAGATGGAGGGAGTTGCTGGCCTTTGCCTTATCTAATCTTGCCATCCCATTGGCAGTGGCCAGAGTAGCCCTTGAACAAGCTGTCATTCCTCATTGCTGCCAGACCTGTTTGCAGGCAATTCCCATTGCACTTTGGTAACTATCCATGACCTCCTTGTTTCAGAAGTCTTTGGTTTTCCAAAATTGTTTTTTTATTCAAGTTGTCAGTCTCTTACAAAAATGTAGAAAAGTGATGGGCAGTTCTTGAAATGACAATGACTTTATGGCATAGGCTTACATTCAAGGGTTAATTTTGCCCCATCTCTCAAGCACAATATGTCATACTGATCACAAAAAAGGTCATATTGCTCTGGAGAAAGAGCTTTCCTGCAATTCCCAGGTTCAGGGGGAAGGATTCGAGAGGGCTGATAATGAATTAATGGACTCATAACTGATATCATTTGAACTTTTGTGAAAATACTGTTTACTAAATTATATAATGAGAATGACAACAACATTCTTTATGTTCTCACTCTCTAAGTCTAGTGCCTAAGACTCAAATTTAAGTGATTAGTTAACTTCTGTATTTAATTCAAATGATGGCTTAATAATACCGAGTGACATCAGCTAGACTGGGATAAGTGGAAAAAAAAAGAAACCTATGTTAAATGTAAGTTTTCAGTCATAGTGCAAATCCTACCCTCTTCTTTATCAAATGTTAAACTGAAAAAATTAGCCAGGGATGGTCGTCAGTGGAATTTAGGATTATTTCAGTGAGAAAATAGTTTTGTCGTGTTTCCCTCTAACTGGAGATTTATGGACTGGTGATGAAATCACTTAAAACATACACAGAATGTATTCTGGTTCTCCTTGGTCTCTGTCTTTATTGAGTCACCTGTAAATATATGTAAGATTTAAAATCTCTAATTTTTTTCCTCGCTCACTAAAGTTCTCTGTTTTTTTTCAGAAAAGCCTTATAAAGCAATCTGTTAAATAAAAAAAAAAAAAAGAAAAATGTATCTGTGACGGGACAGTGAAAGAAGATGTAGGTGATTTCTAGGAAAAAAGCACTCTTTGCTCTGCTGTCATTGAAATGTGTGTTTTGTAGGTTTCTTCAAGTATACATGCAAATGGACAACTTTCTATAATTGTTTTATTTCAGATGAACTCTGAATTAGTAGAAAGCAGGATGATTTAGGTAAATCAAAGAAGATAAATTCCTTACTTTGTTCTAAAGACAAAAAATCCAAACCTAATCAAATAAAGAATACGCAAAACCAACAACCAGCTGAAATTTCAGAGCTTGTGCCATCTCTTACCTTGAGCCAAATTAAAAGTCTGCTATCTGAAGATACTTCTTCATTTCAACTTCTTATAGCAAAGGGTCCATAACTGAAATATAACTTGTGACTCTTAGGTTTTTATTTGACAAGTGAGAGCAGAGCTTTTACTGCATTGTGGTGTTGTTTATAGGCTGTGAAAATGTTTGCATAGATTTGGTATTTTTTTCCCTAACAAGTGCTATTATATACAGCCATTCACTGAATTCAAAAAGCAGATAGTCTAGGAGGTTTCTGTGAGCCAAATGATAAAGCACTTTATTCTTGAGAGCATTTAATTTTCCTACTGGATTTTGGTATAATAACCAAGCACTCAAATGATAACTTTTAAAATTACCTTGTGGATTATTTCCAAATTTTGGTGAAATACGTAGAGCTCTGCCATCAAAATTGCAAGTGGGGCACGGTTGGTGTAGGAGCTATTACTTATCTGTATTATATCTTATTTTATACAGCTGCCTGTTATTATAATTTTCTTCTGGCATGAAATCTTGCCCGTACATTTGTCTCGTCATAGAATACTTCCTTTTTTTTCCAGGTAAATCTCAGTGTATTTTGGTAACACTGCACCCCAGGTGTTGTTTTCCTCTCTGGGATACACATGGCAGCCAACAAGAGAGAATCCTGAATTGCATGCATAGAAATCTTTATGGAAGATGAACAAAGGATTTCTTTGCAAGTTAGTAGGAAATATGAACATGTATAAGGAAGAGCAGTTGTTATTAAGAAAAATTTCCTCAGTGAATCTGATTCTTTTTTTTTTTTTTACATGCTCTTAAAACTTTCTGTCTGTGCTTGTGGAATATTCTATTGTACATCTACCAGATAATAGCCTACAATTTCCTACAAGTAGTGGAGTTATTCTGATATAGTACAAACTCCAAGATGGTGCAGACCTAGATTTGAATTCTAATCTATATCAGACTATAATATAATTCATGAGTTCTGCTACATTAATTAGGGGATTTTGAGTAGATGCTCTTTTTTAATTAATATTGATATGGTAAGCTTTTAACATTTGCCAGTTTGCATTGAAAATTTCACTTTATCAGAGAAGATTGAAAATTTGACAAATTAACATTGATTCTGAGGCAAAACTGCACTGTTGTGTCACTGATATCAGCATTAATGACATGTACAGTCACATAACTCCTTAGGCACGAACCTTGTCTGAGTTGTGCGCAGAATACAAATATGGAAACATGTACTGATACTGAAACTATAGCACTAATTACTATTAATTAAAATTAAGCCACTTTTCTAAGGTGAAGGGTTATTCATCATGTGACAATTTTATATGAAGACTGAGTACCTTTCAAGTTTAATAGTACAGTTTAAGTAAGTATTGGGTGATGTGTGCAGAAAGAATAGATGAAGTCCTCTGATTTTTTGTTTATTTGGTTGATTGGTTGGTTGGTTGGTTAGTTGGTTGGTTTGGAGTTTTTGGTTCTATATTACGCAAGAGGATGAGTCAAGTTAATCATGATGATCTTCTCTGTCTTCCTCTTGACTCACTAATTTTTTGAGGAAAAAATACTTACTCTCATGTCTTCATAGATCAGATCCCATGATTTTTTTAATGCTTTTTTTATGCAGTAGTGTTTTTATCTCAGCCCTATGTCAGTCAGGATTTTTTTTAAGGCATCATTAGATCAGATAAAATTTTCACAGATATTTTAATACTGTTCAGCTGCTTGTATCAGTGCTTTACTGCCTGAAGAAAGGAACAAGATATATTATCAACAAATGAAGTACACCTTTCAAAATCAGGGAGCTTGAGTGGGGATTCCAAATTGATAGGTAGCTTAGAGTATTTGTCAAATGTTGATTTTTTTTTTTATCATGTCTGCTTTTCTGGGTGAGGAAAATAAACATAAGTGTCTACACTGTGCATTTAACATCTCAAAATTTTGGGGTATAGGATGTCAAGATAAATGTTCTAGCTTAGTAAAGCCTTAAAACACTTTTCTAGAATATATGATGTCACACCATTTTCTTGAAGGTGGAGGGTGATTGAAGACATAGGCAAAGCTACTTTCACACAATCGCAGAGTATTCTGAGTTGGAAGGGTCTCACAAGGATCATCGAGTCCTGTCTGAAAGTAGATTTGTTTGTGCTTTAAAGGAATTATTTGATATGGTTTGCAAAATGCTTATTCAGATTTTCTTCTAAATAATGAGAATATTTAAGAAATACTGTCTCTTGGTGTTTGAAGGACTTCTTACAAAAATTGTAATTTAAAAAGATACTTCTGTGCAGTTTAACATTAGCAGACATCAAGTATTTGACAGGAAAAATACATATTTTGGCCAGGGCAAAATAAGTATTTTGCCCAGAAAAAAATATATTGAGCTCCTTTGTCTTTCAGGAGTTTTTCAAATCTAGACAACTTCTGAGAGTACACCATAAAATAATTATTTTTGTCTTTTTATGACATATATCATTGAAGTAGCTGGTTTATATAAGTTTTGAATTACAAAATATGGGTGTTTTCTGCTAATAAGCTAAACATGAATTTTACCTGAATGTTGTGGCAAATTTAAGGTGATCATTAAGGGGCAGGCAGAAAAATATATTTATAATTATATAGAAGGAACATAGGATGATGCCCTATATTAATCTTTAGGGTGAAGAAGAACATCAGTTGTGCCAGATGGCCTCGGTAGACTCAGTAGGCTTTCTTTGAAGCACTTCTCCCTCTCAGGTGTGTTTATGCCACCAGAAATGACAACACATAGAGGAAAACTTGCAAGATGCATTCGAGTGCAGCAGCCTATTCATAAATGTGATAATGGGTGTTTCATGCCTGATGTTTTTTACGGTTGTGGACACTTGCACAGTCAGAATTAATTAAGAGCAAACAAAAGAGCTATGCACAAAGAAACAAAAGCTTAAAATTATCTGTACGACTTTGTGCTGTAACTATTTTAAGTGTATAACCAAGCATTTGTATATCTTAGGAATGCAACAGGTATGCTACAGCAACTGTTGCAAGGGAAAAGGTTTCTTTTCAGGTTATGTTGTCAGCTCTCAACAAAATGAATCACACACGGTGGGTGAGTAAAGCTGTCCCTGTGTTTATGATCCCTGACTCATTCCACTGGTTTTATTTGCTTCCATTTCAAAGACATTTTACTACTTTTGTACAGCAAATTGTACCTACACCATAAAGTAACAGTTGCAGCTTTTACAAGTCTGGGATTACATATTCCCTGGACAGTTTTCTTTTCATAGGGACAAGTCTTGAGATATCAAAATTCTGGAAATGCAGAAAATTGTTAGAGGAAAGTTGGCCCCAGGTGACAAAAGGAAATTGGAAGACAAAAGAAGAAATAAAAAATAAATAGAGTCATTGCTGCAGAGGACCAGCTGCAATAGTTGTTTCTCTACTCCCATATGTTTGTGAATCTTGACCTCTCTTTTTAAAGGTGGAATTTTTTCTAGGTAGAGCTTGATAAATGCTTCATACACATGTACATGTATGGCAAGGTGACTTAAGGTGTCAGGGCAATAGTGTGGAAAGGGATTAGCATGGCTAGGAGATGAGAATAAAAGGGAGGGGGTATGAAAAATTCTGTAGACCTGTACCTTATAACCTACTTTTCAGCTTTCACTTGCAGACCCTGTGCAGTTACTTCCTCTCATTCCACATATTAAGGAAAGCAGAAGATGGACACTAAAATAAGAAATGTAACTCCCTGAAACTGAATAAAATTTCCTATTTGTGCTTAATTTAAAAAATTGCTGAAACTAATTTCTTTGTTGCAAAATCAGTATTGAGGTGCAGGGGTTTAATTTTTCAAAGTGAGTCACGGTGAACCGCGTGGATGGTGCCTGGAGGGTTAAAAGTGGGTAATGTGAATATCAGTTAATAATGTTCTAGTGACAAGGAGCTCTGTAATAATTTCTTATTTACACTTCTGCCTTAATTAGCATATAAAGATGAAAAATTATGAGATATTGTTTCAGTTTCTCTCAAAAATCTATCACTTAGAGCTTGACGTAGATCTGACATAGGAGGATACAGAGAAAAGAAAACTGGGAAATCCTCAGATGGCTTGTTTCCTTTGTTATGAACTAGTCCTCTGGAGTTTCTGATCACATCTTAGCTGTCATATGGGCCTTGCTGTCTCATCCTGTCCTGTGGTACCACAAGCAAGAATGCAAGAGATGCTCAGTCTTACAGAGTTAATGAACGAGTTAATCTACTTTGCTCTGCATCAAGGTAGAAGTCAAAAGAAAGATACTGTAAAGGGCAGCTCTACTGCTTTGTAGGAAAGCTCAAACATAGCATGTCCCTGTCTTGGATAAAAATCTTAGATAACTGCAGGAAATTTGTGGCACAGATGAAAATTAAAAATGCTTAAAACACACTGTTAGATTTTGGGAGAGTATTTCTTCCTAATGATGTATCTGATGACAAGTCTAGTCATAAACCTTTATCAGATTATCTAAAGTTTATATATAAACTTAAGCAACAGTTTAATATCTCTTTTGCAATGGCATGCTCTTACATTGTCCTCATCTGGTCTCTATCTACTGTAATCTTGAAAATTTTGGGGAAATGGTTTGGAAAACCAGACTTAGAGCTCAAATTACTGATGTATCGTGTGTTGGAAAACCAGCATCCGTGCCCTACTTTGCAAATGTCCAAAGGTACCATGTATGTTTAGGATGATTTCAAAGAAACAGTAAACCTATTCAATTTGAATCCTTTAAGAAAGAACATCCTTAATAATCAAAATATTTTGAAACCTGTCACTTGAGCCTTGTCTTGCAAATCTAAACTTTTGTTTTCTGGAATGTCTGTGTTTTGCAACGCGTGCAGTTACTGAAAAGACCTTAGAAACTCACTGCAGAATTCTGTTTTTTTGCAGATTATGTGATGTTTTGATGTCAGAGATGGCCCTTCTAAATTTGAAATAAAGTGCAAAACAATTCCATTAAGTTCATATTTACCTGTTGCTCAGTAGAATGTTCAACTGACATAAACATTTCCACATTTCATGTGGAAAACTTAAATGTACATTCTTAAATAATATCAGATTTCCTGTTTCTGTGAAAGTCCTTCAGAATTGGAAACAGACATCATTGGCATCTCAAAAGGTCTACATTTAATCTGCCTTCAATTATGTATGTGGTTTTTTTATCCTCTGTATATGCTTTACTTTAGACTAAAATTTACTTTATTTAGACTAAGATTTCAGTGATGTAGTAGGAATTCCGAACTTTTTGTTTGTTTTTCTTTCCCCCATGCAGCTTCCCTTCCCTACTCTCCAACTGAGACTGAAACAGTACCAAAATGAAGCAGTATGACCCAGTATTTAGGAAAATGTGTTAAATCTTTTTTTAAAGTTTAGAAAGAAAAAAATTAAATTCTAGAAATTGAAATAACAATTAAGGAGCTTGAGGAAACAGTTAGAAATCATCTGCTTTTTTTTCTAAATACTTAGTGACAAATTAGCCATAGAAGTAATATGCTTGAACAATTCTAATCTCTCTTCAGACCTCATATAAACATTGTAAAAAGCTAAATATATTGAAGATGTCATAATTAATGCATGACTTTTGATACTAAGTGGTGTAAATCTTTATTGATTTATATGATGTCTTGAACTCCATAGAAACTGTAGATCCAAGAAGTGTTTTGTCCTTTCTCCGTTTATAGTTGACCTTTAAGAAATGTCTAACAAAGAGAAGAGGCTTCCAGTCATCTTAGTCTTTCAGTGTCTTGAGCCAATTCGTGAATGACCGCTATGTACTGGGGGAAAAAAGTGCTGTCCAGTGCTAAAAGGCTACTAAACCGTATTAAAGAAGTAATGATGAGTGTCTGCTGCCACAATTCATTGTAGTTTACGTTCATAAAAGGCAAAAACTTTAGAACATCTAAACACTAGAATTTTTATGTCCTAGCTAGTTGTCAACAGAAGCACTAATGCTTAAATTCACCTTGGAAAATGATTTTGAATCCTCCTTCAGCTATTGTCTTGAGGACGCTGCTTAGTAAGAAAACAATAGTCAGACCAAGTTGATCTACTAGGAAAGTGTGCTGTGACTTCAGCAACATAAAGACAGATGACTCTATCAAGACAAGTGGAATTTGGGAGTGAGATATTTGTGACATTTTGAGAGGACAAAAAGTGATCTAACTGTGTTGCAGTATCTCATTCTTCACCTGAAAACAACAGTGATGCTAGTTCCTAGGCCTGACCTGAAATTCATTTGTTTATCTGAAACACAGGCACACGGGTGGACTGAGGACATGCTTCTAGGCAAAGCCATTATCCAAACATATTTTCCTAGCTTATAAAATGTATCTAGATGGTTATTTGGTTATTTAGCTCTGTGCACTGTCTGGGAAAAAAACCCCACAAACCAAATGATAAACACATCCCATGATTCCTGCACACACACCCCTGCACCCACCCCCTTTCTGAAGGTGTTCACGGCATATCTGAAGCTTGCAACTGCCACCATTCATGCAATGCAATTAACAATCATCTTTATGCATAAAAGAAAATAAATCTCCTCTTCTCCTCTTTTGTAAGTTCCACTGCATGCTGCATGAAATAAAAACTTTTAAAGTTGAAACGAAAAGGGAACATATTTTTAAAACTGCCTGATCGTTATAGTATTACATTATCTTTTTTTTATTATTATTTATGCAAAGACAGATCTTCTTACTATTTAGAATTATGTATAATTTCTTTTTTTAAAGTAAATTTCTGTTCTAGGAAGTGATTGGCAGAGATGAGAAATTGCAAGTTTGGGTTGGGTTTTTTTTGCCATGCAAAGATAGCATGCAGTTTATTCCTTTTGTTATTCACAAAACAGGATAGCAAGAGTAATGACAATTTAGTGTCTCTGTACAGTCAGTTCACCCCTGTCAAGGAGAATGTTGAGGCTTCCATTTTTATTCTTCCTTGACCTCTGCTGCTGATTGTAAGAATACTAAGCAAGTTAAAGAATGTGTTTGTAAACTAGAACATCTTTCTCTTATGACCTGGATATTTATCACCAGTCTTACTTTAGAAGTATGGAATAATGATAAATTTGGGTGCTAGCTGGTCTAATCTTGCTGTCAACCAGCAACCTTGAGTTGAGATGCTCTTTTATCTTGTGAAACACACAGGTTTGTGAGACATTCACTCTTTAAGTAAAATCAACTATTTAGCTTTTCTTCCCTCGTCACCAACAAGGTGTGATGGTGTTTTGAACTTAATTTATGCAGTAAACAAACAATGAAATCTGTTTCCATCAGCAATTCCATCTTGGAAAGAAAAAAAAAAAAAGTATGTGGTGCAGTGATTAATCATTGTGATTAACTCTCTACATGTTATGGCTTCATGCCCCAGTGATTCTTATGTCATTACTCTAGATAAGATGCTACATTAAGCACATATGCCTTCATCCATATGGCTTGCTAACAACCTGTAGTTTGACCTTTAGCTTTGTATTTTTCACAAACGCACTTTAAATGCTGAATATGTAACTTGTGCATCCTGGGCTGCAGTAAGAGGTGTGTTGTCCCTGGGTTAAAGGAAGTGATCTTTCCCCTCTACTCAGCACTGGTGAGGCTGTACCTGGAATTCTTTGTTCACGTCAGTGCTCCGAGAACAGCAAGGACATGAACAAAATGGAAAGGGTCACAGGGAAGGGTCACAAGGTTGACAAAAGGACTGGAATAACTTGCCTACGAAGAAAGGTTGAAAGAGCTGGGACTGTTGAGGCTGAAGAAGAGAAGACTCCATGAGATGTCGTCAATATGTATAAAATACCTGAAGTGAGGCTACAAAGGCAGCGGAGACTGGTTGTCTTCAGTGGTGACCAGAGGCAATGTGCACAATATACAACGCAGAAGTTTCTCTCTGACCAGCAGGAAACACTTTTTACAGTGAGGATGACTGAACACAGGTTTCCCGGGGAGGTTGTGTAGCATCAGTCACTGGACGTATTCAACACTGCCTGGACATGATCCTGTGCAACCATCTATAGGTGTCCCTGTCTGAGCAGAGTAGGGCTGTACCAGATGATCTCAGAAGGTCCCTTCCAACCTCAGTCATCCAGGGGTTTCCTCATCCCCTTGTGCTGCTTTGTGGAGTGGAAGGAGAGAAGGGGGAGGAAATGTGCTTTAGTTTTTCTTTTGTTTCTCAGCATCCTACTTTATTTTTAGTTGCCAGTAAATTAAATTAATTTTCCTCAAGTTTCTTTGGTTTTAGGTGTGATGGTAATCAGTAAGTGATCTTTCTGTTTTTATTGTGAACTCTGAGCTTTTTGGTTTTATTTTCTCCCCTCCTCTGTTGAGGTGGAAGAATAAGAGAGTAGATGGGTTGTGCCTGGTGGTCTGCCAAAGGCAATCCACCACAGACATAAATAGAAATAAAACCTTTTAGCTTGATTATAGCTTATTACATTTCTAATTTTTAAAAATCAATTAGAGTGTATATTAACAGGAAAAACAGAACTGTGATTCACATACCAATTACCACAGAATGTGTCTAGAGAATGATTATGACTTTTTTTTTTTTAAATTAATCATGTTTTAGGACTAAAGGAGGAAAATAATATTACAAGTTCTGAAGTCTTATGTGTAACCCTATGTAAGTTACAAATTTCCTTGGTGCTTCCTTAATAGGGAGCTCATTAAAAGATTATCTATTTAAGTTACTCTGTTTAAGAAAGCTCATTTTTCATATTATTTTAGTCTTTAGCAATGAAAATCAAGTAAATCACTTCTTTACTACAAGAAGTCATAGAAGGAATGATTTGAGTGAGAATGTACCTGTAAAGGGCACTCAGTTCCAGCTCCCTGCCATGGGCAAGGACACCTTCTGCTAGACCAGTTTGCTCAAACCACCATCCACCCTGGTCCTGAACACAGTTTCTCTGAGCAACCTGCCCCAGGTTATCAACACCTTTATCTTCAAAGATTTGCTTCCTCATATTCGATATAAATGGATTAGAACTGTTGCCTTTTGTACTCTCTCTACAGGCCTTGATAAAAGGTATTTGTGTCTTTATCATAAGCCCCACTTATACATACTGAAAGGTTACAATAAAGTCTCCCTGAGGCCTTCTCCTCCCTGAACTGAACTTTTCCAACCCTCTCAGCCTTTCTTCATAGGAGAATTGCTCCAGCCAACAACCAGATACCATGGTTTCTTTGGTATAGAATTTTTCTGCCTGCAAGTACATTTTATATGCTAATTTAATTTACTTACACATCAAATTATGGGGAAAATTTGTTCTTGTCCTTCTTCACAATGTTATTATAATTATTATGTTATTATATTTTATTAATACCCTGGGTTTTTTGCAGCTTTTATTACAAAAAAGAGAGCACTTTAAATGATACAAATAATAATGATTTAAATACCTGGATAAATTTTGGGAAATAAACAATTTACAATTCCATAAAAAAAGTATTGTCTGTTACAGCTACTGCTTCACAAAATTTGGGCTTATGCTGAAGTAGACTCTTTTCTTGAAAAGCTAGCATTGATTTCTGCACTTCAAAAAGATGATTTCATGTACTTTTAATCAGGTTATCAAAAATCTTCCAGGATACCTTGAGCTATCCTTATTTCCAACGTATTGCTGCCACCATTTTTCAGAAGAAAAACGGGGTTTGGGAGTGATAACTTTTTGGTACAGCCTTGTCTCTTAACCTAAAGATGATGTTTTTGAAATTACATTTCTCTTCATGTAGCATTGATCAAGACTTTTAATATTTAAATGAATGGAACAAAAGTATTATCCAACTGTAGAATTATTGTTGTAATTCCTACTTTTTTAATACACTCACTTTTAAAAGACACTTTATAAAATCTATTATATCAGTGAATGCAGATTTAGTCCTCCAGTAGAAATTTGTTTTTGAAATATGTCCTTAGAGCTTCAGAGTTTTCATTAATCAGCATTATTGTATGCAACATGCTTCAGAGAAACTTAATTTTTATAAGGAAGTGAAAACTTTTTGTATCGTATTGACTTTTGTTATTGTTTCCTTTTTCTCTATAGTATAAGAGAAACCTTTTTTTCTCCTCCTACCTCCCCGCAGCCATTTCATGTTAGTAAATTCTACCACATCTTGCTAAGATTTTGCAAATACTTTTCGAGCAATTCTGGCTCCCCTTTTTTTCTTCTTGAAAGTTAGGAACACAATTCAGTGTTTGCACAGCCTTACTTGGAAGAAAATTATTCAGGCTTTGTCATCCGGAAGAAAAAGTTGTTGCCAATGCTACCATTTTCAGAAAAAGATCTGGGAGCACTGATAAACTTTTGGAAAGGTTAAGTCTATTTCTAAAATTTCATTTCTTCCCACTACCTGATGACCTGTCAATTTGAGTAAGTCCAACAAGATGTTGCATTCAAGCCAGGGTGTTTCAAATTGACATTCCAAAAGTTAACATCCAAGTTCAAGTTTAATTGCTTAAAGAAGCAGTCTGATTGAACAAGTCATCATTTTCTAGGGACTCTCAATAAAAATTGGACCACTTAGTTTCCTAATACAGGAGTCTGTAAGTATATATCCATCCAAGTGAATTTGGTTAAGTAGTGCCACTTACAGGGAATATCACCTAATTTGCTATACAAGATTGACCTTTTTGACAATAATTTATTAACATGCATTTGGCACAGGTTTACAGTGTTAAGTGATTAGACAATCAGTACAACTTGATGGGTGACATAATTAATACGTGTTGCACTTTGGCGTGAGGATTAGAATATAATCTGGACTGTGTTGAACCCTGCCTGGGTCTATTTAATGCACTTGGTAGGTCACAATATAATATGCCAGTGCCCCATGAGTTCATCTGGACTACCTGAGTCATTAAAGACTGGGACAACTTATGGTAAATGCTGTGGCTCTGGAAATAGTAAAACCAAATTAATTACTTTCTGAGGAGATATTCTAGATGTATCACAACTTGGTCAATAGCTAATTTGAAGAAATCTCACTTATCTGTAATATATATGCAAGTTGATCAGATGATAGGTGCTATGAAAGTATTGCCGTATTCCTTGTGAATGATGCTTAAGAAGGATGTATCAAGTGACAATAAATGCAAAAGTTCATGCACACAAACTCTGATATGAAAGTTTACATATGCAACATTCACTTGCAAGTTCAACAAATTTTATCCATAGCACAATAAATTAGCTTTTGAGAATATGAGGACATTGTTCATTATGCACTGTGGACAACTCCATGTACATAAACTGGAAATAAGTTTATTCTAGTCACAGATAACTTTAAAAAATTGCAGGGTTTCTTTTAGTTTTTGAAGAAAGTACGGTTAAATATATATTTTTCTAATTGATATTATACCAGTGAATGTTGTGCAAAAGTTGGCATTGAAGGCTGAAAATTTGTAATTAAAATTTAGATATTATTCAGTCAATAGATATTTGATGTGAGGAAGTCTGGTCAAAATTAGATGAAAGTTGAAAGTGATCATCCTAGAGTTTCTTGCCCCTATAACTGAAGGTAGTTGTAGGAAGTAATATATTCTAGAAATACATTCTTGAAACTTCCCACATTCGTCAATTATGGTAGTCTTTCAGTGTTTCTACAAGTTAATAAATTAGTCATGATAATGACTTCATTTGTGAAATCATCCCTTTGGTTGTTGGCTCTATTTTATAAGTTCATAAAAACGTCTATAGTATTTCTATTAGTATTGCAGTCCACTCATCAAATATTCCTTTATTTCTCTCATATTTAAGTGATATAATAATCTAGAAAGTGGATTGTAAGCAACATTATAATTTTGATATCTGAAGGATGTGACTTTAACAAAGTAATTTTAGTTCTATCCAATTGTTGTGTTATCATTTACTGGACATTTCTGACCTGTGTGCAGAGTGTTATTTGTCCCATGCTGGAATCTTGGTTTGTTTTAGCAATTTCATGTTACTATTTTATTCAGCTTTGATAAAAAAGAATAAAAATCAGTAGGATGAAGTCCTTATAGTTCACCAAAGAAACCTTCATAAAAGGATCTGTAGTCATAGGAAGGTTTGGAAAAGAACTCTGTTTGTTTGTCTGTTTTTATTGCTGAGGATTTTTTGGTAGTCCTGCATCACTAAACTTGAGTTAGGTTCTTTTATTCAATACACTTCTCGTGTAACAATGACCTGGAGATGAGGTTAGAAAGGACTTGAAAAGGTCAACGAAATCTGTTTTATTTAAGATTTATGTGCATTAGGCTTATGAGGAAAGAAGGCTCCAAGTGAGAGTTATAAGGTTTGCTTGCTCCTTGTGGACAGTTGCCCTATGAATGGTCCTTAGTGATCCTGTAAAAGGGATAGTAGCAGAAGCTCTCACCCTTGACAGAAATGTGAGAAATGTCACTGGGAAACTTGTGTTTGATGCTAAAAATATTGGAAGGAAAACCTTTTTCATCTCTGACTTAATAACATTGGTGTGGTGAAATAGATATACTCTAGATTTTTAATGTTTTGGAGACTTAAATTTTATTTTCTTTTCCTTGAAAGGAGAGGTATATGCAGTGCATTATTTGACAACTCAGCGCTGGCTAGCAGTGATATCCTTGCAAGACATCCTAAGGTGAACTCCTGATGTTTCTTAATGCTTTTTGAAACAAAAGGATGCTCTCTTTAAAGTAGCAGATTTTTGTCTGAAGTAACTTAATCAAAAGACTGGAAAGTACGGGTAGCCACCCACTCTTTCTCAGCTTATTTTGATGGGCGCTGGACAAAAACTAGAGGAATGAGCTTTGCAGAAATCATACAAAATATTGCCAAGCTGATGAAGATAGGTATTATTTATGGTGGTATTGTAATGCAATTAATAAGTCACGGTGTTTAAGTTTGAATTGGTCTTACTTAACCTTTGCAGTCCAGGCTAACTTGAATCTTAAGAAAGGAGAGTAGGTCCTCAAAATTAATGTAGAGTGTGTTTCTGTGTTTTAGTAGTTGTAGAATTTCAGATTTCTTCCTGTGCCATTTAAATAAGACTTCAGACTTTTAATGCAATCGAGTATTGTTACTAACACAGGTATATGACTTTGGAGTTATTTTTCCCATGGGATCCCTCACAGTGCTGAGTGTTAATAGCTAGAAATGTTTTGATGAATGCCACTGTTTTGGCTTCTGCTGAGCAGTGTTGGCACAACACCAGCACTGTCTCTTCACCAGTAGTCTGGGGGGTGGACAAGATCTTGGCAGGGACACAAGCAGCTCAGCTGACCCAGTCAGACCAGAGGGGATATTCCATAGCATATGTTGTCAGCTCAAATACAAAGGTTAAGAAAATGGAGGAGGAAGTGGAGTATTCAATATTTACAATATTTACCTTCCAGACCAACTGCTACACATTCTGAAGCCATGCTTCCCGGGAAGTGGATGAGCATTGCTTGCTGGTGGGAAATAAAGAAAAACTTTTTTTTTTTTACTTTTCTTGCATACATGTGACCATTGCTTTTGTTTAGTAAACTGCCTTTATTTTGATCCACAAGAGGTTTTTTTCCGTCTTATTTTCTCCCACCTCCCACACAACTTCCTCCTGAGGAGACGAGAGATAGAGTGGCTTGGTGGGCATTTGATGTCCAGCCAAGGTCAACAGACCACAGTTGTTATTTCACTTACCTGTCCTCTTGAAAGAGGAAAATTTGGGAAATTCTTCCAAAATTCTAGGGTTTTTCCTGTCCAAGATCTTCGGCATTACTTTGATGAAGGCAAAAAATAAACTTGAAAGATTGTCTGCAGCAGTCTCACAGACAATAAGGTAGAACCAGTAAGCACACACGGAAAGGAAAATTTGAAATTCTTTGGAGAAAAATTTTTGTTGGTTTGGGGTTTTTTTTAGTGTGAAATATATGAATGTAATTATTTAAAAAAAATTAAAAATTGTTCTTAACATTTTTCTAAGTGAGTTTTTTGCATGGTTATGAAAGTTTATCTGTGGTAGGAAGGAAACTTGTTATTCTGTAAATGTAGTGATTTTTCCTCTGTATGAGATGTCTGCATTTAGAAGAAAAGTTACAAAGTGACTGGGCACCACAGTGGGTGAATTTCAAGAATTTCCTACTTTAACAATTCCCAGAACAGACAATTTTGTATGGGTTTGTTTGTGGTTTGCTTTTTTTTATTTGCTGAAAAAGCCCCACTAAACTGTTAGAAGGTAGTGCCTATTTTGAAACATACCTTGTGGTAGTTTCTGGATCAAAAATACAGATGAGAATCGAATATAGCTGATTCCAAAAACTGAAATTCAAGACTAAGTCAGTGGTTTTTTTGCCAAACCATTAAATAACAGTTTGAAGCATATGGAGGGAGGGAGTTAGCTGTGTGTCTGGGTCAATGCTGAAACAGTAGGAGTACCTTTATGTTTAGAATTAACCACAGACTTGAAATTATTCACTGAACATGGGATTCTCTGTGGATTTTCACTAATAATTATTTCTAAAAAGCATAGATACTTCAACTTTCTGAACCACCTGTCAGCTAGATTAACAGCATCTCGGCAGCTGATTACAACCACAGGTATGTAGTGGCTACCGGATGAGCATTAATTTAGTTTTATATTAAGCATGCAAAGCAAGTAGAGAAAATATAATCATTTATTATTATAATAGTTCTAAGTTATAACCAGCTGCATGATTTATGCTTCAATTAGACTATGCAGCTTGTACAACATCTTCTTCCTGTATTAATCATGCAAACTGGCTCATTATTTATGACTAAAAAAAGCAGATGAGCCAGGGTTTTCAGTGGTGATTGGGAAAGGTTTCATATTTGCAACACCCCACATATTAAGCACGGCAGAAAAGATAAAGTATTTAATATGAAGAAAAAATTTGATGGTGTAGAATTTTCCAGGTTTGAATAGCAGTGCTATCAATCTGCTGTTACTCTGTAAAATGAAGTTAAATGATGCTATCATTTTTGCCCCTCGGAGCTTGTAGACTGCTCAAAGTCGATGGCTATCAGTGAAAGTAGTGTGATTTTCTTTTTTTTTTTTTTTTCAAATTTGATCGTGTTTGAGAAACTATTCACTAAGAAAGACAGTGAATGTCAGTAGACATGACACCAAAGAGAACTAGGAATAAAGCTATGGCTTTACTTTCCAAGTCTATTTGCATCTCTTAGGTGTACTTGATTGAGCTGGTCTTGAGGAATAAAAACATTTCAAGATGGAAAGTGTTTCTTTCACTTTAAAGAAGTTCTGTGCATTTCCAGATATCATGTAAACTATTAGGATGATACAACTTTTCATGTTTTTCAGGGAGGAAAGGTAAAGTGTTGGATTACTGAGACTTTGTTAGCTCAAAATTATTAATTGGCACCTCACATGTTCTAATTTTGGCTTGAGTCAACACTAGTTCTGTCGACTGTGTGAATACTCTGGGTACTTGGTGAGTGACTGTTTGCTGAAGTATTTCTCCTGATTTTTTCCCTTTGAATTTCTGTTAACTATGACAAAACTTTCCCTGAAACCTGCATGTTGTGCCAAAAAAAAGGAAAAAAAAAAACCAAAACAAATCAAGCAAACAAACAAACCAAACCCAAAAAACCCCATAAAACAATCAAACTTGAGGTTCACACCAGATTACTTAATGTATAATAGATGGAGCAAATCAATCTAGCCTACCTATTTTTTATAAAATTAAATAACTAAACATTTACAAGGTAAAGTATAAGAATGGAGATCACAAATGAGCACAGCCATATTTCTTCATCTCCCCAACACTATTTTTTTTCCCTTCCTCTTCCTGACCCTATTTTTTTCTTCTTTGCCCACCTTCAACTTTGATTTTCGTCATCTCCCACTCTTCAGTCTGTCTGGGGTGTCTTAAGCCCAATCTTGTGATTTCTATGATGGCAAGATTAGGCTGTGAAATTGACTAAAAAGAATGAATTTCATATGTTACCAAGCTGTAGTAATTTATTATTAAAGAAATGTGACATGTACTCAGAGTTATGGTGTCACAAAATGCCCAATTTACTAGTCTGGGTCTTTGTTACAGTATTGCAGTTCAGTGCACAAACTCTATAACTGAAAGTTCTGGAGCTTTTTTTTTGTTAGTTAAAAGAGATTTTTCTTTTTCCCTATTACAAGTAATTGAATAAATGTAATTAGGGAAGTAAAAAGCCTGTAGTCAAAGATAGTAATATTTTCTTTGTTTTTCCAACATCTAAATATCAATAAGTACTAAATTTGGTGGCAAATGTTATAGGAGCTGATATTAAAACTAAACTGAATTTTAACTTGATTATATTACAAGAGACCTTCCTAGGGAAGTTAAGAGAAGGAGTAATGTAGAAACACTAGATTACTTCTTCAGAACATTAAGCAATTCAACGTTTACACGGTAGAATTTTACTGTAAGGGTCTGGGTTAATTTCTGTTTTATCTAACACCAAATTTATTTAGATGAGAAATACCAAAACTTGTAGGTCACCTACACTCCTGTCATAAGGCAAGGGAGCAGGTTTTCCTATTGCTGAAAAGAGAAGCACCAAACCCAGGAATGCTGACACCTTATAAAGGTGTATAGAAAGCAGATAGGGAATCAAAGGCTATGGTATTTGAACATGTAGTTAAGAGGTGACATAGAGTAGAGGAAATACAATGCCCTGTACTCAGAAGAAAATGTGATGCCACCTAAGGTTATATATATATATATGATTGCTTCCGTGACTTCCCAAGCCTGTTGCAAGATGCAAGCATGAAAGGTATAAAGTCTAAATAATTGTATATTAGTGTTGGTGAAAATCAATTGGCTCAGTCAATATGAGCAGAATTGTGAACTCATACTAAACTGTTTAATAAGGCATTCACTTAGGTAGACTTCTATGTAAGAACATACTCTTAACTCATGTACAAATTAGGATTTTTCATGTTCCGGGTCAGTGAAATGAAAGGTGCAGTGTTTCAATACAAAGGCTCCAATGAATCTTAAATAAATAATTTAAACTCTGTAAGTATTAATTTGAATATGGGAAATATTAGAACAGATATTCTCTTCAGTAGCATCTGAAATACAACTGCTGTACATTATGTCCCAGAAAGAAATAGCAATCTCTTTAAGAAACAGCAAAAAATACTACGGAAAAGAAAATACTGCCTTTCGCAAGATTGCGTGCATTTTGTAAAGATTTGAACCATACCTGGACCTTATCTAGAGCATGAATAACAGTCAGTTTCTTTGAGCTCATCCATAATCGAGAAGTTGAGAAAGAAAAAGCTCAGAAGTCACTCAGGCAGATAGAGGTAATAGCAAAAGAATTTTTGATAAAATATTTAGGGAATTGCATGAAGATGTTGACTGTGACCATACCTAGAAGTAAGTTGCTGTTTTCAAAAATTGCAGCAGTGCATATTTCTGCATTTAAAGCATATATATCCAGTGATATAGATATATATATTTTGATATTTTGTGTGCGTGTGTGTGTGTGTGTGTGTGTATGTCTCTGATAAAATAATCTATTGTGTCAAAGTATAGGTACGAATAGATTAAACGATTGTTTAGATGAATTAATTACAAGTTCCTCATATATTGGCACCTGACATTTTTTAGGATAGGATATGTGAAGAACAGGATCCTTGCAATACTGGTGTTGCAGAAAGGAACATAAATGATCTTGGTTTCTTTTTGTTTGTCTTTCCATTTAGAGTAGATAAAAGAAAATTTGTAAAGAACAACAATTCTTAAGAGAAATTCTTAAGGATGACTATTTTAATGTAGTGTTAAGTCTTGTTTCTTCCTGTATAGTTGTATATTTTATTCATTAAATTTAACCACGAACAGAAATAATGAATTGCAATACTCTTAGGTGATAAAGGTAATAAATCATAGTCTAAGTTAAAACAAGCAAAAAACCCGATGAAACAACACCAAAAAGAAAAACCACCCCAAAACTCAAGCAAACAGGAATTTTCTTTTTTCTTCCCTAGGTTTTATAACTTTTGGGTTGTTGGTTTTGTTTGGTTTTTTTTGGTAGAATTTTTCTTTCTTGTTTGTTGCTGTTCATGTTTCTAATGTGTTTCCTTAAATAGTCATTATTTGGCTAATGAAGTCAGTTAAATGTGTTTGGAGTTAGCAATGACTTTTTTGAAACACTTTTTTTATTTTAAATCCTGAAATCTATCGAAATGATCAAAGAGCTGGAGGAAACAGCACACTGGTTCTTTCTGATGCATTTCCTTAGCAGAGTATGTAGTTTCTGTTATCCTGTGATCAAAGACCACACATGAATGCCATAGTTATATGGCTGCCCCCTGAGGGAAGAAATAAAATAAGAGTGCTAATAAATTCTGATTTTCATTGCAGCTTTAGGTTACTGAAATTTGTGGTATTTGGACAGAGTAAAATTTGTCTGAGTACGTCCTGAATTGTGAAGGAATCTCTTAGGGAAAGAAGTAAATTGTAAATTGAGTGTGTGACTTCGTTTAACAAGCAACTTCAGGAACATCATTGCATCTATTAAGAACATGTCAAATTACTTATGTAAGTTGCATATCATGATCAATTGTTTTGCATATTTTGAATCTTAAAGGAAAATAGTGAAATGTGGAAACAATTAATTTAGACCATTGTCTGTGAAGAGCTAGGAGAGTCTTTTTTCTGCAGCAGACATGGAAGCTCTTGGCTAGTCATAGATTGCAAGATGACAGCACCTTTTCTCAAGATTAAGGACTGTAATAAGAATGTATCCTCAAAATGTATCAGCTCAGTCTTGCTGTCTGCATCTGGAATACCTGATGTGTTTTTAGGCAAGACAAGCTATTTTGAGCAAAATAGCAAGTCACTTGTAGTTAGAAAGAAGATCAATACCACTGTTTCTTTCCATTTTTTGGCAGCTTATGCTACATTTGAAGATTATCTGATATTTAATAAAAGTTTTGAGTACATTATCAAGATGTAAATATCTGCAATTGCATGAACATCTATTACACATATTTATAATGTAATTAATGTTTATTTTACTTCTAGATTTTAGAATATTCAATATTATGATTTTCAGGAGTCTTAAGTCTGCAAAGCTACTAGGCATAACCACTACATGTTGTTCAAACCCCTTTCCAAATTTTTGAAGAGGAGGTATGGGTGTGTGCAGCTAATGAAGAAGCAAGACATCTAACCTTTCTATTGAGTGAGGAGGCTGTCCTGTAGAAACTTGGTGGAAGGCTGCCTGGCCACTGAAAGATAGGGTGGTTGAAAAAAATCTCTGGGAAGTGTTTGATAGTTTTGATGTCCCTGGAGAATTTTAGTCTTGGCATCTCAGGGCAGAAGTCCTCTGCTTCTTCCATGACAGTGATTCTGAATTTAAAAGTCCTGTAGAATGTATTTGCTGCTTACTTTCAGTACCAGTTAACATTTGAAGTTAAGACCTTGGGAAGTCCATTCACCTTATCTTTGTGGTAAGTGAGATGTTCCAGTCCCTTTGTCATCTGTGAAACTCCATTTGATTCTTTCCAGTTTGTCCATGTCCCTGCTGCACTAGGGAGAACCTGGAGGTCCCTTCTAACCCACAATATTCCATGATTCTATGAAGTGGATGCAGTACTCCAGGTGCAGCCTCACCAATGCAGAGTAGAAGTGAAGCATCAACTTCCTCAGACTAGGAACAACATTCTTCCTAATGCAGCCCAGGATGCCACTGGCCTGCTTTGCCAAAAGAACATATTGCTAGCTCTTGTTCAATTTGTGTGTCTAAAAGCATCTTCAGGTCCTTCTTTCTGCCAAGCTACTTTCCAGTTGGATGTCCCCCAGCTTATGCTGGTGTATAGGGTTCCTCTCCAGATGAATGTCTTGCTGAACTTTCTTTTGCTGAAGAAATTTGGTTCCTGTCAGTGCAGCTCTCTAGCCTGTCCAGGTCCCTTTGGATAGCAACACAACCTCTGGCCTATCAGTCACACCGCTCAGTTTTGTGTGGTTACCAAACATCTGGAAATTCACGTGACTGTGAGTCTTCATTTGTGTGTTGGAAATGCTGTTAAGAAAATTATAGACGTTGTGTGTAGATTACAAAGATTGCTTAAATAAAAAGCCTGGTTGCAGCTGAATTGACAGAATAGTCGTTAATATGTGGCTGTCAGATTCAGGTCTCAAAATTTGTAATGCTTAGCTTCTTAATTTATTTTCTGGTTGGTCATCTTGAGCAGATTTTGATGTGTTAATTTTAAGAACCCTATTTTAAGGGTTTTAAAATAGCTTATAAAATGTCAGAATTGTAAACTATATGCTTTACCAAATGGTTTTCTGTGCAACTTCAGTTTATTATCTTTCCCAAGAATACCCATAATCTAATTCTGTATGTAAATAATTAGTTGTTAAATTATACTCTAAGTAAATGTATTATAGCAGACAATGTCGTCAGAGGTCTCAGCTATGTCTGAGCCTCTTTTGTGTCTTCATTTTCTTTCTAAGCTTAATTATGTCATCCAGCAGAGATGCCACCCTGAGCTACCTGAGCTAGTGGGTGGCATCCCTTCTCATGGCAGGGGGGTTAGAACAAGACGATCTTTAAGATCCCTTCCAACCCAAGCCTTTCTATGATTCTACAGTACTGCGAAATCTGCAAAAGTATTCAGTATAGGTTAGTTCCTTTTACTTTTGAATTTGTGTTGTAGAGTAGGGACACGTTGCTCATAATTTATGTTCTCATGAGGACTACACTTGTTTAAAAAAAATTATATAACAGAACAATGTGTTAATATTCACCAGTAACTTCTAGTAAACCCTCCATCTCCAAGGTGAAACCAGCAGCTAAAAGGGTGCTTATACCATTTTGGTTTGAATATTCTTTAAATGGTAAAAACTGACTTAGGAAGGGGGAGAAGAGTGCTTGCTCCTCCAGAACTACACAAAAGCAGTTGTTCCTCATTATATTGTGTGTTTTCACCTTGCTCAGAACCACTGGGGAAAGTGTCTTTTTATAGAAAGTTGTGGATTAAGCTTACCAGCGTAGTGCAACATTTCTATAAACTACCAAATAATGGTTACAAAATGAAGTTTCTTTCCCTTTTGCTTCCAATTACAAATCGTTCAGGCAGAGAAAATGTTATGCTTACTCTACTCTTTCATGTATTTGTATTGTTAGAGGGCATGCTGTTTAATCATTAGCTTTCTTATGTTTGCATGATACAATAGGCTGCAGTGTGGTGCTACTTCCCTGGGCTTGATGCACTCAGGGATGCATGCTTTGGGGGAAAATCAGTTGTAAGAGCATAAAGGAAGGCTCTAACTTCACCCTTGGTGGGGCTGGCTGTAACTGGTTGATTCAGTGAAGAATTCTTTGTGGGAAAATATTTGGTAAAAAAAATGCATTTGAAAGTACAATTTTGTGGAGATATGTTTTAACATCGACACTTTGAGATGATGTTTATGATGAAATAATGACTATATCAGCTATTCTTTCAAGTGTTAATTCTGTTTCATTCCTTCTCAGTTCTTCAATCCTAGGTAGGATCTGGGTAACAGAAATGGTGAAGGACAAGTCACTCCAAGTGACAACTTCCTGAAAGATTCTTCTTCCTTTTGGGGCCTGCTCGATGTCAGTTTTCAAAGCAGTCGGATTTTCAGTAGTCTATGCTGTGTATTCTCTGGATACTCAAGTAATTTACTGGGGAACTGTATAGTAGTTTATGTTCCACTGGCCCAGTTGCCAAGGATTTTCACTCTGGGAGAGAAAAAATTTAAATCAGGAGTAATTTGGAGCTAACATCCTCATCCAGCTGTATTAAAGATGAAATTAATACAGTTATTTAAAAGCAGAAATGAAGGAGTTATATAAATATAAAACTTTTAAGAATGACTGTTGTAGTTAACAATAAATATAAGTTTTGATTACATGAAGATAATTTTTTCATATATTTTCTTTAGATGGACTATCTTTGCTCAGTAAGAAGTGTGAGAGGGTAAAATTAAACTCCAGTGCTGTCATAAAATAGAATTCAGCAACCTAGTTTAATTTTATTTACTATGATTGGGCACCATGTAAGAGCATGTGGGGAGGGAAGTAAATAGCCTTTCTTTGTTTTGATCTACCTAATAAATATTTTTCATCTAAATGCCTTAATTAGCACATCCCTGACCTCACACACTTTTTCTGCTACAATGTTTTTCAAGATTTGGTATGTAGTTTTACATTTGTTATATGTTGTTTTAACCACGTTCTACCACACTCCCTCATTTCTCTTTTCATTAGTACATAGATACTTTCCTGAAAAATCTCAGAAAAATGGCCAATGCATATTTAATTTAATGTATTTCTACAAACATCTTGTGAGTCCAGCCTGGATCAAGAAAGCTTGCATATGCAGAAGATGTATCATCATGGGTACATCCTGTATTTATTTTTTTGTGACTTTAGAGTGTTGGGAAATCTGTGAATACTGCCTTTAAGTTTTGCTTTGTAGTCTTTCCTCAAATGAACGAACAAAACCAAACAGAATGGACAGGATGGATGAAATACACAGAGATCCCATTCTGAAAGAGTTTGTCGCTTGTTTATGTCTTTCCACTCCTTGGATATAGGGACATGCATCAGCCAATGATTGCCTTACCATTCCCTCATCCATATAAATGAATACAAAGCAAGAATTAAGAGAAATTTCCAAACCAATAGGTCAGTTTTGAATCATAGAATCACAGAATTATTAAGGTTGGAAAAGACCTCCAAGATTATCAAGTCCAGCCATTAACCAAGCACAGCCGTGTTCACCGCTAAACCATATCCCCAAGTGCCATGTACACATTTTTTGAACACTCCCAGGGATGGTGATTCCAGAACAGGGCATGTTTTCTGCTTTTTTGTCTGTTTATCAAAGATAAAGTTCATGGTGCCATGACTGTATATGCCAACACGTACATTTTGCCCATGCTCCGAAGTGAATTTTATTTTCTGCTGCTTCTGATGCATATGATCTTGTGGCAAACTGAGTCACAAGTAATCAATAAGAAAACTTTTATTTTTCTAAAGTAATGTAAATTATACTTTCAGTAGGGACTGTCTGCATGCATGGAGTGAAGTGTAAAGAGCAAATCTGAATAAGAGACATCAGTAGTAACAATGGAAAGAGGTGAGCTGTGGGGAGCAGGAAAAAGAAAACACGGATAGTGCATTATATATTTTGTTGTGTAGGTAGACATTATTTTACAGGCAGTTATAGCACCTTATTTATTGAGAAGAGCCTTCTCCTGGGGTAATTACTGTTCTAAGAAGGAAATTTGAGTCTAGTATTAATTCTGTAAATAAGGTGAAACTGCTGTATGCAGGAGCGAATGTTCTCATTTAGTATTCCTTTAAAGACTAGCATTCTTTCATCAATGATTCAGTTTTACAAATCATTATTATGCTGTAAATTATTAAGTTGCATAAATTATTCTTTGTATGTAATGTGTAAGTTTGAAGGCAAATAGAATTTTTTACTTTTCTCTAGATGACAGAAGCCATTCTGCTCTTGTTATTCATTCATTTGGAAAGACTGCAGTTCTTATTTTTTTAATTTGCTTTACGTAACTGAATTAAGCTTTGACCTAAGAGTTATTTTGTCATGTGGAACTTACATCAATGACTAGCAGAACTTCTAGAAGAAGCAATTTTCTGCATATTGGAGGGAAAAAGATATAGGTCATTAAATATGTACATGTCCTTAAATATACATGTAAATGCTAAAAAGCTGTTGTGCTGGTAATGGTATTTGATAACCACCACCTCTAACACCCTCTCCCCCCTGTCCAGCTAAAAACCCTTTTATGCCCATCTGAAAACCCTTTAAAAACAGAACAGAACCCCACAAGAAAGAAAATCGAACCTTTGGGCTGGGTTTATCACGATACAGATAAATCACAGGTGGTACCATTAATTGGGTCAGAGGCGTGAAGTGTACAAATACAGTTAGCATTTTTATGAGAACCAAGGAGACTTTTTTGCTGTTGAATCTTGTCAGCAAATATCTCAAGGACAATTTGTCAATGTTAGAGTCCTTCTCACTGTTATCTCTACTATCTTACAATGCCAGCTAATTTAATGCTTAATTGTAAGACTGTCTTTGGTTTCTAGTGTATCTGTGAGGTGTTTTCTGTGATTTAGCTGACCAATGCTATCTTGAAGAATAAAGTAATCCATTTATTTGTTTCATTGTTATATTTTTAAGAGCATATTAATGCATATGCCAAAATGGAAAAAATAGTCTCCTGCCTAATCATTCCTCTCAAAGATGCTATTTTTATCGTTAATGTTAGCAGTCATATTTCTGTCTGATGGAACATCTTTCTCTCCTTCTTAAGCAGCAGCAGACATAACATTTTACGTATAGTTAGTTGTCTATTTTCAAAATGGTTGTGAAATATTTTCAAATGATATGAAACTATCAAACTAGCACTCTTCTAGGATAAAGCATGTCTGTCATCTTTGTAAGTTATGAAAAACTAATTTCTCTGATTATTTAATCATATTTTTGCTCTTCTGCATTGTTCATTCCTCTGCATCTCGTTTTCCATAGTAAGTGCAGTGACAATATTAGCTTGAACAAGGGAAAGTTGTAAAAAACTTGACTTGTAAGAAACTGATTGCACTTGTTTGTGCATCCTTCAATTTCCAGGCACTATCTCATTATAGTTATTTTCATTGTAAGTAGCAGCAGTATAATGAAAGAAGAGATGAAAGAAACGTAGTCCATATTGTGCTGGAAGAGTCCACTATTTTTTATTATTATACATAGGAAGGAAAACAACAAAATGATAATTTTCTCTATCAATTTTTCATCATTTGAAATAAGACTGAATTATTTTCCCAGATTATTTTCCAGGAATGTGAATCCTTTGAAATCCAATACCCTGTCTTGAATAATTACAAACTGAGCAATTAATTTACCATGTGATGTGGGGCACAGCTCCAAAATTAAGATGCCATTACTAGGATTTGTATCTTAGTTTTATTTTTGCTGGCAACGAGACCACAAGCCTTTAATAACAGTCCAGCACAAAACTGATGTCCCTTTCCAAAGGTTTAATTCTAGGAAGAAAGAAAAGTCTTCAAAGAAATGTTGCTCTAATTAGAGGTAGGCAGCAAACATGAACTTCACCCCTGGTTTGTACCTGTTTGTCTGCGAGTGATTCGCCTTCTCCCAACCCTTTTTCCCCATTGGCCACCTTCCTGTCTCTTCATGGGCAGGAAAATGGAAGACCCAGTATAAACCTTTTTTGCCCATTAAAGATCAGATATTATTCCTGTATAGAACTGTTCTGTAAACCCTAGCAATTTCCTGCAAGTGAAAAAGAACTTCTTTTGCACATGTTCTCTTTCAGAACTCCCTAGTAAATTGTCTATGTACTTGCTGTTAATATGTCTTATAAAATTAAAGAAATGTTGAGGTATTTGGTATTCATTGTGGTCTCTAGGTAGTGTAATGCTTACTTTATTTATTCTTGAAATTTTCTGGGGGAATTCTGAGCTGTTTTCATGTGTGGTTTCATTACACCATATAAAATTGTAGGAACTTAATGAAAACAAATTCACATTTACTTCAAGATAATGGTGTTCTACATTGTGAGTACTGGAAGTATAATGCAGTATGCTGTTTTTGAAACTCATTGAATATCCAGGAATCATCAGGAGATGTGGGGTTTTTGTTTGTGTGCTCTTTGTGGATTTGGTTTTCTTTTACTAATCGGAAAACTTGCCTCAGTTGGAATTATACCCCATCCTTCTCCACAATCAAATGAGAACTCTACTTTTTTAGCAGTGCCTCAAGCCCCACACCATTAGCTCTCCATTGGTCTGTCAGAATAGCAAAATGAATTTAGATGAATCTATTCTATGATAACCCAAGGAGAAGGCCATTCATTAACCCTGTAGGCTTCCTATTAGGCTGATGCTTAGTTACTAAGGATAGTTTTATCAACTTTTTCATCAAGAGAGGTGACTGGAGAAGGAAGCTTGGATTGTAAAATGACTGTTCTTGTTGGGTGTGTGTTAAACTCTGATCTAACACTGCTTAATTTTTAACACTTGGTGTCCTCCCAAGTGGTTATAAAAAATATTTTGGTGTATTAATATTTTGGTTTCAAGGCACTTCTTCTTGTCTTTACATAATTGAATAAATGCATAAATCTTTTGCTTCTAAATCACTGTACATTTAGTTATGAGAACAAGAAACAATGAACACCAGTGTAAAAGAAATATTTTGATAAAATTGGTCCTGCTTATTACAAAAAATGGCAGCAATGTCTACATCACCTGTCATCTGTTAATGATGGTGAAGTAGGCTAAGTATTAGAATGAGTCAGAGGATGATGTTGTGTGTTAAGTTCTTCTGTTTTATGTACTTCTGGAATGCTACACCTCATTCTGTTCTGATAACAGATGTGTTATCTGTAGAGTGCAGCAGAGGAAGCAGCCATCTAACATCAAACCCAAAATGTCAGCTTGACACAAACTGATCTAATCCAACTGTAGCAGAGGTCTTAGGTCACTGTGCACACCCTTTCTTCTTTGGCTCACCAAAACCACATATTACAGCTCACTGTACCCGGGTATTTATTTGGAGACACAGCAATCTGACTGTGTAGCCTAAGAGTGAAGTGTGAGGGTGAAAAATGGTGTAGTAATTCGAATCTAATAAACTTGATATTGGGAAAGAAAAGTATTTCTGTGTGGTTTCAAGGAAACGGGTATAACCTCTTGGTAAGAAGGTGGAAAATCTTTTAGAGACATTGGTCAGCTTGTAGTATAACACAGGTCCAAAGGAGTCTTGGAAGATGTTCTTCAATTCAAACTGTTTTATAATAATGAGAACTATTTTTCCCATTCCTTTTCATGTCAGTCAAGGCAGAAATATATATGTACAGATAGATTGAAAGAGAAAGAAGTGAAGAGCATCTATACAGATACACGAAGCGCTGCGTGTGCTGGAAATCTGTTTCTTTTAAACACGACTGACAACCTTGTGTTCTTGTCATGCTTGAATGCTCTCTGCATCAGAACTTGAAATAATGTTCAGAAGTGTTTGACTCATGTAAGCTCATTCATGTAAACTCTATAGTTCAGTAGTTTCTCTTTTCCTTCTTAAACACCTGTATCAGAAGATGATCACATTTTCAGAGCATAGTATATTACGAAATGCCTTTAATCACGAAAATATCTGTTATGCAAATATTAGAAAGTAGATTTTGTTAGGTGTTTGATATTGGATATATATTTGTTGGAATTAACTGAATTATGGTGGATTAGAGGTGTAGGCAAATCACAATAGGTATCTTCTACATAGATGCAGTGACTCTGTAACCCGTTACCCGTTCTCGATATTGTATATGACAGTAACCCATATGTCATGATCTTTCAGAATTCTGAGGGTATTCTACAAAAAGCTGTTTCTTCCAGTTCACATGGAATTTGAACCTCTGTTTTTTTTCTGAGCTTTCCTGCTTTAGAAATAGATTGTGTACTCCAACACTGATAATTTCAAATGTTTTTGGAACTCTTGAAAAATTAAGATTTGGTAATGAAATGCTAATTCAAAAGAAATTACTTATGCAATTGGATGTGCAGTGCAAGTTTCTGCATAATAATAATAATAAAAAAAAAATCTCTTCGTCTTAGAGGCACTTCCTAAGTCTCTATACTAGAAGGGAGAAGTACGACTCCTTGCATATGTAGATGTGTGCTTTAAGAATGTCTGTATTTTTAATGACCATAAAGGATAAATTCTCAAGTTCACTACAAAAGGATTTTAATAGTACACAGTTCTAATAATGTGAACAAGAAGAATTTTCTGTAAAATTTGAAGAAATAAAAATAAAAGTTTTATATGGTTGGACACAAAAGCTCAAGTGCAACATTACCCAGTGAAAACAATTCAGGGAAGGCTTACTTCAGCCCCTGCAGCATTAAAATATCATCATGTCCTCTAATGGGTTTGGAAACCATTAATAGCCATTGATTCAGCACAAGGATTAGGGCTTGTTTGTTTTGGTTGAAAGGTTTCACTAATGCTGTCAAGTATGAATTCTCTGAATAGAGAAAAAGGTTTAGACATACCAAGTCATCATTGTGTGACTTTTTTTCCCTAAGTGTTTTCAAGTGAAGAGTCTGCCTAACTAGAAGCAGATGAAATATATAAATCTATTCTAAACCTGGAAGATTTAGCTGAAGGACGGTAGGTCTGTAAAGGATATACTTTTAATTGTATCCATTCTAGAGGCATAATTGAATATTTATGTGTTCAGCTATGTGGCAACCACTGTGAATGTTTGTAAAAGTGAAGTGTTAACAGCAAATAATATAGTCCAGAGTTCAAGGGAATAATTTTTTCCTTGGAATAGATTGTAAAAAACCTGGTAGTATTTTAGATGGAAGGGACAATTACTATACCGTATTTATGCAATAATGAAATATAACTGTAAAACTTGTGCACGACATCACATTCGTTACCATAAATCTACTATCTCTAAAGTATACAACTTAATTGTTCCAAATACAATTAGTAATTGTAACAATAAGACAGCTTTTTAAGAGGTATTGCAGCTTCAGATGAAACCTCAGATTTCTAAAAGGCGTGTTCAACAAATTGAAAACCTGAAATTAGTGAACATGAGATCCCTTAAAAGTCAATAGCTTTCCAATTTATGAAACTCCCCTCCCAGCGGAAAAAAAGATGTGATTGTATCTAAGTTGCTCAAGAAATACCCTAGTGTGGAAATTCTCTAGATTCGCAGACAATGGATATTTTGTTTTTCATGAGGTTGCATATTTTGACATGTTAGGGCTCTCAGTGGTGATTTGAGGATGACTGAAGCAAGTTTTGTGAAAGATATTCCATAAGATAGTACTTAAAAAAAAGTGGTTTTGCCTTTCGTATAAATAAGGTTTTGTCTTGCCTTTTTCTTTTTTTTTTTTTTTTTTTTTAAAGGGGGCCTTTTGAAATGTCAGAATATGTTTCCTGATTAATAATACGTGTTATGCTTGGCAGTATAAAGCTGGAGCAGCCTTTTCATCCTCCTATCCTTTACATTGTCTCTGTACAGGATTTCACAAATTAGAAGAAAAATTTCAAGGGAATGATAAGAAATCAGCTTATGTGTTTTAAATTAGTGACTCTGAAGATGTACTAGACTCTCGATCTTCTGCCACCTTCGTGTGACATTAGGCCTGTCAGTATAACATTAAATCTTTGAGTAATTTAAACTAACGAGATCTGGTGTTTGTTTTCTTTTTTATAAACCAACAATGAAACATATATTTTTATGTTTGCAGGTTTTTTTGTTTGTTTGTTTGTTTTGAATAGCTGAGGTGTAATTAGATAAAACTAGTTTTGCTTTTGTTTGAGAAAAAAGTTGGAAAGACACTTGAAACTTAAATTTATGAGTTAAAATGCAGAAATGTAAAAATTTCTTTTCCATTTATGTTTTCTTTATTTTTTAAATAATTATTTATTTTTGAAATGAAAACTTTTTGTTTCTTGGTGTATAAAAAATGTGAGAAACTATTTAAAGTACAGCAGATTTGAGAGAAGAATGTCTTTTGATTAACTTCCACAGCTAGTGGTCAGGGCTTCTGTATTCTCCCCTATCACTCAGATGATCTTGGATTTTGTATCTATCAAGTAATGGGATGGAAATAACAGTATTGCCTGTTTCACGTGGGCATCAGTAATGAGGGCCTCGGAGGGAAGGTGCTGTATGGCTGTCACGTACTATTGTGTTTGATGTATGTCCAGAGATTCTTGTTTTTGAACATGTTGGTATTTTCGTAACCTGAAACAGTTTAGAAGGATCTTTATTAAGATGAAGAATGAAGTACATTAGGATATGTTCCATTGTTTTACTGCAATAAGCCTGTCCTTTTTTTGTATTGTAGGTCTGTGAATAGTTCCCAAAAGGATATGGTACTTTTCACCATGTTATGATAAATACTTATGCAGTTTATCATTATGTTTTTTTCTGTTACAAGAGTCTGATAAATCTAACAAATTTGTATCTTTTGGGTTTTTTTGTTGTTTGTTCGTTGTTTTTTTTTAAGTTAGTTGAGGCTTCCTTTGGCAAGAAAAGGCCTATTTTTGTGCAGAGCTACAAATGTACAGAAAAGGTCAGCTACAAATATATGGGGTCATAACTTAGTAGATTCAATGGACTTAGATTCCTATTCTCAAATTTTATATGTGTTAAGTTTTGTATGTGACTTTCAGGGGAAAAGCAGCCCTGTCAAACTCAAGGTAAATATTGCACTGAGATCAGCTGGGAGCTTTAATAGATAATGAGGCACTTGATCAGGTATCATGGTTTAACCCCAGACAGCAACCAAGTGCCACGCAGATGTTTGCTCACTCCCCCACAAGCAGGATCAGGGAGAGAATCGGAAGAGTATCTCAACCCACAGGTTTTCCCGCTTCTAAAGACAGTTTAATAAGTAAGTCAAAAGGCACAGGCTACCATTTCCCATGGGCAGGCAGGTGTTCATCCATTTCCAGGGGAGCAGAGCCCCGTCACACGTAGCAGTCACTTTGCAAGACACAGCATCACTCCAAATGTCCCCCCTTCCTCCTTCTTTCCCTCAGCTTTACATACTCAGCATGGCCTGGAATATCCCTTGGGTCAGTTGAGGCCAGCTGTCCAGGCTGTGTCCCTCCCTCCTCTTCTTGTGCTCCTTCCATCTCCTTGCTGGTGGGATGGTGTGAGAGGCAGAAAAGGCCTTGGCTTTGTGTAAGCTCTGCTCAGAAATAACAAAAACGCCTCTGTAATATCAACACTATGTTCAGCACAGCACCAAAACAGGACTCCATACAAGCTACTTTGAAGAAAACTAACTCAACCGCAGCCAATACCAGCACATTAGGTGTTTTCCTAAGTTTGCTTTTTTAGATTTTTTTTTTCTCCTTGCTTTTTTTATGGACTGCTGTGTTTTTTGTTTGGTTGGGTTTTTTTAGTACCCAGATGACAAGTTAGTTCTCAGGAAGACTGAAATCTGATGTTGTAATACTGAAACCCCTTTAGGAACTGTGTTCACCTTCCGGCATGCTGATGCCTTTTGCTGCTGCCTGAAACAGATCAAAACGCCCTCCCAGTTTTGAACTTCCATATGTTTGTCAATCATTCATTCACTGCTGATTTTGGAAACATATCTCTAGTGACTTTTAAGTCAATATAAGTAGAAGTAAAAAGTGCTTCTTAATGACAGTTTTACTTTAAGATAAACGCCAAATAAGAAATGTAGTCCATAGAAGGTTTTTGTATTCCTGAAGTATAATGTCTTGCGTTATTTTTGCATTTATCACGGTAAAAAATTAAAAAAATAAAATCCTAATTCTTGTTAAACTATTTCAGACTTTTTAAAATCATGTAATATTTGAAGACTGTACAAGAGTTGTCTGGGGTGGTACAGGAGGAGTAGGACACACTAATAGCTTGAAATAAGCCATGGAGGAAGGAAAGGAGAAATGGGTGTAAAGAAGATGTGAGAGAAATGTATAAGAGGAGACAACAGCAGGAGAGCAGAGTAAATCATAACAGGAACAGAAGTGCATTTCTTACCACCTTATAAAAAATTAACTACATCAGAATTCTGTAATATTTTTGCAGAACTTCTGGAACCTGATGCTGGTTTTTTAGCTATGAAGTGTGTCAGTGGTTTTGTTTGTTTCTTAAATATATAAAGTCAGCCATTTTAGTAAATTTAAAATATGATTCTAGTTATACTCACGATTGCACCGTAATTGCACTTATGCAATTTATTGATCATTTCCCCATAAGCTAGTTTTGGACAAAATGAATCATATGCAGAATTGCAAGTCCAACCTTCTCCCTCTTTTTACTGAGCATAGATGTAAAACGATATGACTGAGGCAATAGTTGAATTTTTTTTAAATGATTAAATATTTAAATTTTTCCTTTGCATATGTATTTTAAAATATTCTGAATAGATAGTTATATATGAATGATTGTACACCATGAAACAGTTATACACTTAGCCATTATTTATGTAAAGAGGCAAAAGAAAGAAAAATGAGAAATCTGTGTTGCTCTGACTAGCAAGAAGAACAGGACAGTCAGTATGAGAACTTAAAAGCTTTTACTATAACGTATAGAATTTTCTTTATTTCTGGAAAATATGAAAATTGGGCTGACTAGCTAGATCATGCATTTCAGTGCTGACCTGTGTCTTGCTTTACTTAGAGAATTCACATTGTTTCTTTGCATATTTGGGAAGCAGGTACTGAAATGATGTAATGCACCTTTGGCATTGAGTTTCCAGTAACTAAACTTCCTTCAGTATCTAATGTTGCATATGGGAACACAGATGTCTAATTTTAAACAAATTACAGCACAAACCCAATGTTAAATTAGTCGTGCTAAAATTAAAATTTAAGTACATTGGTGAATTTTGATTACCTACATTTTGTCACTAGAAGAAATGGCTGTACCGTGAGTTTTATAGTGTCAGAGAAGAAGCTAGGAAACCAGATGAACATCTTTACCGGTGAGACTGGCCATAAACACAGACCTGAAATGTTCTGTTTATTTAGAATCAGACTCCCAGGTGTTTTTGCTATTTTTCAAAATGTAGTTATTGATCCTTTCCCTATAAGCTAGTTTTGGACAAAATGAATCATATGCAGAATTGCAAGTCCAACCTTCTCCCTCTTTTTACTGAGCATAGATGTAAAACAATATGACTGAGGCAACAGCTGCATTTTAAAAAAATGATTAAATATTTAAATTTTTCCTTTGCATATGTATTTTAAAATATTCTGAACAATAGATAGCTATATATGAATGACTGTACACCATGCAACAGTTTTACAGTGCAACACACCTTTTAATATTGAATTCTGCCTGTCTGGTTTTCTTCCTTAGTAATAGTAATCACAGTTTCTTCGGTTAGGAAAAGAACTTCAAGCTGTTTCTGCCTCTCTGCATTCTCACCTAAAACTCAGCTCATTACTATGCAGCGTATGATGCAGCATGGAAGCAATTTTCAAAGAGAAATGTAGTTTGTTGTTGACAGCATCCAAAACTAGTTTCATCAGCAGTCTGCTGTTTGGATTTACAGAGCCTACTTTTTATACATATTTTTTATTGTAGCTATTGTACTGATGCCTTGGAAATCTTAATTCTGCAAAAATTCACACTGTTAGAATTTCAAGCCACAGATCTTAATATTATTGTTTTAATGTAGTAGTAAATAACTACTGTTTACTATGACTGACATCAAACTCTGTGAAGTTAACCATCTTACGGCTTAATTAATATTTATTGCATTGTTTCTTATTTACTTGAAAGTCATTGGGAAGACTAAAAATATTTATGAACTCTAGGGATTATTTTTCCTATAAATATTACAACTTTTGTTGCGATGCCATCCAAACTGACCTACCTTATTATCTAGTGGGATTTTTCTGTCATTGTATATATGTAATAGAAAATTTTGCCGGTTGTTATTTAATAATTATATATAGCTCTGCATGCAGATCCCTCAAAGTATAGGATGTTTGTTTTATTTATAGAACGTAAATTGTTAAGATCTTTCAAATAGTCTTTTACTTAACGGTGATTTTTTACCAAAGAATGCAGGCCAGTTAAGTACATAATTGGCACATTTTTGTAAAATTTATAAATCACATTATAGTTAAATATTGTTTAAAAGGAGGAAGAAGATTAAAGCAATGGATTCTTTTCGTATAACTTTGGCTTGAGTGGATGATTGACATGCAGATTCACACTAGCCACAATCTGAAAAAAGATTTTCGAGTTTTGATGGGAAATGATTTAATAAGTTGCATAGGGCAAAGAATTAGTACCAGCTTCTTCTACAGGATTATAATATACCATGGATTCCAAGTAGTAATTTTCATAACAAGATATTTAAATATTTATCTTGGGCACACTAATGCTTGTTAATGTACAACACATGTATATAATCTCTAAGTCTCATTTCAAAATTGATTACTTACTTTTGTTCAGTTGGAGCAGCTAGTTCTCCAGGTGGGAGGTGACTATGCAGTTGAGACCTTATGGTACTCTTTGGCCTGTGTTGCTGGCTTTGAGGACACTTACACAGTTGAGGGAAGAAATCTTTTTTCTGATTGACTTTTCTGACTTCTTTCTTTGTGAGAGGAACTTTGTGTGAAGCTCCTATAAAGCATTTGATCTATAGTGGCTTGTAAATGATACACAGGATTCTGTAAAATGAAACTTAACACTTTGCTACAATTATCATCACAGCTCACATCTAGATTTCCATCTCCATCTGTTTGTTCTGGGAGTCAAAGATCTTATAGGAAGTGGGGTTTTTTTTTAGATTTCCCCTTTTTCTGGACAGTAGAGATAGGACATTGTAGTTGAGGAAAGCAGATATAGTATTAGGGAGGTACAGCTAGCCAATATTACATTGAGATGGAGAGAGTGCACAGGTTCCAGAGGCAGAAGAGATCTGTGAACCTGACCAGTTGTAGGCCAACTTTATGCCCTAGATTTTGGTAGCTCATGCAGGGTTTTGCTGAATGGCCAGGTGAGTTAAAATTGAGAAGTTGAAGATATTAAAGTTTACTTCAGATTAACTCTCTCTCCATGAACGTGCGTGTCAAGTTTGATACAGTTCTGAGGGCCAGCAGTCAGGGTGAGTGAAAGCCATCTGAGTCTGTTCTGCTTGATATCTTCCACAGTGGCCCACGTTCATAGAAAGATTAGTGCTGTGCACCAATTTGCTGTGTATCTGGCACCTTTAGGGAAACACACTCTTCCTTTGGAAGAGAAGCTGAGGGTAAACTAAACAGCTACAGTTTCTCTGCTTCCTTCACACTTGCCTTACAGAAGAATATATAAAGCAATGATTTAAAGAAGCACAGTATACTTACTCTCTGTTATGTCATAATGATGATGCTATAGAAACCCTAGTGTGAGGATGAGTATTTTTGTAAGAAAGGAATAAAATGTACAAATTCTTGACAATGCCTATTGTCTCAGCTAAAAATACTGGATACATCTATTCTGACATTCCTAAACTTTTGAAATCATTGTGCTGTTTCTCAAGTAGTCTGAGATGCATCCAAAATTGTTCTTATTGATATCTTGCTAGAGGGCAGCTACTTGCAGAGTCTCTGCAAGTATGATGTGCTTTATATGTGGAAATTCTTGAAGGTATATAAATTTAAGAGGCTGACAAAGAGCATCTTCAAATTAAGACACCTTAAGATAAACTGCTGCACTGGTGATTACCTGATTAGATAACTGGTTTTGAACTCTTGGAACCGTATATACATTACAGGAGTAGTTCAGTAGGACATTTTCACTTGCACAGATAT
This sequence comes from Cnemophilus loriae, assembly GCA_013397755.1. Classification (NCBI taxonomy): domain Eukaryota; kingdom Metazoa; phylum Chordata; class Aves; order Passeriformes; family Corvidae; genus Cnemophilus; species Cnemophilus loriae. The sequence goes on from VZTF01008739.1 coordinate 1,556,693, forward strand.
GTTCTTTTTTTTGGGCTTTGTGTTACTATTTAATATTTGAAGATAAAGGCCTTCAGAAGGCACTCTGAAAAGCATTCTGTTTTCAACTTGTTTGTATTTTATTCTTACAAACAAAAACATGTAGAAAAAGGAAACCTGTAGTTAGTCTTTAAGTGAATTATTTACACTTGAAGTCTCACAATAAAAACTGTGATCAATTGGACCGTAAATTGAGATGCTGGTTTTGTACCAGTGAGTGTTTTACATAACGTGTCAAAGATCATTCAGAAAGTTTTGACTCAAAGTTTGGGAATAGCAGGGACACCTTGTTTTATTGAACAGCCAACACTGAATGCATAATGACTTTTGAGTGTTTTTCCCCCATTTAAAGCTGTGAACACCACATTCCTATGCAACATTTTAAAAATTAGAGCATACGTAACCAAATACATTTACAGTTATAGAAGAACATATTCTTTTAGTATTTCTTTCATAGAAATTATCCCATGAGCAGTGACAGAATCAATCCTACTGTTGTTTGCTTTAGAAAATGACAGGAAAATACTTTGTCTTGGGTGTCAAAACACAACTATTGTTGGACCAACTTTTCAGGTTCTAGCATGTTTTTTAATAATAAAAAATGATGTAGTAGACTAAGGATATAATAATTCATCAAAAAAGGAATGCATTAGAGGACATTAGGAGCCTAATCCCTGTTCCATGTTTATTTAAGTTACTTTTTACTAGAAATTATTTCTTTACTATTCAGCATTCAGTCTCACAGTGATAGGAATGGACAGTTTTGTACCATAATTTTCAGTCTTCCACATTGGAGAAACAAGTGAGGCTTTTCTACTCTGAAAACAAGATTTTTCTTAACACTTACCTGACAAAAGGCCAGAGTGTTTTGGTGTGAGAGAGTGTATTGGGAAGAGGATAGTGAAGAGAAATGGAGCTGTTATCCTGGGAGAGCCTTCTGTCCTCGTTGTATGTGTAACAGGTGAATCTTTGTACTTAATCTTTTGCCGATTGCGGACTTGTTTTCAGAGCCTTGGCATCTGGTGAGTCATTCTCTGATGGGCGAGCAGTTTCAATGACATTTCAAACTGCATATGATTGAGCTGGGGCAGTCCTTGTATATTGCAGGGATTAGCAGCAAATCCAATATTTGAATTTGTGATAGAATGTTGTGTCCTATCAGTCACCTCCACAGGAGATGGGAGATTTTATTTCTTTGTTTATGTGTTTATGCCTTTTTAGAACTGGGATAAGTAAGACTGAACTTTTTTTAAAAACTTGCTTTGAATCATTGGTTATGTAAAGATGGTTGTCTTTGGATTATGCTATAATTTTCAGCTAATTCTGTGCAAATGAGCAGTAACGATACTGGAAGATCTCTGCTTAGTGAGTACTGCTCAAAAAATTCTACCTCTGTCACAGAGAAGTTAATCACAGAGTCAAAAGAACTCTCACCATAGCAAATATCACGTCCAAGTTAAAACTCTTCCCTTAGAGGTGGGGGTAGAATATCTACTTTGTTAAAATCTCCTTGAAGAATGGATCTGAATCCAGAATTTTTACCATTTGAGTAAGCATATGAACCTCTGTATAACAGCTTCTGGATGAATTTTAAAATGTCTTTTTAGAAAGGAGGATTTAAATCTGTTTTTGGAGGCAACAAGCTTCTGAAGATGGAACTGTTTTAGGACTTACATCCGTTTGTTTCATGCTTTAATAGCAATGTGAAAGTAGCATCCCCATTTTTTAAAAAAAATTGTTTGTTTGTTTGTTTTTTGGATTGCTCGTCTGAGGAATTTAATTCTTGTCATGCACCAAGAAGGTAATCAAAATTAGCCAGTTTTTTATTGATTTTTCTTAATCATGCTGCATTTTTGGTTCAAAAGATCGGTGTTAGATATTTCATTGAGATGGTTTAAGTAGATAGTGTCTGGGGATTTTTTCCTAATCGCTGAGGCACATCATCAAAGGGTTGTAATGTAAAGTGGCTTCTAACATGGGACGTCACATGAACTCAAGAGAAGCAGCAAGCATCTGAGGTATCCTGGAAGTTGCAGGAATGATAAAACACGTCAAATTAGTAAAAATTAGTAAAGTTTGATGTTTTGAGCTCAATAATACTGTTTTCAGTTATTAAAGTCCCACTAGGAGTGGAGGGATAGATTGGAAACAGTTAGTAAATAAGCATTTTATGCATCTAATCTGTATGTTGAAATGCTGAAAAATAAAATTGTTGAGGAGGATTAGGAATAGCTGCAGTGCTTTTGTTATCCAAGGTTGTATTCATGCTATTTATTGCAGTCTACCCATTCAAGCAATTAAAGCCCTGATAAAGCTATACTCACATCCTCACACATATTTATACTTTTGTCTGAAAGAGCAAGGGAGATTTTAGCCCTCACTAGCAGAAGTGCGTTTTATAGTTATGTAAGACTAGAAATAGCAATGCATGACACTTTAGAAACACTTCCAGAGAAGGGCTTGTTTTTTTCATGCAAAATCATTGGATGTGGACTGAATTTTCTACAGAAAATCATATAAATTCTGGGATGGCTGGTGAATGGTGTACACTGGCAAGATTGTGCACACATGATGGCAAGAAGGTGTGCACTGACCGTAGATCTCTGTTTTGCCGTGCTAAGATGAAATTAGGCTTGAAGCTCAACTTTTCTGGTAAAGCAGTAACAGGCACAGCAGTTCCTGACCACAGAATATGTGACAAGTTGGTTATTCCATATCTGGGCGTCACGGGTCTCATAGAGTAAGCATATGTTCTTTTTTACAAATCCACTTTTAGTAACTTTCTGCAAAGTGTTTTGTGAATTGGCTTGTTGGTTTTCTTCCAAGTGTGCAAGAATGACACTGTACAGGCAGTATAGAACATTTCAGTTCATAAAATCTTATGTATTAAAGAGCTGAAAACAGCTTTTCTTTCCCCACAGAAAAGCAAAGAAGGAATGGTATGTGGGTTTCATTTCATCTAGAATGTTGGTGGCACTTTTTCTATTCATAGGACTCTGTGTCTAACGTTAGTATCTGTAAGGTAGACACTTGAAAATTGAACAGAATTTTTGTGTGCTGTAAATTTCTTTATTTTTGTGACCTTGCAACATGATGATGTGGTAGCAGAATTCTTCGATAATAAACATGTGTCGTTGTGCAGTGGAAATGATGCCTCAGCACTGCAGCAGAATTTAAAATGGGAGCATCCTGTGGTTTCCGTGGCAACCAGGGAGTGCCAGGCTGTTTGCATTGTGGAAGGCAGTGGGTAGCACGCACTTAAATACATGCCAGTATTTATTAAGACTGTTAGGACGGCAATTTCTGTCTACTGCATTGCAATTTATGCCTAATTTAAAGTTTCAGTCTTTTGCAGTGTCAGCTGCTTTCAACTCTCATTCCGTCTAGTGGAAATGAAGATAATTGGCAACGGTTAACTATGTGTCCTAACACCAGCAGCTCCGAGTGCATCCATTATTCTGTGAGGATGCATGATGCATACAGGGAAGGCAAAGAAAACTAGCTGTTCTGCGGAGGCTACAGTGGCTTTCTGTTTTATTTGTGTTTTGGCTTTTATTTTCTGTTTGCTTTTTTGGGGTTGTGATTTTTGATAGTTTGTTTTGTGGGGGTTTTTTTAAGTAATAGGAGTGTTACATAAGTAACTTTTCACACTTCAGGAAGGAACACAGTTAAAATCTGTACAGTTTAGCCAACATACCCAGAGGTTGTTCTCTGTAGGAGTTTCAATTTAATGAGCTTCAGAGGCATCATAAGACTTCCTTACATGATGAAAAGTTCAGCGGATTTGTGTTTAGCTATTAGGAGAGCACGAAGTTTTCTTTTTGTAGGGCATGCTTGCCTTCGGCGATGAGGAATTTTCACTTTATAATCAAATTTTCAAAATCCCAGTCTGTCATACACTTAGCAATAAAGAATTGGTACTGGCTTAGGAAAGAGATACATAATGAGATATCAGCGACATCACAGTCTGTTCATACATACTCGGAATTTGTGCCCATTGGCTTAATGGAAGCAGCTATCATGTTTGCTTAGATTTATCTGATCTGAAAGATTACCAGAGCTATGCCACTGTGCTTGAAAGAGAAACTATATTTTCTGTGCCTAGATGTCCCAGTAGCTTTGTGTACATGTTTTTTGGAGGAGGGTTGGCTGGTGTCCTTCCCGCTAGCTTGGCATGTGAGCAGAGAAAAACAAACAAATCTTCCTAAGAGTCTGAGAAGACAGCTCTGTAGCCCTCCCTGAAGGGTCTAAACAGGATGCTGGACTCAAGGTGTTTTCTTGGTTGTTTTCTTACTCACTGGTCACTCAGTCTTTCACTTGCTAAAATGGGACAAGTCTAGGGTGTCTGCGGTTCTTTGAACCATTCTTCTGTCTCTAGAAAACCATGCTTCAGCTGTTTATATAAATACTTTTTAAAATTTATATACATAAAAATCTTAGCAATGTGATTTTTTTCGCTGTTTAATTAACTTTCTTCAAAATATTTCTCTTTTTATATTTGCTAAGTGTATTAAAATCTTATGTATCCAGTCAGATATTATGAGACATCTGTATTTTGAAGTTTAAAGAGATAAAAACAAGATTTAAAAGGCTGACCTTTGCTTTGACATCAGTGGGCTTTAAATCTGCCCCTAGTGTCAGTCATTTTACATTGACTATAGAGCAACCTTACTTTTCTTTAAAGACAATACTATTTTCTTGAGTGACTTTTTAAATATCTGTCCATCTTTTAAAATTTTCATAATGTAAATAGGCATTATGTGGTAGTGAAGTGCTGAGTATTAAAAGTCAGCAAATAAGTGAGATTGTGGCAGTAGTCCAAAGCTGATCTTCAGGAAGTTGATTTATTCAGGAAATGTGCTAGAAAAAAATTTGCACTTAGAGTGGATTTCTTACGGGGCAAACAAGAATTCCCATAGTAGTAATTTCTCTGTTTCTATATGTCTTGAACCAGTCCTGCCTCTATGTGTATGTATCATCTTTTCCAAATCTTTCTTTAATTTTATTTCAATATCAGTGCATGGTACCCCATTAGAATAAATTGCTTGGTTACCTTTTTTGATCATTGTTTTTCTGACAGAGTAACCTGTTTTTTTAGTTCTTTTCTAATATTAAATTAAATGCATTTGTATGAATTGTTTTAGAATAGGATGAAAAACTCCATAGGCTTAAATTAAATCAGTTTATTCCAAAGGTCTTGGTTCTGCATGTACATACTAATGTGAAAACCTTTTACTTCACTTGGTTTTCCAAATTCCTAGAAACTGAACGTGCACATTTTAAATATAGGTCAAGATTCTCCCCCAGTATATAATGTACATATCAGCATATCCTCTTTTTCAGTAAAGTATTTAACTGTCAGTTCTTATACTGAATTGTACAAAGTATCAAAATTTTATACTTCACTATAATAGTTTTACTTATTGTAATATTACTTTATTCTAATCTCTTTCTCTAGGGAAAAAAGAATTACTTTCCTCTCCATGCATCTCCATCAAGTAAAAAGTAACCTCTTTGTTATCTCAGGACACCCTCTAGAACAAAGGTGCCTTTATGATAAAATTCAGTATGAGATACTGATTAGTTGTCATCTCAGCAGACATTTTCAGGCAAGACAACAAGCATGAAATTAATATGGGAATTGAACTTCATTGTCTTGATTTTGTTGACGCTGAAGTTCAACATCAGAGTAGGAGAACTTTGGTCATATGGAGTTGATAGGATTATTTTGTTTTGATTGCCACTCTTGTGCCAAGAAGGAAGCAGAAATGATCTGATGGAGTCAAAATGCAAAATAATAGTTTTAGCTTGTTCCTAGAAATGTAATAGTAGCGTAATGTGCAGAGTGATGGGTTTTTTGTGATTTTTCCTTTGTCGTTTCTTTGTTTACTTGTTTTTGTTTGGTTTTGCAGATTTTGTTTGTTTGCTTCCTTTTTAAGTTATTGAAGCCCATCAATGAAAAAAGAAGTTGTTGGTTGTGAGAAGCCCTACCTGAGCTCTATTAGGACTGCACATCCTGCAAAGCTGACAATGAACCCAAACCCCCTAGCTGTCAGAAAGGTGTCTGCTATGGCTTCTCTGTTCCTTTTACTGAAGGACTTGTTATATTTTGTATGAACTGTCCTCTTGGAAATAGCTGCTGCCACTGCTTTTCGTTTGGACAACCCAGAAGACCTTTTTCTGTCTACTTTTTTTTATTCCATGCAACTTCATTTATACATGCCTGGTGTTTGTATAAAGCCTAGTAATCAGAATCGGCAGCTTTTCTTGCAAGCTTTTGAGTGGCAGTTTTAGTGGTTCACATGGCTGTCAAAGGAAAGTACATGAGAATCAAGAGTTGTGGTTTTATTATAACTTTTGTTGTAAATAAAACACATTGGCTTTGTTTCTATTAAGAAATAATGACAATGGAATAGAATATCATTTTGTTCCAAAGTGGGTTTTAATTAGATTTTTAAAATATTCTTTTCTTCTATTGGAATTTGCAGAGTTCCTGACTCTAGGTTTTATACTACAGATCAAAATAGATCATCATGAAGTACATCTGGTTGCTGATTCCTCATGTCTCCTCTTATCTTCTTACCTTTTCTGTAGTTAACTTCTCTCATGGTACTTAAGGTGTTACTGCTGATGCATTCAGAAGAAGCATTAAGAAAAATTGATCTTTTTGAAACCGTGTAAAGAGAGAATAGTAATCCTTCTGAATTCTATCATTTGCATTCAGCTTTTATAACACTGAAAATTCTTGCTTTATCTATACATGTATTTAATGGATGACCTGCTCATATGGTGAGAATGTGAGCTTGCCCGTCTTTTTTTCCTCCATTCTATTAGTGTGTGTCTGGAGTAATTTATATAATATTTTTGGAACATCTTCATGATATTAAATTGGCTCTATTGACTGTATGATCTTTTAGATGCTAAGTTGGCATTTTATGAATAAGCTAGGTTTTGATAAGAAGTAACTTAGTATGAATCCTAACAGTGGATGTGGAGAGCTGAGACCTATTAGCATTTTGCAGAGACAATATTGTGACTAGTAACATTTGTAGTGATTTGGGGGGCTTATTTTCCTTATCAGATTCTTCACTTTGAGGCATTTCAATTTACCTTCCGCTTTCTAAACAAACTGAAAAGGAGCCCAGGAACTCAAGCAAGATAAATGTGTGGGTTCTGTGTTGATCCACGTGTGCTTCTGCTGTGTGCATTTGGAGATTACTAACTTGTGGTAATCCCTCTAAGATAGTATTTAGTATGACATCTGTTTCCAGACATGTTCTAGCTGAAAAATTAGCAGCTCTAGAAGTTTGGAAGTTATTCCATTACAGCCAAGTATACCTTTTAGTAAGGGTAATGTGAAAATGAAGAAATGGATATATAATGCTTTAATATGATGATCATATAATGTGGAATAATAACAAACTTTTCTTTGTGTCAAGGTTAATTGAAATTTCCTCAAATTCTAAATTTGGTAAATTTATATTGCCAAACTTCTGCTTTTCAACAGAAACACATTTTCAAGCAGAATTTTATCATGACTATCCATCCTGTCAGTTGGTTTGCAGTTTTTCTTGAATTAAGTCATATTGGCATTTTAAATGTGGGGGAGAGGTGGAAGGAATAGGAAAGGAAAACAAAAAAGGAAAATTTCTAGCAAACCTGTCCTTCGTTTGAAAAGTGGTAGGCAGGAACAGTACGTGGTCTGAGAAGGACCTCTTCCATTGTGAGTGGTGTAGCTGCAGGACAATCAGCCAACTGATCCTTCTCTGATAGCCTGGAAGGAGCCAGGTGAGGGCCATCTGGTTGCTCTGACAGGGTTACTGAAGTTCCTCAGCGTGTTGCTATTGCTTTGTGCTTCTTTGTGCTTCTGGAGATCAGCTGGTCTCGAGCACTTTGGCAAAGCCTTCTGCAGTTAATACAATAACCATGGTGAATACAAAAACATGCACTAGCTTATGGTGTTGATCTGCAGAGTTTGGTACACACTGGAATACCATTACCTCTTTCTGGCACTTAGTCCTTATAGATACAGTGTACAGGAGCCTAAACCTGTGGTGGTTTGATATAGAAAGTGTATACACACAGCTGAAACAGGTTTTTTGTTGCGGGTTTCTTTATGAGGCACTATCAGTGTGACGGCAAATATAAGCAAAGGCTAAAGTCAGATTTTTTGTTTATTTCCTGGAAGCATCACAGATGTTCATTTATGGAAAGCTGTTTGTTACAAATTCTGCTGATATGAAGTTCACTTCAGATGTATTTGCACTACTAGATTTGAGATACTTCCTAGAAGTGTTGGAGTTTAGGGAGTGGCAAATATTTAAAAGATCCTTTGTTCTTGATTTTCTGTTGTTTGGGGGTTTTTTGTTGGTTTTTTTTTTGTTGTTGTTCTTGTTTGGTTTTGGTCTTTTTTTTTTGTTTGGTTTTGGTTTTGTTTATTTGTTTTTGTTTTTGGGGATTTTTTTTAAGATCTAGAAGCATTAACATTTCATTCTCAACAAAAATTTTGAGAACAAAGTGCAGATTCATCTGTTGACAATAGACATTGAAATTAAGACTACAGTCCAGCATGTTAGTTTCAATAACCTGAAGATATTGTACATTTATTATACAGCATGTAAATCTTCTACTTCACTAGACAAAATTATATGTAATTTCTAGATTACTGATACACATTTTATATGGTATCAGAGTATCAAAATTTTCCCATTTTAATAGACTGCATATTCGTATAGATTCTGTGAAAAAGCAACTACAGGTGTTGAATAACAATGACAATCATATGTTGGGTGGTGCAAAAGTGTAAAAGTTGTAGACTAATATTCCAGTTTACTTTTCAGTAATTACCTGTGGACTTTCAAATTATTGCTTTGCTTTTGATGTTCATTAGTCAGTGGAAGTGAAAATGGCAAGGAAACCAATAGTGCATAATCTGGAACATTTTAAATGCTTATGGATTTCTTAGCATGATTAGAAAATATAAGTGGTATTACTCTTTCAGATCAGTAGAGGCACATATTAATTACTACAATAATTGCCTTCTCAAGGACAGTGATTTAACACTGTTGGAAAGGATGCTGAGACTACTGATTTCTTATATCTTCATTAGTGTGTGATGAAAACTGCAAGTTAAAAAGAAAAAAAACCAAAGTTTTTATTAAGCTACTCTACACAGTTAATTGTAAATTTAATAGAGTTGCTTAATGATATTTAATAATGTTGCTTCGAGTTTTCAACTGTCCCTGAACTTCAGTTATTGTCATGTCACTAGTAGTGAAAAATATCAACTAAGAACAGTACATAAAACAGCTTTGATAGAAGTGCTTTCCCTGTAGAACTGAAATTTCATAAATAAATGTTGGTTCACTCTCCCTGAGTAAACGTACCATGTCCTTGGCTTGACATATCAATCTGCAGAAATGCATTAATATGCAAATTCATGTATTTCAGGCCTTGAGCTATTTCATTCCATCCCTAAAATAAATAATAATAATAAAAAAAATCTTAATAGTCTAGCAGGTATTAAAACCAATAGTGAGTCATCTAAGAATAATCTGATTGAGCTTGTTTGATTTTCAACTTGAACAGTGCTTAAAATATAATTTGTTTAATGTATATTTTAAAGCTTAAGCATGGTTTTATTTAAGTAAAGGTAATGGGAAAAATAATTTAATTGTGGGCTTAAATTCCATTTTTAATAGGATGAGCTTTTTCCTTTTTTTAAGCTTTTCTTTTTGTATGCGCACTTTTAAAATAAATGTACATTCCCGCAAATGAACTGACATGAAAATAAGATGAGTCTGCTAGATGAGGATATGCTGTTAGGATTTTTCTGTTTCATTTACCAAGAGTATTAAAGCTGAAAGACTATAGATAATGTCGGTTCCAGAGATGTCCATCAGGATAAAATACATTAAATTTGTGTTCTCAAAAGCTTAATATTTGATATCTCTTTATGAGATTTGCAAACAAAAAGGGAATAGGCTAAGAGGGAAGAAGTTAGAGCTCTCAGAAAAGTGCATTGATTTCATTAAGTTTGGAAAAGATTAGGGGAAAAGATGATCCAGGAAAGAGAACAGGCTGGTGGTTGTGTATAGGATTGACAAGTAGTGTGCAGTTTGATCCAGAAAATATAATTTCAGTTAATTATATTTATATTTAGGTTGTTACTTAAATTTAATTGTAATAATTACGCAAAAGAGCTGTATGCCAAAGTAGACAGTTCAGTGAATGGAGCAGACAAGAAATACTAGAGTAAAGACAATATTTTGGAAAGTAAATGTCATGGAGCTGATGACAGGACTTCACCTTGAATACCGTGTTAATATCAAAGCCCATTTTGAGATATCAAATGAGTGCACTTTGTAACAGAGATAAGTTACAAGACGTGGAAAAGATCATCGTGTGAAAGAATACCATGCACACAGGCACTCACTTGCTAGGTTTGGAAAAGAAAGAAATAGACCAAAGAGCATTCTCGCTTGCCACAATTCTTCATGGAGTTCTGTGGTGTTGACGTTGTTGAGCCAAAACGCTAGGAAAGGAACAAGTGAAGACATTTAACATCTGCATGTGCACTATCTATATTGGCCACATTGGTTTGATTTCAATTGATTTTGGAAATTAAGCAATTTTGGATCCGTCTAGCAGAGTCCTGGGAGACCATCTGGAAATTCCAGGTAACTGACAAACAAGCCAAGTACCATAATATGGAAGAGAATACGGAAAGCAGCGGAGGTGAAAGGCTCCATCTGGCTTTGTTGTCAGTCCTGAGCTGACAGAAAGGTGGCATGGAGTATATTGCTTCATATGGATAGAGAGTGTGACCTGCCGAGGTACCCAGTAAACAGAAACCTGCTGTGCTTAGTAGGGGTGGGGGTCCCCCACGTGGTTACTATTAGGAGCAGTTGGGCTTCTCTGCTATCATTCGCCTTCACCATGGGAGGATAAAAAATGGGTAGAAAAGAAGGCATGCCGGAATAGTTCTTCTTTGTTGGAATATTCCATGCATGGATGAATAATGATAAAGACTACTTGAACTTAGTTTATGGAGTTTTAATCAGTTAAAAAAAAAGCATATAACACTGTGGATTACCATCTTAGATCCTGTGTTGTTTGCTTTTCAGACATAAGTCCCAGAAGAACCCAGTGATTTGTTATACACTGTGAAAACTGAATCCAAAATAACATTGAATTAATATAATGCATCAGGAAAAAAGAATTAAATTTAATAATCGATGAGCATTTAGATGTGATTCACTCAGAAGGAAATCAGCCATCTCTTTTTGACTTGATCTGTTTATGTATTACAAATATAAACCAGTATAAGACCTGCATACTGCTAAAGTAAGAGTTCTGGTGTCTGAACTAGTGTATCTATGCCTTCTCAGGTTATTCGTATTTCTTCTTAAAATGAAAACATTTTTTTCTCCTACGATAAAAATGCAGATAAGGTTTCTGATGTATTACCTCAAACTTTTAATTGCATTCCAAGTCTTATGACTAAACCTACAAGTTGTGTGAACATTCATTTATTTTCAGTGGTCAATATCTAATGCTTTGAATAGTCTTCATTTAAGTGTTTTGTTTCCACGTAAGTCAGTATACCTGCTAGGTTTTTGTAAAACATAACTGGTTCTGCTAGAACAGATGTCATCTGCATTGTAAAATAACAGTGTTTTATGGGAAGCTTTTAAGCAAAACCACCGTAATTTAGTTTGCTTAATGTCAGACATGAGCCCACTCTACAACAGAAGTGCTCTAAATGTCAAAACAAATCAATTTTCCAAATGTCAGACCGACATTAATGAAAGCTCAGCTCTTTCACTAAGGATACTCTCCTAATTCATGCAAAATACTACACTTTATACTGTGGTCATTTATAACAGAAGATGTGAATACAGTAATCACTGCTGTTATGGATTTTGTTTCGTAGTTCAGGTGTATACTTTAGAACCCCGTGTATTATAAGGACAGAAGTTTCCAATTACAGAATAATCTAGGTGGGAAGGAAACTCAAAAGGCTAGCTAGCCTGCTCAACTCTTTTTTTACACTTGGATCTCAGTGTCCTGGTGTAGTAACCTGGGAGACCTGAGGAAAATGTGGCATTGAAAACTGAGGCAAAGAAAGCAGTGAGTACCTGAGCCTTTTCCATGCAGTTAACCTCCTTCAGTAACAGCGCCACCTTTTTGGGGGTTTTCCTTTTATTCATGTCAGTATAATATGTATAAAAAATGTACATTTATGCCCTTTATATTACATGTAAAGCTGGATATTTAGCAAATAACAACTTGACTACTTCAAGCAAATGAGTCTTGTCATTGAAGTGAAAATTCTTAAGTGCCTTGATGAATTAGGAGAGAGAACCAGTGCCATGTGACCCAGTAAACTAAATGCAGCTAAATACCGCAGCTGCTGTTTAGAATATCTGTAGCTCATCCTTCAAAAAAACTATATTTGAAGAACTTTGAGATAGTGAAGAAATTTCAGACCACCAACAAAACCCAAATTCTCCAACATAGATACAGAAAAAAAAATATGATTTTTGCTGTTTAATTGCTCATCTGCAATAGAGTAAACTATACCAAACAAATACCTGTTATATGATTAGACAAGAAATAGCCATGTCACTTGTAAATGAAAGATTATATTTCTTGCAAGCAGTTGTGCTTAGGCACTGTCTATGTGCCTCTTGGCACATTGTCTGATACTGAATGAAAGATAATTACTTAGAGAAAGTGTACTGTGTATACGCATGATATTTATACCATTTGGAGGCCTCAGTAAAATTATTGTTGAGTGTATTTGCTTCACTCAAGCCTTTAGCAAATTATCATCAACACAATAAGAAAAAAATTCTGAAAGGTTTATGTATGCTGTTCAGTGATTACACTTATTTCCTATAAATATATAATATTGAATAGCTCACTAACCTTACAGTTGCCATGTGAAAAATTACACTTTCTTTTCAGAGCAGTTTGTAGAAGAAGGCCACATGGTGGTTTTCTAGAAGTCATAAGCAACTTGAAGTGTTGTAGTCCCGGACTGCGTGTGTGTATCTAGACTCTCAGACTGGGGAGGACTCTCCAGTTGCTGAGTTTGGCTTTGTCCCATCATGTTGGGAAAAGAGTTGAAAAGCAGTCACCTGCTGCCCTATTCCCTACCATCTCTCTTTGGAAAAAAATTGAGCATGAAAACTGGAGAGCATCATGGAAGGCCAGGGCTCATTGCAGAGTCTACAGGACATGTATGTTCTCAAGGGCATCTAATTATAAAGTAGCGTGTTTACTTGGTGTCTTCTCTGCTAAATTGTGCTTCATGCAAGTTGTCACTCATATTGAAGAAAATATAACGCAAAGGCTCAATAAATGAAGCAAGCTTTTCTAGGGAATATTAGTCTATCTTTCATACTAGTTTGCAAACAAGAAAGAGAACAGCAGGAAGTAGAACTTCTGCAATTTTGACTAAAACTAGTTTGGCTGTTAGTTTGAATGAAAATGTTGTGAACTCTTATGCTCAGTTGAATGAAAGAGTTTCCAAAGAATGATGATACATAAATGTACAGCAAAACTTAACAGGATAATAACAGCTGAAAATGTTAATCTATTAAATTATTACTGTATGAACTCAACTAGATATATTTTCAAAATTAAACAAGAATAAATCTCAAGATAAGCTGTACTTACAGCAGATATCGATAATCAACAGTACTTATGGCTACATGGTCAATATTTATCTTTCTTTGAGGATCTTTTTAATTTTCCTGGTCTTTTCCAAGATAAATGTGTCTGAAGACAGGAGGAAACATACATTTCAGCAGTGACACAAAAGTAATGTTAACTTTTATGTTGACACTGGGTTTCCTGCTTTTCTTCAGAGAGTGGTCTTTGTTCTTCCCTACACCGCTTTATCAAGTAGTATCATTTTTGCATTGACCTGTTCATTGTCCCATGTTTTTGTTAGACAGATAGGCTCTTTACTTTATAATCACTACAGAATTTTCTTAACTTTCTTTGCTCTTTTGTATGTTCAAAAAGTATGATGAAAATCTACTCGGTCTTAAAACTTGTTCCCATTCTACTTAATTTTTCTCTGTATGTTTGGATATTTGTAAATTTAGAAAATGCCTTTCACTGTGCAACCTGTTGTGCTGTTTTTCAGCTGGTGAGATATGACTTGAGAGGAATTGTCCAGCATGAAATCAGGATGTGCATGTTTAGTCAAAAGAGAAGTCAAAATACAATGTAACTTTTTCAGATTTTTTTTTCATCTGGGATAAATAATAAAATATTATTTGTATCAAACCAATTGTTGGCTTCTAAATTAAAACACATAATTTAGTACTTCAGTTATATTTCAGGTATTTAAATAATGTACTACAAAGTCAGCAAAGAGGAGAGTTATGCTGTTAAGATTATTCCCTTTGTTAATTTAAGAAACACTTTTTCAAGTCTCATTTCCTTTTTAATTCAATATAGATTATGACTTATTTAAACCACCTCGTTTGGTGTAGGGCTCAAAGCAGATGGAAAAGTTGAACTTGTTAAAAATTTTAAGTTAAAAAAAAGAATTTGTTTGGCTATAATCTTCCTTGAAAATGATTAAGCCGTTCATAAGCACTTCATCAGTTCCTGGGTGTCTCACAGGAGTGGTTGGTGGAAGCCTCTAGTTCTGACTGAGAAAGATGTTCTCTCAGGTGAATAGTTTCAAAAGGACTATTTTGGACCAGATGGGGACTATTTAGTGGGCTTCCTTAAAGGCGGTGCAAAGTCTAACAGGGATTTAGCTCACTAATCTGTTCATGTGCCCCTCCACCCCACTTCTGTCTTCTCCGGTTTTTAGTGAACACTTTTAAAAATATCTGTGAAACAGGAAAAGAGACATTTCACAATATTTTATATTTTAAGAAGTACTTAGCTTTGAGAGTTGGAGAACTCTTCCGAAAATTAGCAATCGTTTCTGGAGGACTCATCTTTCATAATGTGTTTATCTGCATGAATAGCTGTTATATCTCAGTAATCGTAAGGGAAAAATCCTGCCTTGCAAAACAGAGGAATTTGCTCAAACATGGTCCAACTGGTAAAAAATTCCATGACATTATGTTTTAACCTTATCTTACCTGGTTGATATATTTCAAAGTTGCTACACATTTAAAGCTCACAGGATACACACACAGGAAACACTATCATAGTGTTTAGTCATCCTTCAACTTCAGCTCACAAATGCAAGGCTTTAAATCATTGTTGGCATTGCCGTTTCAACATCTCATGCACTTGTGCCACTGTAATGACTTCAGAGTTTTTTTAAGTGAAATAATTAGTTCCTAACATTTTATTTTACCTCTGCCAACCAAAGATACTATTCGTAACCAAAAGACTACTGGAAATATATCTCCTTATTCTTCTAAAACAATGCATTTATTCCAAATTTTTTATGTGTTTTATATTATTAAATTACAATCTAAAATATCCCCCCTTGACCTAGTGATAATGCTTTTGTTCTCTTATCTTTAACAAGGGTTGGGAAGGAGTTTAAAAATATACTGAAATTATTTATAATGGTTTCTTCCAAGCAGGAAGTTCACCCAAAGTGAGGTCTGGCAGTACAGTTTTACAGCTCTGGGATTTACCTCTTGCAAGCTCTTGTAAAGGACATATTTCTGTGTACTGGGCATGAAACAAGTGTATCACTCACTTTCAGTGTGCTTGTACCACACCTAGTAAGGTGTACAGGTTGTAGGCAATATTATGCGTGTGCTGCTCAGAATTGGTGTTATGTCTAGCAATGTTTGTCACATATTTATGTCCATTGTTTCATTGGTCATAGAATACAAAGAGGAGTAATTTGGTTTGAAAACACCAGAAGTTTAAAATGGATATATTATTCCTACCTAATCAGTAGCATGCATGACACTAATTTTAACATTATTATTGAATTGACTTCTCTTTCTTATTCAATGACTGAGCCATATGTGGCCACATGGGCAAAATAAATTTTGTACTGAATGCCAGAAGGTTTTACTTTATTATTCCTAATCCACTTCTGGTTCCACACCAATGGTATCTAGAGCATCTAGGCTCACTTGGTATTCAGTTCATGCAGTCTGCAAAAATCACACTGCTGTGGGGGACTAAAGTGATTGTAGCAGAATGGTCTCCGCTCTCTCTTTGACATAATTGCCTCTGTGTAGCCAGAAAGGTATCCACACTTGAGACAGAATTGCTAGCTGAAATTTACTGACCTTGAAATAAATGCTTTTATATTAAGTAAAGCACTGATTTTTCCATTTTGATTAAATAATAACGAGAACACTATTTGGGGTTTTTTTTTTGGTTGGGTTTTCTCTTGTTTGCTTGTTTTTATGTGTGGAGGAAATTTTTGTTTCTGAAAATTTCAAGAAATTTTTCAAGAAAGGGTGTTTTCACACCCTTACTGTTACACAAATATCATGGAATATCCTTGAACTTTTGTTGGTGACCGCTTAAAAAACTGAGTGTGACACCGAGGAGGTAGCTTTTCCTGGGTTAAAAAAAAAAAAAATGTAACCATAAAATGCTGGCTCTAGGATATACTAAAGTATTCACAGCTACACACCCCTCACTCAGAGGCACACCAGATTTCCTCACCGGCTCAACCCCAGGTTTCCAATAGCAGAGTCTCAGATGTCCAGATCCTTCAGATTATTTAATCTTGGTCTAAATAAACTAACTAAATAACAAAATAGCAAAATAACAGCTTGATCTGGTTCCTCTGAGGAGGGACCCAGAACAAAGGAACCCCTGGGCATTTATACCCTCACAGTACAAGGGTGGGAAGTTTTCTGGATCTTTGGCTCCTGCCCTCTCTGAGTGTCCCGTGTGCCAGGGGTCCTCGGGCCCTTTGTTATGCAAAGTGTCAGCACTTCTCGGCTTCTTGCCCGGGACTCCCACCCAGAGCTCAACTCGAAGCTCCCACCGCAGCTGCACCCCAGCTACCTGCACTGAAGGCATTCCTCAGCAACAGGTCCTGTGTGCTCCTCACAGAATTTTGTTTCTGTATGAAACATATAGACTTCCTTTGGCTGACTAATTTCTTGTACATTTGATAGATGCACAGTGAGGCAGATTCAATGGTTTCTGCCAACTTACTTCAATGTTTTCATATTTTGATGAGTGACAAAATCTGTTTTATTTTTATCAAAATCCATACTTACATGCAGTTTAAATGTCTGAACTTTTAGATATATAATGCATTTACAATACATTGACAAGTATAATTTTTAAATGTGCACTTGTATTTTAATTAGTAACTGTTAAAAATCTTTTTAGCTTTTGTTTAATAGCTGATACAAAGAGGAATTAGAAGCAGAAGCTACTTAAATGCATCCTACAGATCATTTCTAGAACTTGAAAGCATATATTCATGGGCCTTTTTGGTTTTTGTTGTTGTTTTTCTTTAAATTTTGTTTTGAATGTAGTGTGTTTATCAGTTTTATAAATACAGAAATGCTGGCACATATGTTTAAAAATATTTGTAGTGCTTTGAAAAACTGAGACTGCAGATGGCTGGATTTGTGAGTTTTAAGTGGTTTGGATATGAATTATAGTACATATTATGCAAAAGAACTTCAAAACTACTGGAGACGATGACTGCAAAACAGAGAGTGAAATATAATATAAAAAATGTAATTTCTTTTCTGTAATACCAGTTAAAGATAGGGAGGGCCAGAAAACACAGAACATTCAGTGAAGACATTGGCACTGGGAGTACAGCAGGATGCTTTAGACACAGTAGACTCTCAAGAGAATTTTACTTATAGTTTTTTATTTTCCAAATATTTAGGGTTTATTCCAAACTGGCCCAGATCTCCAAACACCATTCTTACTGTTTGGTTTGATCAGCTGGAACATTTCTATCTGCACATTTGCACATATGGTTATTTAATCTCATATATTTTAACCAACAAAATATAAAATAATTAGACAGAAAAAGGTACCTTTCTTAGTTGTAATAAGTGTCTGGAGAAAGAGAGAGAAAAGTAGAAAAAAAATCTCCCTCTCTTCTCCCCAGATTTATCCTGTGTAAAATATGTCATTTTTATGCTTTTGTCAAAGTGTGTGAAACAGTAAGCTGTGTCTGGAAATTAAGCAAGGTTTTCTTACAAATATGGTGGAAACATCAGAACTGAGTCTTCTTTGCAGAGCATGGTCTGCTGCTTACTATACTCATTTGAGCATAACATACCACCACTTGACAGGGTGCCTTGCTTGTGCTCTTCTGCATGCCACATATCTTTTCCTCCTTGCTGCGCCCAGTCGTGTGCTACCTTGCTGAAACTTCACCTTGACGTTTGCCAAAATGCTCTGTTTCAAGTCACTGTGCAGCTATTCCCTTCCTCGGGTGTAGATATCCTCCCTTGCTGCCCGCAGCACCTACGTACCGCCGGGCCTGAGCTGCTAACCTCCCCTTGCTGTTACAGGATCTGATTTCTGGTATGTCCCTGCAAAGATGCTGTGTTTTTAAGGAGGTCTTCTCAGTCTGCTCTGGGAGTGGCGTGCCCAAGACATGGTGTTCAGGCTTTCAGTTGCTTTACAATTTTAACTTCAGTTATGTTCCTTCTGTCCCTCTCTGTGAACTGGATTGGATTTCTTTGGTAGTGCCTTGTAATTGTTTTGTTATGTCTCTGTGCTACAGCAACCATCAAAAATAATACAGCACAACAGGCAGTCCTAAGCCTGCACACAGGCAACTGGCAAGATCAGTCCAACCTCATTTAAGCCTGTTTCACTTAGAAAAATACAGGAAATAGAAGGTGACACTTTTTTTTACTTCTGGGAGAGACCCCTTGGAAAGATGAAGAGCAGAACTAAGTTGCTGTACTGTCCCATTAATTATTATGGCGGAAACAGGCCCCATTCCTTAGTTAAATGTTCATTAAACAATTTTGGATCACAAAGAGGTTCCAAGGGAGTGAGATTGGACAGAAAAGCAATGTGCAAATGGGACTCCTATGAAGTTGAAAGTCAATGAAGAATGTTTTCTCGCAAAATCTGTGACTTCCTCCAACTTATAAATATAGCAGTTTTAGGACATGTTACCATTTCTGTTATTATATGTTTCGCTGATTAAATGTTAATATTTTCAGAAGCTGGTCATTTGATACGATGAAAGGTATAACTTACAAATTGCTGGCTGTAAGCATAATTTGTGCCTTCCATTCTGAGCTTTACTGTAACCTGCAGCTTCGACCGAAACTTTTCTATTTTGCCTGGTTAACTTTTCTCTTTAATGCTGCAGATTGCTAAGCAACATTATTTTTGTTCTATTGTGCACTTTCATTTCAGCTTTCTGCACAGGCAGCATCTGTGATTAATTACAGAAGAGCATAGTGTGGGTACATTTGTGTCAATAAATAGAGCAGATACCACTGGCTTCTGGCATGTCCTGATGTGACTGCTCCTCCAGGTGAGCATGCACTATTAGAAGCAAGGGCTTGTCTAGAAAAGGCCAGCTAGGGAAATATAATATGTAGGACATAATGTGGATCTTGTCTCAGGCCTCTTGAGAGAGGGGTTAACATGGTGAGAGAAATGTCACAAAACTACAAATTGCATTGCTGCAATGATGTGCTATAAATTCACATAGAGCAAAGTAACTCATGAGGCGATTTGGAGTTCATGTAGATCTGTTGGACTCAGTGCCACAACAGCTGCAATCGCTTAATATTCATCACCTAATAAATGTCTGCTGAAAAAATCACAATTTATTTTTGTTTCTGTACTGAATTATATTTCAGTATGTGTATACTTCATATAACACAACAAAATGCTTCAAAGTCCTATTCCCAAAATATAGAAGCCTTACCAAAAAATTCTCACCAGCTAGAAGACGATGCCTTATTAGGTACCTCAAGATCTGGCAAATTTGATCCTCCAAACATCCTCAAATGCTGCTTAAGCCAGCACTTTTTAAAAACACAACTTGGTCTAATATGGCTTCAGGGTATGTAACTGCAGAACTGTAATAAATTGTATTATTTGAAATGTCTTTGTTTTCCTGAAAAATTCAGTGTGAGGCTATGTTTTACCCTAGAGTTTCTCAGCTTGGTGTACTTAGAAAAATTACACTGATTTGTTTCTTTACAATAAACTTTACTCTGTGCTCAATCCTTCTACATTTCAATATAGATTGGCAGTTTAAACAGGAAAAGGAAAGTTGCTGAAGAGATGTAGATCTCATTTCATCATATTAAGCAGAAGAGACAGGGCATGCACTCAAACAACTATTACATATTCTAATCCTGATTTTCCTGAATAAACCAAGTATTGTACTGTGAAATGTGTTGTTGGATTTTTTAAAACCTAGATCATATCAGACAACAAATTTTATGCTTCATGACAGCAGGACCTTTTTTCTTTTTTCAGGTGATAAAAGGAAAATTAAAGTTTGATTCCTTTAATGCTTAGACATTCCAGACAATGCATTCCTTATTGTACCAGCTACATAATAAGTGAATTTTTCTGTCACCTTTTTCATATCTCAGTACAAATCCAGAGAAGAAACAATTGTATTTGTAATGGTGCGAAGTCGTTACTTTATGATCTTCTACCCTTTCTGTAGTTGAAGGTAAGGAGGCAGTAATGCTACAACAGAAAAAAAGGCCTTTGTAGATGTACACAGGTGGGTTACGTGGTTGGATTTGTCTCCCAGAATGCTGGAGGCTGTGTTAATGAAATTGAGGGAAATGGATCTTATGTTGTCGTTTATTAATTTGTGGCTGATAAGCTACTCAACTTACACTGACTGATTTAACCATTTACAAACAAATACCCTCCTACCTCCCAAACTAAAGCAAACAAACCCTCGAGATAAATGTGTAAAGGAAGAAGTATTTTGGAGGGAGGGATGGGGAGGTTGCAGTTTTTATTTTGCTTTATGGACTGTTTTTTTGGGGGATTTTTTGGTTGTTGTTTTTGTTGTTATTGTTGTTTGTTTGTTTTACTTGTTTTGTTTTGTTTTTTATTTTGTTTTCTGTGGTTTTTTTTTGTTTGTTTGTTTTTGGTTTTTTTTTGCTTTGTTGGTTATTTTTTTTTGTTTGGTTTTTTTTGGGGGGTGTTTTGGGTTTTTTTGTTTTTGTTTTTGTTTGGTTTTTGGGGTTTTTTTTGTTTTTTGTTTGGTCTTTTTCTCAGTGTGACTATTAACTGAAGATGAATTCTGTGACCTGCAAAGCCAATGGAACCTCTTTCGGTACAAACTGGCTTCATTTCACCTCTATCCTGTGCTGTATCAACTCCAAAATCCCCCATGTGTCTTTTGATGTTCTCACAAGGGAAAAGATACAAGACTGAGACTTCTGGGGAGCTAAGCATGTACTTTATGACAGGCTGACTGTTAGCCAGAGGCTAACTCATTAGCCAGATACTAAGAGTATAAAATGGTTGTGGTTTGCCTACCTTTCCTCAGTAAGGACAGTGATTTCTATCTATCTTCAATATGTAACTACTAAGCATTTTTTCAAACAAATTCTGGGATTTGAATTACCTGACCACCCTTAAGGTTGACTGATAATCAACTGAAGGATCAAAAACTATTGAGCAACTTTAAAATCCTGTAATTTGAGAATCCAGACTAAGAGCAAGATAACATTCTGCCTTCTCACACTGCTGCACAATAGAAATAACAGCCAGATACTTTTTCATCTTTAATTGCACCTGTCTTGGCACTGACAACAACTTTTCATGTCAGTAAAGCAAGTTTTGACAAAGCAGTAGACTGCACCTTTCATTGACATGTTTGGTGTGAAGCAGAAGTATTACTTAGTATACTTACATAAGTGAAACTTAATTGATTTCTACAGATTTGCACTTTACTGATGCAAATAACATTACATTTTTTTTGGTCAGAAAAGCTTTGTGCTACATAATCTTGTAGTGATGTCTACAGTGCAAGTCTGACTCTGTGAAGCTGACTAACTTACTCTGTTGTAGATAACATTAGGGTATGGGGTTTGTCAGAACACATAGTTGATAGCTCATCAGTGTAAGAGGCAAGGACAAGAGACAGGATAAGTAATAAATGAGATACCCAGACAAGTAAACCAGAAGGGAGAGGAGATAACAGAGAAAGTAACAAAGATCATATCTCTGATCACTGATCAAGGCACAACTGAAGAGAAACCACTCGGGCCTTGGAAGAAGTTCAACCAGAACTTTGCAGTTGAGAGGAAGCTAGAGAAACAAGATAATTATTGGGCCTCCTGGGAAAGAGTTTTTATGGGAATTTTGGGGGTGTTCGTGGGATTTTATAAAACTTTTAGGCATACTATGAGGGCACTATATGCATGTGGAGAACTATTACAGGATCTTTAGGAGAAGGGCCAAAGGCAGGGAAAAGTAGGGACCGAGTTGGTTCGGAGAGGAGCAAGCAAAGGAGAGGAGATGAGAGAGAAAGTGCCAGCTGCATATAAGCTACTGATAAGTCTGCTTGTGGGGCCAAGTCCTGTGGCTGGCTACTGTAGTCTGTTCTCTCTTCTTGCTAATTTTTTCCTATCTATTTTCTATGTGACCTTGTTCTCCATTCTGTATCTAGCAGAGATAGGACCTGCTAACAAATTTCAAGCCAGGCTAGCTAGTGAGGAAAAGGGCAGGGTGGCATCTTCAAAGACCCAAGATCTGAACTGGTAAATGGATAAGGTATGTAGGATCCTGACAAGAGTATTTGATTAACTTAGGCCATTCTCATAGTCAGTGGGTCTTTGAATTTCAGTGTGTTTTTGAAGTGAAAATATGTGTCCTGCTAAATAGGCTTTGGTGCAACTATTTACATTCATCTTGAATTTAAATATATTTGGAAGAAGTAATTTCTATTCACGTATTTCAGTTCTTGAATAAAAAGAATAATTTACTCGGGGGTTTTGTGCTTTCAATTACCACATTTGCAAATGTTTGCTGGGTTTTGTAAAAAGAAAAAATGTGTATGTGGTTTTCCAAAACTGATGATAAAACTTTGTCAGCTTTATGAAATGCCAGAAAAAAAAGACAGTTAGAATTTATAATATTTTGTAGTAATATAATAGCTAGTAAATCCCTTGGAACACTGATGCTGAAAACACACATTGTAGTCTTGTTGATAACACTTGCTTAGGAGACGTTCATGTTGAGTTTTTGGGGTTGTTTTGCATTTTAATTCTAATTTTTCATTCAGTCGATGAACTGTAGTATTTGAGACCTGTGAATAATATTGTATCAGTGGTCATTGGTGTTAGTCACTAAAAATCAATTCTGAGCAGCCAGGTTACGTGGTGAAAGCCTGGGGGCAAAGAGGTCTGCTCTCGGGGGCTGGCTGCACCAGCCTGATGTCATACTGTGGGCAGAGAAAGGAGCAGTGCTCATCTGAGCTCCTGGGAAAGGCACTTAGATTAAGCTTTCTGCTTGAAAAATGGTAATGAGAAATTGGATATTGTGTTCATAGGAGGAAAGAGGGAGTTTGTGTGACATAAACAGCAGTGGGAATTTTGCTGACAAGATCGATCTTTTATTTCAAAGTTCAGGGGGGAGGAGTTTGTTGGAGCTTTTTTCCCCCTGTTGCTGTTGTTTTTAAAGAGTCTGAAACTCCAGTCGTATTTGTCTTCATTGTCCCATCCTTAATGGTCATTAGTTTCATGGTAACATGCGATGTCTTCCTTTCTGGTTTTGGTTTTTTTTTTGAGCCTCAATATACTGTTAGTATGAGTACATCTTTTATGGTTCTGACTTGAATATTATTACTTCTCTCATGTACCTTTTTTTCCCAGATGCCTCCAAAAATAAAAACAAACCGGCCCATACGTGAAACTGTTATACTAACGGTTTTCTTGTACTAAATGAAGGGAAGGAATAAAAAGGACTGTTAGCCCTTCTTTTCCCTCCTTCACTTCTAATACCGTTAGCACACAGACATTTGATGCAATCTCCCTCTCTGGAGACATTGAAAACCCACCTGGATGCTTCTCTGTGTAACGTGAGACACTGCCTTGGAAAGGGTATTGAACTAGATAATCTCCAGAGATCGTCCAAGTGAGAAAGCCATTCAGACTCCATAAAGTATTGCTTAAAATGCCATTTATTAGAGATAAAACTATGAAGACAGAATAGTATCAATAATATTATGTCCCTTCAGATGCTGGTAATCCTAATTTGTGCTGCCTTGAAAGGGCTTCACATCAAGAAATGGAACCACTGGTACTAACAGGGAGCTGTGAACAGGTTTCTTTGTTAACATCAAAGCTGATATTTATATTGTGGCCGTGGAATATGGCCTCGATGCCAGGCTGTGCATGTAGCACAGCATGAGCCAGGGATGACTGAAATGGTATCTTGATCACCACTCCTTGGTGTGCAATGGTCTTCCAGCCATGGTCACTGTGCTGCTCAAAAAGAAAGATGCTCAGAGTGACTGTAGCTTTCCCACTAACCCAGAAGCTGTTGTCCTGGGGGAGCATGAAGGCACTATTAATGTAATAAATAACAAAATGAGCTTTCTTCTCCACAACCCTGTCTAAATAAAGATAATTAAAACAGATTGAAAATAAGATACTCTTTCTATAAGAGAACCCAATGGTGGTTTCTTGAGTGCTGTGCCAAATTATCTATTTTAGGCAGTTTTCAAAAATTAGGAGGAGAATTTAAATTAATAATGAAGTAGACTTGAGACAGTGGATGCTGATTTCGTATCAGAACTTCAAAAGATGCTTATGCTTGTTGACAGATAAAAGTATTCATTCTTACTATTCACTGTTGCCATATAGTTTTGCTTCAGCAAAAAATGATAACTTCTGAACAAGCACAGTTCTCAGGAATGTGAGGTCAGAGTGAAAGTCATCTGCTTGCTTTTTTTTCCTCATTCCTTACCTTCTCTGGAGACCCAGCTAAGTCTATGCTGTGAGCTGAAGGGTCACAGCTTGTTAATTATTACAATTAACAGACTTCTGCTGACTCAGATCAAGAAGTCTATTACAAAGAGATGAATTCAGCAGGATTCCAAAGTTAAACTTTTATTGCATTAATATTATACTGACAATGTCCATGTACCTTATAACTGATACTGACTTACAAGCAACATGTAATGGGAATTCTCAAAGTTACAAGTTCTTTTGGATGAAAAGTCAACTTTTTGAAACACTTATGCAAATCTTAACAGTCATTCAGCATATATGAATTTAAAAAAATGTTCAGGCTGAGATAAAACCACTGTATGCAAAATATCAATCATAAAATTAAACAGTTATCTTCAAAGATAAGGATTTTTTTGTTTGTTTGGGGTTTTTTTTGTTGTTTTTGCTTTTTAGTTTTTTTACTTGTTGGAAGAGGAGGAAAATATAATAGAGGACTTTTTTCCCAAAAATCAAATTTTAAAGTCAGTAACACCACTATACAGGAAAAAGTCTGATTCTTATAATTCAAAAATAGGTCTGCAAAAGATAAGGTAGAAATCATGGAGCTTATATTTCTCAGAGTAGTTGGACTTTTCATGTGAGTATTTAGGAAGAACAGAAAGGATGTTATGATGTTTTACAAAGAGTTGCAACATAGCCCATTTTTAATCTGTGCTCCTTTAAGCATTATTGATTCTTAAGGTTAACAAATACTTCCTAAAAATGTTTCACTAGTTACAAGGGTGAAAATTACAAAAAGCAGCACATCTCTCCATAGTAAATTCAATATCACAAGACAAAACCGTGTACAGTGTTATTGGTACTGAACCTAGATGAAATGTTTGGCTTGAACAGGATAAGTCTAAAAAATTATTCATGATAACAGAAAACAACCCTTCTTAGGAAAGAAATCTGTAAAATAGAGTGCTGGTAGATTGTAGTCAATACAAGTTTGATACCATTTCTATGCAATGGAGGAGAATGCAAGGGATAGGCATTCATTCAATCTTCAGTCCGATAGCATATTTAAAACCTAAGTCTAAGAACACTTGTGATTTTGAGCAAAAATATGGAAGATTTCTGTTGGAAATTTATGTTAGTTTATTCTCCCGTGGATAATACCACAGAATAGTTAACTGGTCAAGTTTTACAGAGAGGAGAGTAAAAAAACAAATTAAAACTAAAGACAAGGTGTTATTCTTTTTGCCTTCTATTCAAGTGTATACCAGGTGCGAGTTAAGTACTTGACATAAAATCCAAGCAGAGCCTGAAAAGTGAATTCTATTTCTTCTGTCGCGGTAACAGACTAGTAGATGGTTCTACTCTGAACCGCCTGAAGGCAGAATTCTCTTCTGCTCTATGCTTTTTTCTATATTATTTCCTTTTACTTTGAAAAATTTAACTTTGATTTTCTTGTCCAAGAGAAATTGTGGCCATTCCCATCAATGCCAAAATTAAATATCATAGTGTTTTGCCATATTTTATACCTAGTGTTAATACTGAGCTGGGCAAAAAATCCAAACTTTCAAAAAGTCTGGAAGCTCTAATAATGTTTTTGGGTTTTCTCTTTCTTCTTGCGAAAAAATGAGCAAATTTTTCAGTTGTGTGGTAATTTAGTTTAGTTTTGATTTTTGTATTTTATAACTGAATAATCATAATGTACAGCTAGATCTGGAATGCAAACTATGTCAAAGAAGTACTTTTCCATGTGTATGCAAAAACTCATTTCTGGAAAAAATTGCTAATAAGACTGGGTAAGGTTGGAAGGGACCCCAGCGTGTCATCAGGTACAACCTTCCTGTTCAGGCAGGTTCATCCTAGGGCACATGGCACAGGATTGTGTCCAGATGGTTCTTGAATATCTCCAGTGAGGGAGACTCCACCAGCTCTCTGGCAATCTGTTCCAGTGCACAGGTACCTGAACAGCAAAGAAGTTCTTTTTCTTACTCCACTGGAGTCTCCTCTGCATCAGTTTCTGCCTGTTGCTTCTCATGCTATTGCTTGGCTGCACCAAGAAGAGGCTGACTCCATCCATCTTCTTGATACGCTCCCTTCAGATTCTTATAGTCATTGATAAGCTCCTCTCTTTGTTGTCTCTTCTCAAGGCTGAACAAGTCCAGCTCCCTCAACCTTTCCTTGTATGAGAGATGTTCCAGTCGCTTAAACGTCTTTGTCACCCTCCACTGGACCCGTTACAGGAGCTCCGTGTCTCTCTTGTACTGAGCTCATTGGGATGTATCATTCTTGAGTCTGGAGGAAGTGATCCTTGCATATCAACCAGCTTCCTTGGATCCCTCTTTGCTGCAGGGCCTGTTCCCATGGGATTCTTCCAAGAAGAGCCTGGAAGGGCTTAAATTTAGCTCTCCTGGAACCCAGATTTATAATGGATGTAGAAGATATGCATAAGGCTGTTCCTAAGAACCTCACAGATTTTTTTCCTCCAAGGCAATGTTTGCCTCATAAAATTAAGTAGTGCTAGTAGCTACTGTTAAATGAATCTCGTATTTTATGTCTCATTCTGCTAATAAGACAGTAAAATGCCTGTTGAGAAATTTCTGTGCAGTATAAAATGAAGGCACACTGAAATGCACTATAGTCTTTGTTATACCTTCATTTCTTCGCCCTGAAAGACATCACATACTTTAAGGATAGATAAAATGCGACAAAAAATAACTGATTCTACAGTAGAATAAAGAGGAAAATGCATGCAACAAGAATGAAAGGTCACATTTATCTAGAAAATCTCCTAAATGCTTAGGCAGGTGTCGACTTCTGTCATTTTTTCCTATTTGCAGGAAAATGTTAACAAGGTATTGTCTCTTTTCACTCTCATAAATTACAAGAGAAACTGAGGAATAGGCTTACATCTTAGAAACATGTAAGGTGGTTTTTCAAAAAAATTATGATTATTGCAATATTTTAAGAACTGCAGAATTGTAGTTGCCTTGCCGCAGGTTAGACTCAACAAATTGTTGCAAATCAACCAATCAACAAACCAACCAAAAAATCCCTAAAACCTATCTGATCTGACCAGAGTGGAAAGAACCATGTGTGATAAGAACACTAAATAGTTGAGTGCATGGGATTCAAAAAGTAGAAAATTCTGATTTAAAGTTTACCTGTAAAATGTCAGTGTTAGATTCGAAATAAGTGGAATAGAAGTCAGTCGAGGGATCAGTTGAGAAGAGTGAAACAGAAGTACTGTTTCTTCCACTGCACTTTAATGAGGTAGTTGGTCATACACAATGTCAAAGTATCTTGACTTAAAACCAGTCAGGGAGTCTTCAGGTGAAACAGGGAAAATATTTTAAAGGTATTCAGTGGTTATTCAGTTGAACTGAAAAAATATTTTCCTAGTATTATACTATAGTTTACTTCACCATTTAATTTGCTTTGCAGTGTATCTTTGCACAGGAATTGTTAGTCTGAAACCACGCAATTACATGGTAAGTAGTTGTACTTTGTGGCTTCTTCTAAGCTCTCAGTAAGAGGATTGATTGTTTTTGTGTGAATCAGGCTTTTTATACGTTAACAGTGAAACCAAAACTGAGAAAGAAACTTTTCATAAAAAGAGGAAAAATATGCCACTTTTCACTAAGATTTATTTAGTTAATTATTTTAACCAAACAATAGCATATAGTTCAGAAACTATGGATCTGAGCCAAAGGCCACTGGAATCATTAAGAGTATTTCTACTGACCTCAACTGGCTTGCACTGTAACATAATTGGGCTAATAGATATTTTAAAATTTAGTCTTCTTGCAAGAGTAATCGTAACCTAATAGTTTATCAAACATTTAATAAAAGCTGTAATTTAGTTTTTGTGAAATCCAGCAGTGGAGGTCCTGTTTTTAAAGAACAAAGAGTGTTCGCAAATTCTATCTCTCTCAATCAACATGAACCTTTTTTAATTTCTACTACGTGAGGCAGCTCCTTCTCAGAAATACCAGAAAAAAATGCATCATTTCCATGCTCTAGTATGAAGTTGAGAGTGAGGATTATAAAACAGAGAAGCTGCAGTAGGAAAACAGAAGCCAGAAAACACTTGAGAATGCGGGTTAATAAATTGAGAATTTGTAGTAGGATGATAAGGGCAGAACCAACACAGAATAGGTCTGTGGAAATTATCTCCCTAGCTTTTTCAGTGTTTCCCAGTACCTGGAGAGGATTTCAAACTAGACGTATCTTCCCTGATCTTAAAAAAACTACAGGATGAATTTGCTAAATATTTGTTAAATATTTTTGGCCAGTGTTGAAATTTACTGATATGCAGTGATGACATACTATCTACCTTCTGAAAAATGAAGCCAAGACTGAGGTTTCAACACTGATTCTCAAGTAATCTCTTTATCCCAGGGTCCTACTGGAAGTATCCTCAAGTAAGGTGAATTTGTGTATCAGAATCTATTGGGTCATGATCAGAACGCTTTATCATCTCTTTCTCAACAGTGCTTGAAACGTTGCTTTCTTTTCGGTTCTGTATGAGCTTCTGATTTTGTGGGACTTGTTTTTGTGCAATACAAATAAATTGCTACTAAAGCCTCTGGTTCTGATCTGTCTTTTCTTTCACTGAAGTCAATAAGAAATTGTCACTAGCTTTAAACAATAAATGTGTATCTGTTCCATGATTACCTTTCCTGAGGATATACTTCATAGTTGAATGTTAGGCTGCTTCATATTAGGTAGATTTAACTTTGCCTTTCTACCAGTGCCTCTGGATTATTTTAAATTTGCTTTCTCAAAGTGATGTTGAATTGCTGTCAAATATAATTTTTCAGAATGACACCCTTGTCACAATTGGTAGTTCTAGTGAAAATGCTTTTATATTAGTTGAAGAGAGTGCAATTACCTGCAAGTCATTTTGCATGAAAGATAAATGGAAAGTGTCTCTGACACGCTTGATGGAGGTTAGCAACCCTTTCAAATCTAATGAAATGTTGTGGATATTTTTATTCTTGATACAATTTCCTTTACTCCTAATTAGAAGGAAACAGATGTTTAAATGAAGATAATACAATTAAATTGGCTGTGGGTGAAATACACGTGCCATTGTTCCATACTTGAAGGCTTGCACTGTGTATGCTTGGTAAAAATATATAGATGTGTCTAACCTGTGTGCAACAGGTTAGACACATCTACCACATTACCACAGCTGGAATGAAGGGAATCAAGATTTGGGTTTTCTCAGGGGACTGTGACTGTGTTGAGGCCTTTTCAAGTTTGTGAGAAGCATGGGATCAGATTGATAGTGGCTACAGTTCATTAACGCTTTAGACTAGCCTTTAAATATTTATTCATTTAGTGGTGTGTCTCTAACAATATACAGAGGAAGGGTGACCGGCTGATCAGCCTGTTATGTGGCATTTGGAGGTTAGTTCTCCTTTCTGCTTGTGTAGAGTCTGTAGGAAATTGTATAAACCACAATTTTCAAATTGTGAAATACAGTTATTAGTACTGCCACATTTATATCACTTTTGCACAGACTTATTTATTGCCGTTAGATGCTCAAGTCCCAGAGAAGAAGAGGTCTTGTAAATGGCTAAAATGCATAAGACCAGATAGTCCTGATTAAAGGGCAGAAATAAACTTGACAACAAACAGATTTGATCGCATTCAGTCTCTAGTTTATCCATTAATACAGGGAATGAGTATCTTCCTTCAGCTTATTTTTTGGAACATATTGCTCCTACTGATTTTTTTTAGCCTGTGGCTAACCGGGAAAATTAGCAAAGCTACTAATTTTGTCTTCTCCCTGCTTCTCTTTCACTTTGTCCTCCACCTCTCACTTGCCATCAGTGAAACAGTTCAACAAGGGAAAATGATGGATTCTGAACTCAGAAAGAGGTAACCAATGGGATATATATACAGACTAGGCAATGAGAGGCTGGAAAGCAGTGCTGCAGAAAGGGACCTGGGGTCCTGGTCAATGGCAAGTTAAATACGAGCCAGCAGTGCCCTGGCAGCCAGGAGGGCCACCCGTGTCCTGGGGGGCATCAGGCACAGCATCGCCAGCTGGGCAAGGGAGGGGATTGTCCTGCTCTGCTCTGCACTGCGGCAGCCTCACATCGAGTGCTGGGGGCAGTTTTGGGTGCTGCCATGTAAGAAAACCATTAATCTATTAGAGAGTGTCCAAAGAAGGGCAAGAAATATGGTGGAGGGCATTGAGGGAAAGCCGTATGAGGAGCAGCTGAGGTCACTTGGTCTGTTCAGCCTGGAGAAGAGGAGACTGAGAGGAGACTACATTGCAGTCAGCAGTTTCTTATGAGGGAAAGAGGAGAGGCAGACACTNCATGTAAGAAAACCATTAATCTATTAGAGAGTGTCCAAAGAAGGGCAAGAAATATGGTGGAGGGCATTGAGGGAAAGCCGTATGAGGAGCAGCTGAGGTCACTTGGTCTGTTCAGCCTGGAGAAGAGGAGACTGAGAGGAGACCACATTGCAGTCAGCAGTTTTCTTATGAGGGAAAGAGGAGAGGCAGACACTGATCTTTTCTCTGTGCTGACTCAGGTGACAGGACCTGAGGAAATGGCCTGAAGTTGTCAGGGGTGATTTAGGTAAATATTAGGAAAGGGTTCTTCACCCAGAGGGAGGTTTGGGCACTGGAACAGGCTCCCCAGGGAAGTGGTCACGTTACCAAGCCTGACAGAGTTTAAAAAGCATTTGGACAATGCTCTCAGGAATATGGTGTGACTCTTGGGTTGTCCTACGCAGGGCCAGGAGTTGGACTTTGATGATCCTTGTGGTTCCCTTCCAACTCAGCATGTTAGATGATTCTGTTTGAGTCTGTGCTGTCTTTCCATATTTGAAACTGGTCTGTCGGGGAATAATTTTCTCTTTACACATATGCATGACAAAAAAAAAGTTTGAAACAGTCCAGTTGTAGTTTGCATGTGGAACTTGGCAGGTCAGGTTATTATTAAATAAAGAGAAAAGTAAAATATACTAGAAATTTAAAGGAGAGGATAACAGCTGAAGCCATGAGTAAAAAGAATGAGATTATCAACTCTGTGTTCCTGAGATTATCCTAGACCTTATTCCCCAAACCACAGTCATTGAATAATTCCTGCTCAAATAGTTATGTGTTGTTAATTATTGTGACAGATAGTTCAGTCCCAGGGTGGAGTTAAAAACCACATCTCCTATTCTCTAAAACTACTCAACTATTCTAACAGCAGCCAGTGGGAGCAAAACTGTTCCAAATGA
This sequence comes from Cnemophilus loriae, assembly GCA_013397755.1. Classification (NCBI taxonomy): domain Eukaryota; kingdom Metazoa; phylum Chordata; class Aves; order Passeriformes; family Corvidae; genus Cnemophilus; species Cnemophilus loriae. The sequence goes on from VZTF01008739.1 coordinate 1,588,804, forward strand.
GCAGTGACATCAAGACTGGGTGTTTGCTCTGAACATTGCACATGTGGTTGAAATAAGCTCTAGGATAGGACAGGCACAGGAAGTTCTTTGCAGAACTTATAGAAGGTGTATAAATACATATATGTATGTATATGTGTATATATATATATGTATCTATATATATAATATTTTGTCATTATTTTTACATTTACTTAATGATGTAGGGAATAGGAGTTGTGGAAGGTGAGATTGCAACTGATAATTCTACGAACATTTTTTATTTGCAATGCTGCTTCTATCAGTGAAGTCACGCTTTCTTAAATAACATAACTAGTCACACTGCAGTCACTTAAAATGTTTGAGCACACATTAACCAGTGGACAACAGTTGGAGGGTGAACCCCAGCTGCATACTCTGAAGAAAACTGTTGGACTGAATTAGGCTAGATTGGACCCAGTAGCCACCAGTAGCTTCTGGGGTGGATACTCATAATGGCTCTTAATCAGTCCTTTATTTCATCAAAAGTGTATAGAATCCTGTAGTCTTTATATGTGTATGGAAGCTACTACCCTCCTGAATGTGGACTGAGGTACTCAACCCGTTGTTGGTACTGAATGTGCTGTGGTCCTCTAGGGATTCAGCAGGTTATCGGCGCCAGATTATTGTTATGTATAGAATCAACAGTTACAGAATCAGAGAATATGCTGACTTGGAAGGACCCCACAAGGATCATTGAGTCCAGAATTGTCCCTGCACAGGCCAGCTCCAAGGGTCACACTGTGTACCTAACAGCATTGCCCAAACTCTTCTTAAACTCTGTCAGGCTTGGTGCTGTGACCACTTCCCTGGGGAGCCTGTTCCAGTGCCCAAACCACCCTCTGGGTGAAGAACCCTTTCCTAATATCCAGTCTAAACCTCCTCTGACACAACTTCAGGCCATTCCCTCAGGTCCTGTCACTGGCCACCACAGAGAAGAGATCAGTGCCTGCCCCTCCTCTTCCCCTCACAAAGAAGTTGGGGACTGCAGCGAGGTGTCCACTCAGTCTCCTCTTCTCCAGGCTGAACAGACCAAGTGCCTCAGCTGCTCCTCGTACAGCTTCACCTCAATGCCCTTCACCATCCTCATGGCCCTCCTTGGTACACTCTCTAGTAGTTTAAAGTTTTTCTTATATTGCAGCACTCAAAACTGCACACAGTATTCAAGGTGAGACTGCCGCAGTGCAGAGCAGAGCGAGACAATCCCCTCCCTTGCCCGGATGGTGATGCTGTGCCTGATGCCTCCCAGGACACGGGTGGCCCTCCTGGCTGCCAGGGCACTGCTGACTCATATTTAACTTGCCATTGACCAGAATCCCCAGGTCCCTTTCTGCCGCAACGCTTTCCAGCTGCTACCCTGCAGAATTTATCAGTCATTGGTCAACTACCTTTTCAGAATATATTTTTCCTAGGAAGGCTTTTCCATCCAAATACCTAGGAACCCATTCACAGGACATTCACACCAAGGAAGCCTTTTCGCACCACCACTGCTCATCCTTATCAAAGTTCATTTTACAGTATTTTCCCTTTACCTGACCATTGTCACTTCATTAGATCGGTAATCATTACATTTACTTGTAAGTTTTTATGCTACACTGTGAACACGAATATCATGAATAAGAGAGCACTACATACAAATGTAATTAGGCACAGTGAAAGGTGCACTAAGAGGAGCAAAATAAAATTCCCCTTTGAGTTCCATTTCTTAAAAGCACGAGTGCGATACCTCCCCATGAAACACTGATAACGGTGATATGTTTTCAAGTCTTTATGCAAGTGTTCTTTTATCTAATATGTTCTCTTTTCTCTCTTAATTTCCAGAATATTAGTACATGTACAATAGATGTCCAGTTCTTTTATACAAGTACTGATATTAAATAACATGGTATCATTGTCCTGTAACTTAGCGCAGGGAAATTACCGGCTATTACTGACCATCATATCATACATATGATAATGATTACCAGAGCATCCTTGTGCCAGTCTCATTTTTCAATATTGATGACTTGATCTGACTGAAAAGTCTCAGCTAAGTGAAACTGCTTTCAAAATTACATCTGCTTTAAATGTTTTAAAAACCTTGCAGCAAACATTACCAGGTCATTTTTTTCCAAACTACTGGAACCAACACATTTGCAAACAAAAAAATAACACCTTTTTTTTTTTTTTAATAAAACAAAAAGCAACACATTTTCAAATTAAACTGTATTTTACAAGAATTGCATACTATATTCAATTACTGTAGCTGCTTTGTATATTACAGAATTACGTAAAAACATTTTCCTTCAGAGGAAAAAGACTTGTCCACTACAGAAACAGATAGGGCCATATTCATCTCCTCTACCCTAAGGCCACCAGTGGCTAATTTTTTCAGTCACTGGTGCCAAAGTTACTTAAGGAACATTGTAATTTAGTGCTTTTTGTGCCAGTCTAAATCTATGTCACTGCCAAAGCTGGTGCTTCTGTGGAGGGATCACTATTGCTACTGCAGTCATGTATGAGGTGCTTAACTCAGAATTCTAATTACCCTATATTCATTACAGTAGTTTATTCCTTCCCATGTTAATAGTTTTCAGGCGATTGCCTACCTTTGATTGTATAAAGAGCTCACTTTATTTAGTATGCAAGCAAAATTAAAAAAAAAAAAATATGGAAACATCTCCAATTTGTTTACTCATGTACTCTTATAAATTGAAAGTAAGATTCTTTTTTTCCACTGTGATTAAATGATCAAATACTTTGTTGGTAAAAATGTTCTATTGTATTACATTACACAGCATAAGCAAATTTTAACTCTTAAGTATGAAGAAAAGTTTAGCTGGTATTACTTCAGGCCAATGCTTTTAATTTTTCATGAGTAATGTCCTGAGGCAGAAAATGAATTTTATGTGAGTTTGGTTAGTAGCTAATGAAGCTGAAAAGCTAATGTATAGGTAGCACTATCATGTGAACACCTGACAATCAGAACAATTCTGAGAAAGTTCAGCAGTACAGGAACAATCAAAAAGAGTGTGTCTGTCTTGGTTTTTTCTTTCCTGTCAAAGGAGAAGACAAGGAAATGAATAATTCATCAATCAACAATTACAGCATGGAGTCCCTCCCGAAGGAGACAGTCCTCTATTAACCTCTCCAACATGGGTCCTTCCCATGAGCTGCAGTTCTTCCCAAACTGCTACATCATGTGTCTTTTCCACAAAGTACTGTCCTTCAGGAAGGGACTGCTTCTCCATGGGACCCCATGGAGAAGTCTTGCCAGCAAAGCTGCTTCAGCATGGAGTCCTCTTTCCATTGGTCTGCAGGTCCTTCCAGGAGCCTGCTCTAACAGTGGTTTCTCATGGGGTCACAGCCTCCTTTGGGCATCCACCTGCACCAGTGTGGGGTCCTCCAGGGTCTGTAGGTGGATCTCTGCTCCACTGTGGACCTCTATGGGCTGCAGGAGAACAGCCTGTCTAACCACAGTCTTCACCACAAGCTTCAGGGGAGTCTGCTCCAACAACTGGAGCACCTCCTCTCCCTCATTCCCAACTGAGCCTGGTGTCTGCAGAGTTGCTTCTCTCATGTGTTCTCACTCCTGTCTTCTCTGGCTGAAACTGCTTCTGCCCAGGAACTTCCTTCCACTTCTTAAGTATAGTATCCCAGTACCACTGTCACTGAAGAGCTCAGCCTTGGCCAGTGGGAGGCCCATCTTGGAGCTGGCTGGCATTGGCCCTGCCAGACATGGGAGAAGCTCCCAGCTACCAGGTGTTGGTTGTGGGGCAGGGGTATGCTCCTGCCACAAAACTATATTCATTCATTTCTCTTTCGTGATTCCTATCTACCAGTATTCACCTGCTTTTTCCTTATTAGATTAATTCAATATGTTAACTGTTTGTTAGCAAAGGATATTTTTTAGCATCATTTCAACTGTATTTTAATGGGTATACAGATGTGGGTGATTCACAAAGTTCAGTATCAACTTGAACTGCATTTTTAGAGCAACATGCAATGTAGGGATGAAAAATATACGTCAAAAAAAGTATGTCTCTGTGCAGACAGTTGATGGGCAGAAAAACAGTAATTTTTCCAAGAGTCTAAGCGTTGTTTTTTTTCTTTTTTTTGCACTGCTTTGGATTTGAAGCATTCACAGTGTAGGGCTGAGGTACCTTAATAAATTATTAAGTGTTTGCATCCAACTGTATTTTTTCCCAAGGTGTTCTGAAGCTGTAGACAACAGGAAAAACTAAAGAAACAGAATAAGAAACAGTGTATGTTCCAGATGCATGTTCCAAAATGCACATTAACTTATTTTGGTTTTGCTTCTTTGTTTGTTTTGGATTTTTGGTTTTGTTTTGTTTTGTTTGGGTTGTTTTTAAACACAATGAATATAGAAAAAATATCCAGCCTTTTCTCACAAACGATTTTCTCATTTCTAAATTGGAGTAGTCATACTGGGATTGCAATTCTCAGAGCTACTGTCGTGCATTCAGAGAACAGACCTCCCATGTGGACTTCTATCCAGACAAAAACCCCTTGAATTACAAACCCAGTGTTCAAAATTAGTTTTAGTCAAGGAATTATGGCAGAGAGAAGGCACTAACAAAAATTGTGTCTGTAGATAGTTTTCTAGCGGATAAAAAGAAAGATTTGTTCCGTAACATATAATTAATTAATTTTAACCTCCTGTATTAAACTGAGCTTAGTTATACTTCTTTGCTCAATATGAGTAATAACTAGGTCTATTTAAAGAATCAAATAAGTTTCAACTCAGTGCAAGCCAGTTACTCGTTTGTCATGTTTGCTGAATAGAAGCAAAAGCAAGCTGAACTAATTTTTTCCATTCTTAATTTAGAAGTTTTATTGAAAGAAAACAGGATGAAGAGTTATGTTTGTATACTACTTGTGAGATTGGGAAGGAAGGGGTTTTGGTTTGTTGTTTTGGTTGGTTGGTTAGTTGGTTGGTTGGTTGGGTTTTTTTTTCTTTTTGTTGCTTTCTATTTAATTTTAGGATTTAGAATCTCAGTAAGTGGTGAAAAGTAGTTTATTTTTTCTCCCTAATGGACTTTATATCCACTCCCAACTCACCACCTCTAACTGAGATGCTGCAACTGCTTGTTCTGTCTTTGTCCCTTAGGACCAAGAAAAGGGGCTGGAATCAGACCTGTACCTCACTGCCACTGCTCTTTAGAATCTAACATTTGGTCATCTCTCTCTCTCTGTATGTGGCATTGCACACAGTCTGAGCTACAAAGTGGTGTGGTATTTCTTGTAGCCTCTATTTATGTTTTTGCATCTGCATACACAAAAATACCTCTATACTCTTCCCTTATGGTATACAAAGATATAATGCCAAGCAAGAAGAGTTTCCATATGAAATCTTTTAATCTGATGACCCTGAAATTATTTGCAATAAGTTGGTTAGAGCATGCTAGTTTGAGATGTAAATTTGGTTCCTTTTAAGGAAATAAGGAAGTATATCTGATTTATTAGTATTTGTCACAACCCGCTGGTAGAGGATGTGATGTTTGCTATGAATTCTCCTCAGGCTGAACAAAGACACCAGACATGTGTCAGGCTTTTATTGTACAATCTCCATAACCCCGTCAGCCAGCCCACTGCTTTAGACTCACAAGGTGTTGGCTAACAAGCCCTTAAATGTATACAATACACTTCAATAAGTTCTTAACTCTCACAACACAAGGTGCTCACAACCCACAAACACTTCAAAACAGAGTATGGGGTAGATACATGTTATCTCTTCCTTTCTTTTTTTTCTTTTTGTCAGTTCATTTTTAAATTTTTTTTTAAACCGGCTTGTATCCCAAAAGAAACCAAAACCAAACCCAAAAACCAATCTAAACCAAAACCCCCACAACATTTAGTGCTTCAGGAAAAGGTTTTGAGACTAGAAAGCTAATATTCTCTATCCTCATCAAACCTCTCAGAACAATCTCAGAATGAGCTGTGTTTAAGCTAAACACACTAAAATTAGTATTTGAGCTTGAATATTTTCTATATTAAGAACCTGAATCTTTGCAGTTCTGTAAACATGTAAGTACTGAAGTGCAAATTGCTTAGTGTGGTTAGTAATGAAAATACGATTCACAGTCTTGTAACTGTTACAGAGGTTGAACTCATTCCAAGTCATTGAAGACCTGGGATACTCTTGATTTTCAACTTGGAAAAGCAGGCTGAGTGCTAACTGTTCTTTTTCTGGGATGCCTGTAAGGCTGCCTGACCTGATCCCCCACTTTCTGTGCTGCTATAATATTGTGTTCCCAGAGATGTAAAAAGAGAATGGGCAACAAGTGTAGCTATGAAACAATGTTTGAGTGAACCAGAGCACTAATTTTTCAAAGTGCCTGGATGATGGATTCAGGCATTGTTTTGGCTCACCAGTGTCTTCAGTGTCAAAAGAAAGGTGGGAATTGCTGATACAAGGACAGAACTAGCGCCTGGCTGCATTCACACTTGTCTGCTATCATTTGTGATTTAGTGAGACAGTGATTAGTACATTTGCAATATACTTACTGCGTTTAATATGCCCACAGGCTGAGAGAATATAATGAAATTCATATGAGACAGTTTGCCGGAGGTTAGAATGTATGACTGCTAAAATGGCAATGGGTGATATTTATGCAAAGGTATTGATGGAATTTACTGTGACCTGTTTAAGTTGCAATAGGTGAGGTATCATTGTCTTGAAGTTATGTGTGTTAAACTGTAAGGTCTTATACTGTCTTGTAAGAATTATGAGTGCATCATTCTCTTTCACTCCTGTCTGAAGAGGTACTGTCTCAGTTCTACAAGGTTTGAAGAATAAAAGGGAAAATCAGACAGTTGAGAAGATGAGCAACAATTTTTTTCATATATAAATTTATTGTAATTTATTTATTTTCATGTGCATGACAAGGTGTTTCCTGTGCCTTTTCAACATAGTCTTTTATGTTGTTCAGCCTATCATTAACGACATTTTCTCCTTATTCTCACTTAGTGGAGTGGGTTCATGGTATATACATACTTGTGGGTATTTATAAAACCAAAATGATGTCTGTTTCCTCTGGGTTCATATAGGGGGGCATAGCACAACTTCAGAACATTTAAGGTCACCCTGATTGAAAAAAACTACACATAAATGTCACCAGTTCTGTCTGTAGACAGGAAACAGATGCGTAGATACATTATTCTTCCACTTCTCTCCATTCCCATCTTTGTTTTAAACTCAGTGTGAACATAGATTTGCAATGCACCATATGGGTCACATAAATTGAGCAGTCCCCAGAGAACAAGGCAGTTTAATAATAAGGATGTATATGAAGAGTAATTTTATGCTGTGTTTTGCAGCTAATGCTGAGTAAACTGGTATAAACTAAAATAGGGACTTATCTTTAATAGTTCTGGTATGATAGTTCTGGTTCTTAATCTGAAAATAAAAAGTAGAGCCTTTTGTATTTGAATAATAATACATTTTAGGAAAACTCATACAGCATCTGCAAAGTGAGTAACTACAGTGACAATCTATCCCTATATCCATTCAAGTACAATGATTTTTATTTTCGTGTATTTGGTGCACATCTATCCTAAACTTTCTATTTCACTCAACTTCCTGTTTAAATCAGAAAAGACTTGCATTTACTTCAGAGGATCTGGATCAGGACCACGGTTAATTACTAACAGCACTTGATATAATGTAATTTGACCTTAATGTATTAATATAGATATGCAGATATACACATAAAGCTATTAGTGCTAGTTCTAGTTTAAATGGGCTGTGGTACCTCAGGGGCACTGTACAAATTTGCTAAAGAATCAAGAATTATTTTATTCAGGAGCTAAATCTTGAATTAATGTTTAATGAGAAATTTAACCTTGTTCTTCCCTGTTATGAACAGCTCTTAAGAGAACTTGCAATACAGCAGGAAACTAGGGAAAGTGTTCTATTTCTTATTCTTTTGAAAAGCTAGAAATCAGTTCAGTACATGGATTACAGCCCTATGTCTGGTAATTTATATGTCCCTATTAAAAATAAAACCTTTTTTAAAAATTCTTATACATGAAGCATGAATGAAAATTCATTTTCCTCTTAAAATGAGAGACATGATTGTTTTTATGTGGAAAAAAAACCCCAAACCCTGCAAAACAAGCTTTGAAATTCACTGCTGCCAGTAAAAGATACATTTCTTACATCCCCATTGACTAGAGGAACACTGGATTTAGACGACTAAATTTAAAAACCAATTTGACACTGACTAACTTGAAAACTGCATTTTCCCTTGCATGTAAAAGGTGTCCTCATAGCAGTGTTGCAATGAGTTCTCTTATCTCTGCAGCTATTTGAAAGTCCTAAACAGATGTACTCATTTATACTGGTAGCATGTCAGCTACTTCCCTTTACTCTGGAAAAGCAAATGTAGCAATGACATTTTGTTCTTATTGATGTCAAAAATTAAATTAAGTATTTGTGCATTAGACATCGAAAAAAGTGAAGACATTGAGAAGACACCTGCAGTCATTCAGTCTGTGGAGTATATTTCTGAATTAAAATAGCATGCTGGTCTAAAGATGCTGGATTTGCTGTGTGCCAGTGCGCTGCATACACAGCTTTCTGTGTGACACAGTGAAAGCAGAAGAGGAAATGCCAGCCCGAGGTCAATTTATTAAATAACAAAGAATGTGGTTGAAGAAGGCATATCTGTATGTTCTGATTCCTGATGAAAACAGTCTGAACACATACTCACAGAGTCTGATGTTAAAGGCGTAAAGGTGAGAAAGAAGTGCTTCACGTATGACTTGATTAGAATTACTTATATAAGTTGGGATTCACATCTTTGTGAGCAACCTTTATTCATTTACATTTAAAGTTTAAAGCCCATACTTGATGTTTAGGGTTTTTGGATGCTGAGGTAAAACTGATGAAGACTAATAACCTTTATGAACAGTATTCTTTCCGTGCATGGCAGTAGAATAATTTAACAAAGAATGGGTAGGTTAATCTGGTCCTCATGAAGTCCTCTGCACAAAATCCTAACTTTACTGAAGAGATGTCATGCCATTGTGTCAGATTTCATGCTTTGCAGTGCCTGGAATTTCTGGTTATTTCTGGAACCATGAGATGAAATTCTCTGCTTCTGATATGTTACAGATTAGGCTGGAGATGAGACACTGGGCTCTTAGGTACGTACAGCTAAGCAGCTGTACGTACCTAAGGGCAGCAAAAGCAACTTTGGTGATTTTAGTACAAAGTATCCAACTTAAACTTATCTCTGCCTCAGCTCGGTGAGCTGTTTGCCATTCAGTGAGCCACAAAGTAGAAGCTATCCTTGTACACCAGCACTTCAGTGCTAATCTTTAATCTTTCTTTACCTGTTAGTGTTCAACATCCATGTGACTCAGTTGCTGAGAAATTTAAAGAGAGATGTTGTTAGGGTTAGTAATGTTTTTAATCACTCTGTAAAGTTATACCAAAACATACCCGACTTTGCCATGAAGTCAACCCACCCCAAAATAAAAATATCTTACACAGTTAGATTTATATGAAAGGTGCATGTTTTCGTGTACTTTGGAGAAATATGAAACAATTTTTACACAGGTATTTGAAAAGGAAATATTTTTTTCACTGTTAAAAATGGTTATAAGTCTTCAACCCAAAATTCGTATTTTGCTCCTCAGATACTCTGGAATGCTAGAATTGGAGAGCAGCCTAATTCTCCATATTTTTTAATGAAATATATGAAATACTTTTTTTTCTGTTTTCTTTATAGTTTCAGTCTTATCACTGAAAATTACACTAATTTTTAACCTTTGCATAGGAAAAAACATATTTAGTCATTTGTCTTGAATGCTAGCTCAAGTGACATTTTCTTGTTTTGCAGGATCAGATGTAAATGTAATGTGTTTTCTTTGTAATCACAGTAGGTTAACATTGGATGTGTACCTCATCTAGGAACTATTCCTTTACTCATGTGCCAGTGCCTCTTTTTATAGGTTTTGCCCCACTTTTTGTCTGAAATCCAAGACAGGATTTCTGTCCAAGTATCTCAGCATGTATTTAAATACCTTCATAACTGGCACTGCAATGGGCTCTGTTTGTACAAGCACGTTCTGTATAATGGTAGCATACTTGGTGTGAATTTTACTTCAGTCATAAGAACTCTGTATGTTCTGTTTGCTTTACCGGATGCTTGTTGGAGGTTTTAGATTTGAATGCATATCTAAATTTTAACTCAATAAGTTCTTTTTTGTCAGAATGATATCTTAAAGATCCTGAAACTCAGGCTTTGCCTTAGCTTTGTGTTAATGTATTCAGAAAGACCGTGAAAGTGTGCAGCACTTCTGACATCTCTATTTTGCTTCTAAAAGTCAAGTAGAAAAAAGGGTATTACAGCCTTCCAGTTCCACCACTGTTTATTAATAAGTAAAATCATTCAAAAAATTCAAAGCAACTTTCCATGAAGAAAAACATACTTAAATGGATGTCATTACTGACTTGTCAGCTTGTTTTGCTGTAGGCATCAGTCTTCAGGGTGTTTCGGAATGTTCCCGAGAAAAGGAGAACCGAATGTGAGTTATTTTGTTTTCTCTGGTGGGTTATTCTAGATAGAGATGGCAACTTTTGTTCAGGATGGGTGAAGAAAAGCTAAATAGCTGGGCAAGGAAGACCTTAACTGTGGGCTAGGTGTAGTACATAGACATTGAAAATGTGGGGCTCAGTTTCAATTTTAGAATGCATGAATCAAAGCATGTCTCATGTTACAGCACAGCTGAGTAGCAGAGACTATCTGGAACACAGCCACACAACTAAAGTGATCAATAATGGCAATTAACAACAAGTGGTTTATGACAATTTGAAATGTTGCTTCACTTTGTGGAAATGAAATGAAATTGATCTTGTTGTGCCTTTTACTTCACCTTGCCTAGTTTTAACTTTCTTGTAAATGGTTCACGGTAAGAAAGAATTGTCTCTAAGTTAACTTTTCCTCCCAATAATTTTATTGCCTTATTTATTTCAGTGCTCCAGCTGCTTTCATAAACTATCTGTTATTTTCTACTCTATTTGGTGCCCCTTATTTATCCAGAGATTTACATGATGCTTCTTTTTGGTCCCCACATATAATCTGATGGTTCAAATTTTTGTGTTCACTACACCTGCAATTAAATGTGCCTTTCTTGTACCTTATGTCTTATTTCAAATCTCTACAAGAATTATTATGTCAGGTTTATCTACATGCTACAGAATAAAAGAAAATAAATTGGAAAAAAGATAGTGATTTAGACTAATTCATGCCTCCAAGAGGAAACATAATTAAGGTCTTTGCAATGAAAATGCCCTGCAATATTTCAAACTTGACACTTCAGATTCTGAACTCTTTAGCTCATCTCAGCGCCAAGAGCAGTTGAGGAAATAGTGTTTCAGGCAGGCACAAGGCATTCCCAACAGGTCTCCTTGGCTCGAAGGCAGACCAGGAGAGCAGGCTGCAGTAAAAAGAAAGGAGACTGTTCACACTCTTAATCTGTCGCAGATTTTATTGTTTGTTGTGCTGTAAAACCAAGTGCTTTTAAGTTTCTGCAGAAGACCCTTATAGCATGCTTCTGGTTGTATACAGGTAAATGGGGAGATTGGGTATAAGAGTTACATCTGGTTTTCAGTTCAGCTGTTAATAAGTTTATCTGACACAGTTGCTTTTTGGTTTTGCAGACTCAGTGAATTGAGTCTTGGGTACATGCCTAAGATTTGTTTCATTTGATACTGTCCTAAGAGAATACCTGTCCACTGGATACACCAGCAGTTTGTTCCAGAAATAGTTTCTCATTACCTTTTTTACAGATTTCATGACAAGTTAGTTGTAGCTGACGAGTCAGAGATTGCAAAGATGGATTGCTGATATCCTGTAGTATTGGGTTTTGTTGATGGGGAATATATTCAGATTTGCGAGCACTAGAGATCATTGTGAAATGTAGTCTCTTTTCAGGGACCTGTACAACATATAATTTGTAATTGCAGGAGTGTTTCTGGTTCTCTTTGCTTCTGCATATGGAAGAAATCTCATTGTGTAAGATGATCCTAGATTAGCTGGGCTCTGTGTGTGTGTTTATTCTTCACAGAAAGGGTGGTTGGGTGTTGGAATGGGCTGCTCAGGAAGGTGATGGAGTCACTGTCCCTGGAGCTGTTTAAGAGAAGACTGGATGTAGCCAGTGCCATGGTCTATTTGACAAGGTGATATTAGTTTATAGGTTGAACTCGATTATCTCAAAGGTCTTTTCCAACCTAGTCAGTTCTGTGATTCTGTGAAAGAATAAGCTTCGCATTTTGTCTAATGTAACTAGAATCAGTCTTCTGTAAGTATCAAGTTTCGTAGGAAAGTAGATTTATTTGACTAGGCAAGTTGTGCTGTGCTCTTTCCAGACATTTATGTGTTGCTTTTGTGTAGGTGTTTAGGTTTGGGTTGGGTTTTTTGTTAAGTTTGGTTTTTTTTAGTAATAACTCATCAACAGTCTGTCAGGTCAAAGAGACTGCACAGATTTGTTATGCTGGCAAAATTGGAAAGGTCTCCAGTAAGTGCTTGAAATTATTTACTTCATGTTGTTGGCTGATGCTGCTCATCACTCTGTGGCTATTAGTACGTTATCAAACTTCAGTGTTATACAAGAAGATTTTATAACAATTAGGACTTCAATACTCAAGTTTCAAGTTTTTAAACCTTTTTATGATGATTTAATATCAATGTCGTGCAGTCTTTGATGTGGTTAACTTCAAATTATGTTATCAACAGACTTCTATAGTTATTTTTACTGTAGATGTTTGATTTTATTTCATGAATTAAATGCAGTCTTCTTCATGTTTTCTTCTATATGTGTTCAACTTATCATTAAAATTAGTGTTTATAACCACTAATTGTCTCTTTTAATCTGTGCCAGGGCTTAGTATTCTCCTTTCTGTACTAATATTTTACCTAAACTTTAAAAGTTTCAAAGGCTTGTAAGTTTTTCCTTTTTTATTTTTTAAATCAAGTGAGGTTTTATGGTATTAAATCAGGAAATTGACCTGGCAATTCAACTCATCTTCCATTCTTGCATTTTCAGGGAAAAATTGGGATAAACTTGCTCATTCTGAATCTTTGAGATTTTCCATTGTATATTCACATCTAAACTGTTGTTGTGATGCCGTTATTCCAGTCTGCATTTAATCCAGTGATGATACCATGAGACATTCCTATTCTTTAATTTCTCCTAATGGTTTCTTCTTTTCTTCTCTGTTTTGTGAGCCAGCCTACTCATTCACATTACTGCTTGGTGAACTAAATTGGGATTAACTGATGGGAGTTAAGATAAACTGGTTTTTCCCTTCACTTAATAAGGAGATTAGAGAAAACACTGCCGTATCTATTTTAGAACAAATTTTGTCTAAAACCTGCTGAGTCTCATTTATCATGTGTATCACACATATACCATTACTTCGGCTTAAGTGATAGAGCATCATAGGCAGCACTCTAAAATCCAGATTGAGACAGGAAAAAGAAAGGCAGTCATGCTGGTTAATATCAGTTTAAACTAATCAAATACTTGTGATAAACTACATTGCAATGAAGTATTTTCCTGACACTGCAGATCTCTGGGTAGTACCTTTCATAACAACGGATCCCAAAACTGTCACATAAAGGTGTTACTTTATGTGCTCCCTGTAATAAAATGCAGAAAAGCAGAGGGAAAATATAATGATGTGATTTGTTAAACCACTAAGTAATAAATCATTAAATAATAGCAGTAAATAATAATTCAGGAGCTGCTGATTATGATTTTAATGTCTAATTAAAAGTTTAATCATTTTATTCCAGAGATATTTTTAATCCAAACACTAATATTGGTGTGGAATATCTTATTGTAATGTGACATGATGGCTACTTGAAAGAGAAGTGAACAGGCAATGACTTCACAGCCCCTTACACAATAAGAAATTGCAGAGTTTGGACACAGACCTTTTACCATCCAGTTTAGAAACAGGCACTTCATCTAAACTTAGACTTTTCTGTCACATTGGTATGACGCTTGTAGATACCACAGATGGTAAATACATAGATTCTTCTCAGCAGAGTTTTATAGGACTACAGCATGGATTTTCAGCTGAGCTGTATGAAGAATCCCAGGCAAGAACGACAAATGTGGTTTAAAGGAAGAAGAGAAGTCTAAAGGGTGCTGGATGGTGGATGAGGGTTTCAAATACTGGAAAGAAATCAGTTATCATAAAGACTTTAGCTGCTGCAGTATTTCCTTTGTAAAGAATGAGAATTATTTTGTAAGTGGCTTCTTCATATTCATTCATGGAAAAGAAAATTATTAAATGTAGTATATGCATCTACTTTGTTTGTTTAACTGAATGAAAATGAAATGATTAACACTGGGAAATGATGGCTTACATGTGAGCATCCTGACATTTGGGAAGGTTTTCGGTGCAACTTCAGTTCACTGGGCCTCCTGTCCTAGACCTGAACCTCTCATTAGCAGTGGTTATTGGGAGTACTGTATCTAAAAGATGGTCTCCTTGGGCGAATAAAAACCATGCAGTGAATAAACTGAAGACACAGAAGTGTTTCCTGGTGTGATATAATATGTAGGAAATGCAGCCAGCATGTACATTAAAACCTATACCCTATACGTATGTAGGTCAATAAACTGCTTCTGCTTTCTTTTTCCTTTTTTGTTTTGAACTAGGAACACATCTTTAATACATTTGATAAACTTGTTATTGAGGCATAGGTGTTCATGATACCCCATATTTTAAAGGTGAGTTGATGCAGGGAGGAGAATGAACGGTGCAGTTCCAGGAGGATTGCTAGCAGGTTTCAGGCCTTGTTATCAGCAACTTAAGGCACCAGCAATCAAAAGGTTTCTCTACAGCTTTGTACCAGAAAGGCCCAGGAGGTTTTCTGAGGCCCATTCTGATCACCATAACGCAAAGTAGAAGCCAAGACAGTCCGAAAACACTGTGTGGGTGACACAGCGTTCTCCCTAGGCTTAGAAATAAAACACGCCACACAGATTAGTCCAGGTGAAGACCTCTGGGGACCTTGTGTGTGCTGATGAAGCTGCTGCCTCAGCAGCTGTGAAGCAGCTGCCGTTCTATATAAGGATAGATCAGGCAGTAGATGTGAAGTAGATGTGCATGCTTACAGCACAAGCATGATCTTCCAGATGGCTCTGCAGTTGCTGTAGAGATGTGTTAGCATTTTTCTCTGTGAAAGTGCAACACACGTTTTCTGAAGTATTTTAAAATAAATAGTATTAAAATTGATGCCACATTTAAATTTAATTTGTCTAATTGTACATGGAACTCAATGATGGTAGTTCCCACTGAAGTCAGCTTGAGTTTCTAACATGAGGAGAGTATCAGTACTATAGGACAATGTTCTTATCTCATTTTCTAATAACTTTTATAGTCACAGTTTAGCTTTTTAATTCTTTAGCTTATAATACTCTACGCTGATAGATTTGACTGCATGCTACAGAAGGGGACTGTTTCCTGTGTATGTAGCAATGAATTGATCATTTGCAAAAAAGATAATGAGTAGTCATTGAAATCATACTGATTGCAGAAAGAAATATATAAATTATAAAGGAAGTTGCAGGTTAATATAAAACTTTAAAAAATCCAGTTAGAGCTATAACTGACCTGAAACTCCTTAAGATAATTGTCATAGCCAGCATGGTAACAAATGAGGAAAAGCAAGATCTCGCATTACTCTTGGTGCAGTTTCAATGAAATCTTGTGTTATTAAATGATAATTTGTAAAAATCTAGTTGACTATATAGTTTTGATTTTTATATAAAGGGTTTCTCTCTTAAAAATGTGCACTGTGTTATCATATATTCTTATAAAGCTATCACTAGCTAACAAAAGAAAGTAATTGCTTTTGTTTCCTTCTAAACCTGAGGCTTCAAAAGCAAAGAAGGGAGTATGGGCATGACCTGCTTTCCTTTCTCCTTATCAACACCTTTGTTTTGTGAAAAACAAGGTAACCAGACCTTCCTCCAGGACACGAGGGAGGAGATAATTTGGAAAATAATAGCGAGGTTTCTTCTCTTTGCATTTTATGTAAGTTCAGTGTAGAATTACTCAGGTAGCTTTTTGCTCTGTGAGTTGTTAAACAATAATATTTAGTGTGATTTTAGTTTACTGAGTCTTTACATCTAATCAGTACTAGTTTTGATTTACCTAGTCAGGTTTGCATCATGTGACACGAACAATATATGGATTCTCATTTAAGAAGTGAACCTTTCCCCATTTTCTTCCTTGAGGATTACACATGTGTATGTGTGCTTCAGACAATAGGCCTGTAATCTTTCAGCTACACTTACTAACAAAAGCAGTATTGCAAATACTCTTTTGTCTGAAGAAGGTTAGCTTACCAAAGGTTACAGGACTTATTTTTTCCAGTTAATAATATTTGATGAAAGCTTAATAAAAGATCAATAAACTTTCTCATTAAAAATATTTGATAGTGCAATAACAACAGTGTGGAAAAGTATTGGTTTGGTTTGTTTTTTACCTCTGTGGTATAAAAAAACATATTACACACCAAACAATGTGATCCTTGAAGGTACAGCATTCTCTTTTGTCATGATTGCAGCATTGAAATCAGTGTTAAGAATCTCACTGAACTGAAAGGAAAGAGACCTTACCTAGGAACTCTGTTTTCAACCAATACTGCCAAAATGAAGCTTTTTCCTTTCTTCATTTGAGCCATTACATTGTATTAACACTTCTTCATGTTTTGGTTTTGTTGGGTTTTCTTCTGTATGCCATTCTAATGAGTTGTTCTATCTTGTGTTTTAGTGAATTAATGACAATTCTTTTTGGTGCTACAAAGAACTTGTAAGAACTTAAAGTAAATGGTTGCACCTAGAGAACAGAAAATGAAGCCATGTTATTATGGCATTAAGCCATATTATAGAGCAAACTTGAAATTTTCTTGACATTGAGCAAGAATATATATTGGTAATTTCATTTCAAAGATCTTTTTTCTTTTTCTTTTTGAGCAATTGGTAATTGCTTAGTCAGCAAACATTATTTTATATGTTAAAATATGGAGGGTAGCCAGTTTCTGTTTTTCAGTTCACAGGCACAAAAGTATTTTCTTTGCATGGTAAATCAAAGGAAAGATCATATTCTTTCTGATAGAAGGGACTCTCTAACCTTCCAAAGTCTTCAGCAGTTTAGGTGACTTCAGCTGTACTATATGGGTGAATTATATAAGTAATTTATTCACAAGGGACTCAAGCCTACTCCTATTATTCGCCTAATTTCTTATAAGGCCTGCTGGCATTACCATTAGAGTGAGCATTGTGTGAGCAAGGAGTGTTCACTCAGACTGTCATTACTACAATTTACTCCTGGCAAAAAAAAGGTTGTTAATTTTGTAGTAGCATTTTGTTGTAGTTTATCTGCCTGCCTATTGGAAATCGCTGCTGCTCCTGAGCACTTGTACAAAGCAGAATTTTCTGGTAACTATATCAACTCAATTTCCATTCTTTTTTGCATTGAAATATACAGTGATCATAACACCAAGAAAGAAGGAGAAACAGAGATAGGGAGAAAGAGAAAACCAATCTCTTGGCTCTCTTCTGTAAATAAGTTGGTGTCACAAGTAGGAATCAATATTAATGCTCTGTTTCTATAAACTAACAGCTTGAGAAGTGCTTACTCTCTCATGTGCTGCTAATTAGTCAGTCTAGCAAGCAATAATTTAGCTATACAATGAAAAATGTTCTTGGAGAACCGTGCTTTCGTTTTTGAATAACACTAAGCCTCATCACACTTTTAGCTATTCTTTCCCTTCTGTATACAGTCCAGTTCCTGAGATTCCTTTCTTTTGCTCTTAAGAGCTTTTAGTGGGAAAAATTTTTGCTAGGTTTCCTATTAAATGACAAAAGAAATAAAATTACTGCATTGTTCAGAAACTGCGGGGTGGATGTTTGGTTTTATTTTGTTTTTTTGTTTGTTGTTTGTTTAACAAGGAGGCTACATCTATGATCTTTCAGGACACAGTTCTTCTTGGTATTTTCTAAAACCCGAATATTTCCATGTACATGGAAATACATAGATTCAGGTGATGTAAAGCATACATAAATATATTTTGTAACTTAAATCATGAGCATTTGTTGGCTACTGAAAGTCTTTATATTACAGTGTGAGCAATTATGACCAAAAACTGTAAAAACTCCAAATCATCTTAGATTTTTAAGAGGAGTCTGCTGTACTTGTTCAGAGAATGTGTTTGCTAGTAATCTGTATTGATGCTGCTTTCTGATACAAATTTGAGTCTGAAACATTTTAAAAGAAAAAACTTTGAAGAGCAAATATTCACCACATTCAACTTTTGCCTCATTTGTCCTTGAGCAAGTGCTGCAGGTGCTTATTGCTGTTCCTTTCTAGCTGAGATGAATATTGATTTTAGATATAAAATTAATTGCAACTTTTTGTAGCATACACCTAATAATATAGTAATGAAAATTAATCATGAGCCAACTTTGCTGTTACTCATAATTAACAATTTTAGCAGGAACATTTCATTGCCATATCAAAATAAAAGCATCATGATTGACCAAGTGTTTGGTTTTCCCAAGTAATTTAATCCTGCAATGGCAGAAGATTTTGAATAGAACGGTGATGTCATGTTTTTATAGTATCGCTTTTGGACGGTTTTATTCAAGTTTATTTAGTGTTGCAAGAGCATGCGAAACGAAGTGAAAAATGCAATTGACAGGTCTCCCCAAGAAAATATACCTGTCATGTTACCTATCTAGGAACCTCTGTAGTCTGTGTAGTTTTGTGGATAAAGTGTTGTAATTCTCAAGACATTTCATTGCTGGACAAAACCCAGCATGGTTTTGGCATATAGATACTACGAAATGCAAAGAACCTCTTGGGGATATATGCCAGAAATGGAGATAGGATTTGTGGAGGAGTTGTAAGGCATTTCTTCAGTTTATTTCATTTGTTCTGATGCAGGAATGTAAAACTGAGTGTAAAACAATGAAAGAAACTAGAAAGTCTGCAGTAAAAAGAAGCCTGATGTCTTTTTCAGGGTTGTATAATTCTCCAGGTATGATATTCCACACCTCTGGCAGTAACTCCTAAATATGTTGCTTGCAGTTTTCATTAAAAATGCATTTTATTAAAAAATCTTGGTTTTTGAGACAAGGTTAATGAAAAATACAAGTCCCAGTAGAAGTCTTTAAGGTAGTATAGTAGGAATTTTTCTCTAACCTTAATTTTCACCACTAAGCCATTATTCTCTGTTTACTGGTTTCTCACTAATTTTTAAATTCTTTCACTAATACACATATTATTCCATTTAAGTAGCAACTTCTAACAGCATTTTATCACACTAATCACCAAAATCTAGATAGGTGAGACCAACTGTATTTTTTCCACTTAAAAAATCAATTGCCTTATTAAAGAAAGGATATCTATCAGGATAAAATAACACAGTCTATTTTAGGTTTATTAGTATAGTATTTCTTTCTGAATTCTGGAATGGGAAAAGGAAAACCTTGATTATTTTAGTATTCATTTCATCTTGCAAATTCCTGCTAGTTCCTGTTATTTATAGTAGTCTGCTTCATTATTTGCATTCAAACAGACCAGGTGCAATCTAGTTTTGGGAACACATAGATGGCCTTTAATTGGTACTCTGCTGTCATTATTGATGAGGCTCAAGTTTTTTCTCTGAATCTTTTTGCTTTTATTTCAGCTGCAAAATTTATCGCTATTTTTGAAAGTGCTTACATTAGACCTGTGGCTTCTGATGGCAGAGATGAATTTTTTTTTCCAAATTTGATATGCAGTTAAGCTTTAGTTCATTTAGTGTCTCTCTCTACAAGTATATAATTGTTGCTTGAGATCACAGAACTACAGAATCATTAGGGTTGGAAGGCACCTCTGGAAGTCGTCTCTGCAAGTCATCTAGTCCAAACCCTCTGCCAAGGCAGGGTCACTTTGAGCAGGCGACACAGGAACACGTCCTGGTGGGTTTGGAATATCTCAAGAGAAGGAGACTCCACAACCTTTCTGGTCAACCTGACAGTACTCTGCCACCCTCAATGGTGAGCTAAAGAAGTTCCTCCTCATGTTTAGGGGGAAATTTTTGTGTTTTAGTTTATGGTCATTACCCCTTGTCCTGTCACTGGGCACCACTGAAAAAGTCTGGATCCATCTTCTTGACACACTTTTGACATATTTTTATGTGTTGATGAGATGTAAGGCTGTTTGACTTAGAGACTGAGACTATGTCCCTCACAATGTCCCTCACAATGTTAGTCCCTTCGAACTGTCAAGGCAGCTGTGAGCTTATTTTCTATAATCAAGTCTTCCTTAGTGTCCTATTCAAAACCATTTATGAAAAAAATTCCTATTGATTCAGTGACTTACAGGTGAATAAAATGTTAGCTGGTGTTTTCAGGGATGAAGGAACTTTGTGATGTATTTCGAGAAATTCCGTTTACTGGGAAAGGTTAGTTCTAACTTACTGGAAGAATTTCAAGTAACTGTGTTGATTTTCAGTGTAACCATTAAAGCTACGATCAAGTCTAAAGCTATCCTAGTGAGCTAACTAGTGCTGGGCCCGATGCTTGGGCCCTACTTGCTTCGGCAAGATGACTTTATGCAGTTGTCTCAGCCTCCACAGCGCGTGGCTTCATCTGTGTGGGGCTCCACTGCTTCCTACACAATGCAGGAGGAAGATGTGGGGAGAACACTCAGTCACCCAAAGCAAAAGTGTGCCAGGGAGGGTTTCAACAATTCAGCTGCCAGTAAAACCCCCTCTTTTTCCTTCTGAAGTTACTTCAATTCACTTGATTCTTCTGTCACTTGATTCTTCTGTCCATAGGAACTGTTCTGAATTTCATAATTCATGTTTCTACACGATCTCTTTTTATTTCATGGTAATTATTTATATTTGTTTTTCCTTTTCTTAAGGTATTTATTATTCAGCAACTATGCTGTAATAACATTACCATCTCACCATGTTTTTTAATTGCTATTCTTGCTCTTTTTTTCTATTTCTTCTTTTTCTCCCCCTGTATGTGTGTCTTGCACTAGTATTTAAAGCATCTATATTATAATGTCTAAGTTGCTGGCTTAAAAAACTCTTGACATAATCTGTTATTTCTCCTGACAATATCTTTTTTCTTAGAGAAATTCACTTCAATACTTTCCCTAAGTGTACCAGTGGCCTAAATCCCTTTTTCAGTACTAGTAATTTGCTCTTCACTGCCGGTAGTTAATCCAGTTGTAGATCCACTTCTTTTCCCATTAAGCTTGTTAAAGTCCCTTTCTTCTTATAGTGATTAAAATTTGATATTCATATCATTTCAGATTCCAGCAAAATTTTTATCTCTATTTTTTGATTTAATGTTCTTACTACTTCTACCTGTTTCAATCTTTGATGGAATCTGTGTCTGGAAAAGTCCTCTTTTGTGATTGCTTTCTGATTTTTTGATGAATTTTAGATATTCTCCTATAGATGATATTTTGCTTCTTTATTATATTGGGTGCTTCATGTTTCATAGAAAGTACTAGAATTCCACCAAATTTCACTTTTATTTCTTTAGCTCCTTCTTTAGGTAAGCGTGTTGATCTTTGATTTCAGTGTTGTACAGAATCACAGAATCTTTGAGGTTGGAAAAGGCTGCCAAGATCATCAAATCCAACCTTTCACTGATCAGCACCTTGTCAACTAGACCAAAGCACTAAGTGCCATGTTCCAATCATTTCTTTAACACTTCCAGGGTGGTGACTCCACCACCTCCCTGGGCAGCCCATTCCAATGCTGAACAACACTTTACATGGAGAAATTCCTTCTGATTTCTAAGCTGTACCTCCCCTCCTGGAGCAGCTTGAGTCTATGTCCTGTCAGCCTGTCACTAGTTTTGTGGGAGAAGGTGCCAACCCCCACCTCGCCAGATAACAATAAGGTCTCCCCTGAGCCTCCTTTTTTCCAAGCTAAACAACCCCATCTGCCTCAGCTGCTCCTCATATGACTTACTCTCTAGACACATTAGTCACTTAGGCAAAATGCTTGCCTATTTTGTGGTTATGCTATCACAGTATTACAAAATACTGATATACTGTTGTTGGTTGTATTATTCGACTGTGTTTATATTCCATTTTAAAGCATCTTTTTGCTTGCCTACAATTTATAGGACAATTTAAAGGTCCTGGACCTTTTTTTTTTAATATCTTTACACATTCCCAGTAGATTAGGTGCCCTTCTGCTCTCTGGATTTACTGTGCAGATTGTCCAATTTCTACCCTTTAAACAGGACTTACTTTTTTTGGGAACTGCTGTGAATCTGTCGACATCTTCCTTCTGAGTCTGTGTAAATGATTTTAAGGGGTGTTCCTTTACAGTATTCTTGTCCTCTGTTGGAGTCTTTTTTTTTTTTCCCCCAACCTTTTGGGAATAATTTCTTCCTTTCTTCTCCTCAGTTCTCAAATCCCTATCTGAAATAATGCTATGATAAGGTTGTTGTAATCCTGTGTGGTATGTAAGCTCAGTTAGGTTCAATTCCATTCCTAAATATTCATCAGGTTTTCACCAAAGGAGCATGTAAGTATTGTAGACATACACAGAGTCTGTTCTAACTTTTGCCATTTCCTCCATTTTTAGGGCCATTTTTTCTGTCACTCACTCTTCTTTCTCTGTTCTTATAAGACCTTTAAAAACAACAATAAAAACAGGCGAAACAACAACAAGGCGTCCAGATACTCCAGCAAGCTTTCTGTGCACTACTATTTTGACCTATTCTGATTGTTGAGTTGTAAAATGCTCTCCACTGCACCATTTCTTCACTATTTAAGATGTCAAGCAGACAGTATTGCCCACATAAAAGAATTATCTTGAAGAAGATTTGAAAGGTAATGTGTGTAGAAATCCGTTAGAGTTTCTGCTTTAGTAAACCTTTAACACTGGAGATTTGTAAGATGTCAGTAGATGATCTGTAAGAAGTCAGTAGATGATCTGTAAGAAATGTTAATGCTAGAGAGGTACTGAGAATTCCTTCTAATACCCTGCAGATAGAGCAGCTTATACTGGCCTGTTCAGGTTTCAACTCTTAAAGAAAGACCTTTACAAATGAGATCTGAGTTCTAATGTTGACTTAATAGATTACTCACTTTTGAGACAGTAGAAACAAAAGCCTTAGAATTAGTAGATGTAGCTGTCAGTAACTTCTCTTTTTTTGTCTTTACTGACTTTTTCATAGTTTCACATGATATAGAATTGAAACCAGAAGCCTTTGAAATGTTTTGTGATATTAGTCAGAAGGTGACACCTCTGCTTTCTATCAAATCTCCTAATATGAACCTATATTTAAACATAAAACTTCTGAATCATCTTCTGTTGAATCCAAGTTCACGCTGAAGCTGAGCATGTTAACATCCTCTCTAGGCATCCACACAGAATTGTAGAGTTATTAAGGTTGGAAAAGACCCCTAAGATCATTGGGTCGTATCATTAACCTGGCACTACTTTGTTCACCATTAAACCATCTCCTCAAATGCCACATCCACACATCTTTTGAACACTTCCGGGGATGGTGATTCCACCTTCCTGGGCAGCCTATTCCTGCCAGGGCTTGTCCTGACCAATCTTTTAGTGAATAAATTTTTCCTAATATCTAATCTAAACCTCCCCTGGTGCAACTTGAAGCCATTTTCTCCAGCTACATTTACAAAGCCTTCTTACCCTCAAGCAGATCAACACTCCTGCCCAACTTGGTGTCATCTGCAAACTGAGGGTGCACTCAGATAATCAGATCATCAGTAAAGATATTAAACAGAACTGGTCTGACTACAGAGCCTTGGGGAGCATCACATGTGATCAACCACCGGCTGGATGTAACTCCATTCATTACCTCTCTCTGCTCCCAGACATCCAGCCAGCTTTTTACCCAATGATGAGTGCACCCATCCGAGCCACAGGTAGCCAGTTTCACAGAATCACAGAATGGGACAGGTTGGAAGGGACCACAGTGGGTCATGGGATATAACCTCCCTGCTCAAGCAGTGTGATCCTAAAGCACATTGCACAGGGTTGTGTCCAGACGGTTCTTGAGGAACTCCAGTGAGGGACACTCCACAACCTATCTGGGCAATCTGCTCCTGTGCACAGTCATCTGCACAATAAAGAAGTTTTTTCCTCTTATTCCAATGGAACTTCCTGTGCATCAGTTCCTGCCTCTTGTCCTATTGCTCGGCTCCACCAAGCAGAGCCTGGCTCCATCCTCTTGACACCCTTCCTCACAGACATGGATATGGTGCCCTCTGTTTTCTCTTCTTGATGCTTAACAGGCCTGATACCCTCAGCCTTTCCTCATAACAGAAAAGTTCCAGTCTCTTAATCATCTTCATAGCCCTCTGCTGGACCTGCTCCAGGAGGCCCGTGTCTGGCTGGTATTGAGGAGCACAGAATAGGGCACAGCACTCCAGATGTGGCCTCACCAGGGCTGAGTAGAGGTGGCAGGATCGCTTCACTAGACCTCCAATACTATTCCTGATGCACCCCAGCATACCATTGGCCTTCTTGGCCATGAGGACACACTGTTGGCTCATGGACAGTTTGTTGTCCATCAGGACTCTCAGGTCCTTCTTCAGAGAGCTGCTTTCCAACAGGTCAGGCCCCAGCCTGTCCTAGTCCATGGGATTATTCTTGCTCTGGTGCAGGACCCTGCAATTGCTTTTATTGAACTTCAGACAGTTCTTCTCTGCCTATCTCTCCAACTTGCCAAGGTTCTTCTGAAGGGCTCCACAGGACTCTGGGGTATTGGCCATTCCTCCCAGATCTGTTTTGAAGGAGAATGCTGTGGGAGATAATTTCAAAGGCTTTACTGAAGTTTAGGTACACAACATGCTTCAGTTTAGGCATGCCTGTACATGCTTTAGTGCATGTGGAAGCATTTGCTTAAAATCACAGTGGCAATCACACGAACTTAAGTGATCAAAACCTAACAATCTTGATTTCCACTTGCGCTTTGTCTAATGCAAAGAGGATAAAAATTCTCCACATGGAGAATTTTTTTTTCCCATCCAGTTTCATGGAATTCAGAATTCAGCCATAAAATTTCATAAAACAAGGAAAAGGAATATATTTACAGCTTTGTTATTGTCATCCTTTATAAGGGGATACAGACAGAGACAATATGTGGCCTGGTATATGTGTGCATTTTATTTGTGTTAATATCAATGAAATTTGGAGGGCATATATTACAATTTGTTTCTCAAATCACTTGGTTGACGGCAGGTGGCTGAGCCCGTCAACAAAAAGGGGTCTTGAAAAATGTTAGGGATGGAGACTGCACAGACTCTGGGGAGAGGTGATGGCTTGTTATTTGCCTAATGGCAGTGACAGCACTGCGTTACAGGGCCATGTGGTTAGAGGTGAAACTCACTAAGAGTAAATAAACTTTACAGACTGAAACGTACAATTGGAATTTGCTACATTTTTTTTTTATGACCTTGGTTTATTAGCAATTTTTGAGCATATCATATGGTGTTGCTTGATGAGGAATTTTACAAAACAATGAGAGTTGCTTTGCTTGTGAGAGGTAAGAGTTGAGGTAATTTTTCTTTGAAAGTCTGGTAGGTGTTTTGCAGAACAAAAAAAAAATCTATTGTGTGTTCTTTAGTATTAATCTCAGTTACTTGTTAAGTAATCCTGGAATATGAGTTCTCTGTAATTAAGCTGTCTTCTCTAGATAAGTACCTCCTTTAATATTAAGAACTCTAGAAGAAAAAAATATCTTCAAATATATAGCACTTCAAAGCAAATGAGGAGGGAGGAGTCACAAAGTCTATGGTTGCATGCATCCTCTCAGGTCACCAGTTGTTTCGTGTATGCTACTGAACTCTGACATATCTAAGATAGTCTTATTGTATCCCATATTCTCTAAACGGCGAGCACAGCTCACCCTAAAGCTGGAGATTTGCATTCTTCACCAGGTTTGGGCAGGCAGAGTGCAGAGCTAGCAGTACAGCTCGGCATATTAATCAGCTGGATAATCAAGGGGAGATCAGTCTGGGAAGGCATGCTTGCTGTGTTAATAATGTCCCTTGGTTGTTTTTTGGTGGTAGTGGTTTGGTTTTGGGGTTTTTTTTGTTTGTTTGTTTGTTTTGGGTTTGTTTTTTTTTTTCTATTGTCTCAGAATGTTTTTCTATTCGAGCATTTCACTGCCGTTTTTTAATCTCCCCTAGATAATCTGTGACACTCCACCTCCTAGAGTCAACCTCTAAAAGGGACAGATATTTTTCTAGTGATTTCACTTCACTGCTTTTGGCATACTCAGGACTCATCTCAAATCTGGTTTGAAAACATCGTAGCATAGCTGAGTGGGATTTAGCTGCCTTAATGTCACGTTAGATGTCTTCTGATATTTACTCATGGCCAGAAGACCGCTTCAAAAGGTCGACTGTAGAATCCAGTTTTATATCTGACTGTCCCATTTTGATGTCCTTAGGCATCTATATTTAGCCAGTCTCACCTACAATGTGTTCTGGCTCTGAATGTCTGTCTAAAATAAGTTGGTGGCTCACCACTAATGTCCATTTGCTCTTTGAACCAAAACTCTGTAATTTCCAATGTATCAAGAGCTTTTTTTTCCTATTATGATACTTTTCAGTATTTATAGTGCATATTAGGCTTATTTGTTATGCCTTTGAGCAGAACACTTGCAAACCCAGAAAAAAATGGACTCTTACAGATCAGTACCAGTCTAATACCAGGTAGTTAATTGCACATCATATCAAGAAGAAAAAATCGGTTGTGAATTCCCAGAAATAATGTATGGGAGTAAGAAAAAGTCTTGGACAAATTTGAGATCTTAAGAAAACACACTAATAGAAGTAAATATATAAATAAATAAATACATCACAATGGCTTAATGTATTGTGTTCCACTCACTGTGAATACTGTAACTTAGAGGAAACAAGCTCTAAAACCAATTAATAATGACAACAGCAATTGATGATTAGTATGACAATAATAATAATATATTACCAATAATATTATTATATTATTATTAGCTTAAAATCACGGTGGCACTCATATAAATTTAAGATATTATTAATAATAAGATAATAACGTCTACATATTTCAGTGTTTCCACAGAACCTTAATACTCATAGGAAACATCAGGATCAAGCATAAGAAGAACAATTCAGCTGTCATTCTTAATAGAATTATAATTCATAAAGATATCAATAAAAGTTCCTGTAAGGACTAACCCTAGTCAGAGATCAATTATCCCAGTGGAATGCTGAAAGTACTATTAAGGGGGAGATCAGTGGAAGTAAGATAGAAAAAGTTAGCAAAGGTGAAAACAGAATTTAGCAATGAAGATATTTACAAATTCTGAAAAAGAGAATGTGGAAAAAACCCAGATAGGACTGTGAATCTTATAATACTTTAAAAGGAAAAACTCATCCAAACTGATACTTTTTCTGTTGCATGGAAGACTTGCAGGCCCACGTGCAATTAGGCCATGTCACTGATGACACGTTTCAGTTGTAACCAAGAATCAGCAGCCTTGTTCTGGGACAGCTGACACTTTATCTGTAAATGGCTTATACTGTGCAATGTAGATACTGCTGGTTTTCTAGCTGTTACTATTTGTAGTTTCTCTGGGGTGACTAGACATCTCTGATACTTACCAGTTATATTACAGGGAGGCAAATGAGGGGCAGTAAAAATGATATTATTGTGGAGCCATTTCTGCAATTTCTGGTAGTAGCTTGACCCAAACACTTGTTCATAGACCTTAGGGTATATTCGAGAACTTGTTTGTCGGTAGCAAGGTTTCTTGACTTCAGAAATGATATCTTGTTGTGGGGCAAAACAAAACATCTGCATGTGAAACCGAGGCTTAGGCTTGCCTGTGGTTTTCCTATTTCTTATGAATGATTAATGAGTATTTTAAAGCAAGCAGTGCATTTGAATAAAGCTCCCGGTAACGGAAGTTCACATATTTTACTGGTAAAATTTACAGTACAGTGAGTAATTCCCTGTCTCACATGCTTTTTAAAACTAACTTGTCTTCCATATAAAGAGGACTGTTTCAGTGTCGTAGATCCATAGACATCAACGCTTATCAAGTAAAAAAAATATTAAATGGGTAAGTTTATTTCAGTATTTATATTGTATATCTAGATTCCGTTTACTGATTCACATTAACTAGGAATCTACATACACATCATTGGATATTCTGATGGGTGCTTACAGAAATAATGCAAAAATAATTTCTTGGTGATTTAATATGTCTTTAACTTTTTCTTGGTTGATGTATTCATTTTTATTAGTAACATATACTGTGAGATTAGTTAGGTGACAGTATCTAAGAAAAGTGTTTAATGCTGTTATATTGATACAGGCCATATTTGAGAAGGGCTGGTAAGTAATGTATATAAATGAAGAAAAATATTCTCTACAAGAGATTTAGTTCTAAATTTGTCCAAAACCAGGACTAGATTATTTTTGTTGTTTGAGTATTTTTAGTGGTTTCTGAAGTTTTAGAATCAATGCTTTTTTGTTTTTCTAAGACAGTAATTAATCTGATTTTACTCAGAAAGCTTTCAAGTTAGTTCATTT
The DNA here is from genome assembly GCA_013397755.1 of Cnemophilus loriae. NCBI lineage: Eukaryota > Metazoa > Chordata > Aves > Passeriformes > Corvidae > Cnemophilus > Cnemophilus loriae. The sequence goes on from VZTF01008739.1 coordinate 1,617,429, forward strand.
TCCTATATTTGGCTTGAAATGTGAATTTACATATTACTCCCAAGCTACTTACAAACCTTGAAAATACCATTTCTGTACATTTAATTATTTCAATTAGAGTTCTAATTTTGAACACCTGCTTAACAATAAAGATCCGTGCATTACTGTAGTACAGACTCAACAGATTTACCAGGATAAACATCTCAACATCTACATGTTCTACTGCAAAGGACAGTCCAATACCTATGCTGTTTTCTGTTTGCTTAAGTATCATGCAAATTAAAACAGTATTTTCTGACCATGTTCAAAACTTTGTTGCTCTGTTTCAGTGAAAGCTACTGAATTATCGGGCTTCTGGTATCTTCAGCGGAGGCTTACAAGGCTGTTTGGTGGAAAACATATTTCTAAGGTCTTGGTTAGTCATCAAGTAAGTATCTTGTGTTTTCGTATAGTTTTCATTCACCTCCAATGAAGTGTTTGTGTAGTCTTAGGTAAATAACAAAAATTACTTCACCATTATTTTAACTTCTTTCCTATAAAAACGTTTTTCTCTTATGTCTGGTGCTTCTTTAAACTCTATAATCATATAAGTCAGTGTTTATAAGTATTTTAGCCAAAAAAAAAAAAAAACAAACCACAAAACAAAAATAAATATTTTCTTAGTATTCTCTTTCAGCATCTATCAGAATGCTGTTCAGTGACCTGTATTACCCCCAAACTATGAAGCATAAGTAGGACTAAGAATTGATTGGATTATCTAAATATGTTGCTCCATTAGCATGGTAAAGGTGGTCAGGAATGGTGTCTGGCAATCAATTACTAAAGTAGATAAATCCAGCTAAATGGTACTCAGACAGCTAGGTTCTATTATCATCCACATGACTGATGTTCTGATTGTCTCATTTTTCTTACTATATCATGTACTTTGTTCTTCATACCAATGTTGTCTTAAATATTTTGAATTCAATTAGATGAAGAGTAAGTGACTCATTTAAAGCAAATTCTCTTGTCATCTTCTTATACCTGTTGTCTGGCATAATAATTCTTTCATACCTATTCTTTCACTTTGTTTCTAAACCTAAAGAAGAAAATTGGATTGGTGGGAATGCGTTTGGAAAAAGAAAACTATAATAAAAACCACAAACTGTAAAACTGCAAAATACGGGGAAGCTAGCTGTAACATTTAAATGATGCTTATGTATTCTACTCAGATAACAGACTTAACCTTTTAAAAATTGTGCTGGTGGAGATTAGAGAATTGATGCACTGTTTATGTCACTTCTCATCAAAATGTAGTGATTTTGATTTTTGTTTTTCTTACAGAATGCATAAATGTTATTTTAATTTTCAGTTTAAAAAAATGCTTCAGTCTGAGTGGCAATGTTTGAACTGGTCTCAAAAATACGTATTTGGATCCATTTACAAAACATTCTGTTCTTTAAAAATCACAGTCCATAAAAACTAGCAATGCTTATTTATTTTTTTGCTCTTTGGTGAAATAGAAAAATCAGTTTTTGTGATGGAAATTATTTCCAGTTAGTCAGTCCAATAATATAATCTTATTTCATCACTTGGCTGTATCAGAAATAAAGATGTATTTCTCTGTAAGGAACAAGTACCAAGATTATTTATCTTAGAATTTGATAGCTCAGACTGGTGGGGTCATTCAGTACCGTTTAACTTATAAAATAAGAGAGTAAGAATTATGTCCTCATTTTAATGCCATTTTATGAATTAAGCCTAGCAAAAATAGATGTTGATTGAACTGATTGAATTGTCAGGAAGGATGGTGAAACTCAAACCTTTAATTCATTTAGCACTCATAGAAGAAGGTAATATCTAACCTAAAGTTGGAAAGCAAAATTAGGCTTAAACTCAGTGGAAAATAAAACAGGATTCAAGTATTAGAAACCACAGAAATAAAATTTGAGTTTTTAATCAGATGACCTGTTTAGCAAATTTTGTACAGCTACTCTCACTCTGGATCAATTTGGGATACCTGGGATTTTGTGTACCTCTAGGGCTCTAAATGCAGTCTGAATGTATAGATTTATAAGTTAAGTATTTTTTTCTTCTTTTGTAAAAAGTTAATTAAATTTAAAAATGCAGAATTATTATATTAGAGTGCACATCTGTGTGATTCAAAAGGTTACACAGAATGCTTACATGTGCCTCATCTTCAAACATACGAAAAGGGAACATATTCAGTCACACACCTGCTTATAAGAAATGTAAAGATAAGAAATGTAATATAGATCATATTAATTTCTTTATACTACGTCTCATTATTTTGTTCCTATTGTGTCTAAGTAACTGAAGTGTTCATTGTGTCAGTTGTGTATGGCCAAGTTAGAGAAGAGATGGGAATGCTACAGGCGTTTTTTTCAATGTCATTGAATGTCATGAATTTTTTTTACGCTCTTTTAAATGTTGAATAATTTTGGTTTGCTTTTGTATTTTCTTTTATCACATTAACATAAAAGTGAAAAATCTCTTATAGGGAACAAAGCAATTTTTTTTTCTGGTGTGCTAAAAAAGCAAGAGTGATTGATGTCAGTGACTCACAGTTAAAGATGTCGCTGCTTGAGTGGTGTGGCACTGGCATGATCTCATTGAGTAGGTTAAAGTGTGACACAGAGAGGTGGAATAAAGGCATTCAGTTATAAGGGACTCATCAGATGACACACTCCCAAATTCACGATCTCTTTGACTACTATTACAATGCTGTACATCTTCAAAGCCTTTGAAGAGGTTTAGCTGTGCAGTTCCCTTTCATGTCAGCAGGAGACAAGCTTTGCTGTGATAAGATTTAGCTGACTTCCTTTCACATACTTTTTTACTGAGCAAAATAGACCCTGATCAATTTTATTATGACATGCTCTGTATTCTGCAAGTATGTTTAGGTAAGTAGCAGATTAATTAAGTAATGAAGCATATAAAAAGTAATCAGCGTGAGCTTTCATTTTGTCTTTGCAGTCTCATTTTCATCTATAAATTTCTTTCTCTATTTGAGTCCCTGAACACTTAACATAAGTTTTCAATATCTCCTTGATACTATTTTATCCTTGGTCCATATTTTCTTTTCCTTTTATTTAGATGAAAATAAGATTTGGATTTGCGACCCTGAATTACTAGTTGCAAAAGCAAAAAAAAACTACTTCCATCTGAGTTGGTGCTAAAATTTCTAGAATTCTACAAATCTGATACTCAGTGAACTGAAAATAGGTTGTACATGCTCAGTAAATACTTGTCATAGTGCTTTCAGGAAAGAAGTAAATAATCCTTCTCTCACAAATATTTGCTGTTTTAGTAAAAATATTCTTGCATTTAAATAAAAGATTATACTAAAATATGAGAAAATAAAGCATTAGCTGCACTACAGCAGAACTTGAAGTTCCTGAACTTAAAGGAAAAGTAGCTTGGCCACCATTCACTCATTTTAGTTTGAAGGCAAATGGGCCATGAGTGAAATGAAGACAACTTTCTATGCTGTAGGTTTCTAATAACATCAAAAGAATTGTTATGGTTATAAGAAATGTTACATCACCTCTGTTTGTAGGACCTCTGCTCGCGAAGAAGGATGAGTTGGTCTGGAGACAGCTATCTTGGCTTTATGGTTTTGATTCAGGATAGTTTGGGATTCTCTAAGAATCTTACCGTGAACTGGTGTGTAGCTCATCTGCTCTGTTGCATCCTGAAGAAATATAAATGGTCTAAAAAGCAAGATGCATTTAAAAAAATGCAGTGAGTGAACTCTGAATACATGGAAGCATTTGTAAGATGTGTTTTCGATTAAATTCATCACAGGAGTGTCATAGGATGCTAGATTAGGGAATGGTACCTTGTTGTATATGAAAACAAATGAGATGAAGAATCTTATGTCTAGAAATAAATATGTATCTTTAAAAACATAGTAGTTTCACAGAAACATAGTGAAGACTTAATTGAATGAGACATGTAACAGTGATAGAAGACAATTAACTCCTACCCAGACAGCACAACCAGTTAACATTAAAGGAATGCAGGCAGAGATTTTCTAATTTGCTTCTTTCTGATGATGAACTGCAAGATCCAGGCACAGTCCAAAACTCATCAGTTAATTTTACAAGGTATATTCCGCAAATGAACTTATGAAGAAAAGTAGCTAGTAGAAATGTATTTAAGCTTTGAAGAAATAGACTCACTAACCTCTTTTTCAGTCGGTTAAAAAATAGGAAGTCTTAACATAGTTTCTGATCAGCATTTGGACCCTATTCTTTACTTTCTGGATGTCACCTCTTCCACAGAAGTAATGGATAGCAACTCTCATGCTTGGCATCCATTAAACTTTACCACTTGCCTAAGAATCATAATGAAAAATAATTGAGTTTAATTTTGGATTTTGACCCATAAGAACTTATAGAGGAACTGACTAAGATGCTAAATATAACCATTTACAAACATATAGGTATAAAAAATGACAGAGTGAATTTTTCTTTTCACTAATCTTAAGATCCAACAAGCGAGAGATGCCTATGTTCAAATTAAGGTGCAAACGAGATCATATGCCAAAGTCAACAATGTGGATTTTATTTATCAATAAATGTGAGGCAGAGAGACAGAAAGAAATAGAAGAGGGGAAAGGGAGAAGGAGAGGCAGAAGAGCTGGCAGGGTGGTGGCGAGAGAGAGAGAGCGGGCAAGGGGAGAGCTGGAGAAGAGGCACAGAGGTGTGGAAAAGAGAGGTGAGAGGTGTTCTCCTTCACTTTGGAGTGGTGAGGCAGGGGACTCGGTTCAGTCTTCTGCTGGTAGGTTCTGTGCAGAAAGAGGTGCTGGGTCCACAGAGTCCACCACTGACTATCAAATCTTTCTGCTATTTATAAATTTTAGCAAACAAAGAAAGTAATGCTTGTTGGGTATGAGTTACATGGTTTCCTTATTAACTAGTATTCTATCTTCTATTGGCTAAATGATTCCGTCATTTCTTACGTTGATTAGTCTGCATGTTCTAATTTCTCAAATCTTTCTCTTCTTTTGAGTCAGTGGGTTTCTTGGGTCAGTGGTCCCTGATTCAGAGGCAGCAATCTCCTCCTGCTGGAATTACCTTTCACCCAGCTGGAGCTGATTTCAGCACGGTTGCTGAGTTGGTTTTGTTAGTTTCTTTCTTATCTTGGGAGTCATGTCAAATGTCCTTGTGGCCCCTAAATTTTGTGTTCTCTGCATCCATTATCAGTGACATATCCTTCTTTCCAAGCTTTGTTAATCTCCCCCTAGGTCTGAGATCATTGAATTTATCTTCCGAGCACCCAGACAACAGTATCACACTTATACAGTCCAAGTTCCACGTATCCACAGAGGCATGCTTTGGGGGGTGTTGTGGTCATTGGTGGTCACAGATGCCATCTGTCCCATAACTTGGGGGAATCTTTGTTTGACCAGTTATATGTGTATGAGCAGTTGCTTCTTTTCACAGTCTGTCACAGTGGGAAGTTTTGTTTGGATGCCTTAAACAGGATTCGCTAACAAGATCTCTGCAAGGCCTGGAATTAGCACTTTCCTGTAATAAATTCCTCTCCTCTGTGGCCTTAACAGTGTTTGAGACAGGTAACTCTACCTTTTAGCTCCTAAGAACTATTGGTTAATAATTTAAAAAAAAGTAAATATCAACGAATTTTTCCACTGTAAGGTGCAATCTTCAGATATTGCAAACTTTTTTGATCACTAAGGATGTGCTGTTTAGATAAGGGATTGGCTTATTCAGTGTTAGATTTTTCAATTAAACAGAAAAAAACCAAAAGCTTTGTATTTAGGAAAACTCTGTTATACTTAGAGCGTAACAGTTCCTGTAAAACTCTAATGTGCAAGGAATGTTAGAATTGTAAATTGCAATGATAAATGCTAGAGTGTTCCCTAACTTTTGACAATATCATTCCTTCTTCCTCCAGAATGTATCATGTTTAGGCTTAAACTGTGATCTGCACTGGGGCGGCCTCACCTTGAATAATATGTGCAGTTTATATTAAACTATTAGAGAACATCCAATGGAGGGCAATGAGGATGGTGAAGGGCCTTGAGGTGAAGCAACATGAGGAGTAGCTGAGTTCACTTGGTCGGTTCAGCCTGGAGATGAGGACACTGAGGGGAGACCACATTGCTATCTGCAACTTCCTTTTGTGAGGAAGACAAGGGGAAGACTTCTCTCTGGTGCTCTGTGGCAGGACCCAAGGAAAGGGCATGAAGTTGTGTCAGAGGAGGTTTAGGTTGGATATTAGAAAGGGTTTTTCACCTAGAGGGTGTTTGAGCACTGGGACAGGCCCCCCAGGGAAGTGGTCACAGCACCAAGCCTGACAGAGCTCAAGAAGTGTTTGGACAATGCTCTCAGGTGCATGGTTTGACTCTCGGGGCTGTGCAGGGCCAGGAGTTGGACTCGATGATCCTTGAGGGTTCCTTCCAACCCAGCTTACTCTGTCAGTCTGTGACTTACCATTCTAAATATATGTAAAAGGAAAGGGATTTGAGGTACACATGTATGAGAACTAGAGAAGATTTTGGGTGCAATATGAAGACAAATTCGGTGGGTGATTAGTATTCCATGAGGCCAATGAAAATTTAATTCAACTAATTTAGGTAACAGAGCATCTCATTTTCTCTTGCACTCCCAGTATAAATGCTATTTTCATCTCTGTGGTGGTTCGGATCAGCTAATTCCTGCATAACTACAGTTGCTGACAGTGAGTGAAACATTGTCTTTGCTCTTACAAGTACTCTTTGAAGCCTACGGAGCAACACCGGCACAGATTGTTAGTAATAATTGAAATTACTGTTCTGAAAGTAACTTATCTCATCCTAACACACCTTATATTTCTGTCTGCTGTAATTTTCAGTTCTGTGTCCCTTTCTGGATATACAAAGAAACACATAGTGAATAAGCACAGAGTGCAGGATTCATTAAAAATTGTTTGAACACTGTGCAGAGGATGTGTGTGAAAATCACACAATGAATATTGATTTGTAATGTGTGTTGGGAGTGGGAAAATTATGCATTTCAGAAGAAGCTTACTTTTGATTATTTAAAACATTCTCTCTGTCTTTACTGACAAAAAAATCTGTCTGAACTATGTATTCCTACAGGAATGTGAAGAATACTCTATATTTTTAAACAATTGTTAGAAATGGATTAGCAGGAATCTGTGTCCTTCTTAAAGCATGATAACTCTATTGTCTTTTCAGTTAGATGGCAGCAAGCAGATTTCTAGGGTTTTTTGGGATGGTTGTTTTGTTTAGTTTTTATGTGAGGTTAAAAATTGAATAGTCATGTTAGAATGTATAATCAAGAGAAGAGGAATTACAGCAGTTTAAAAAAATAGAGAAGCAAAGTAGGTGAATAAGGTACTAAATCTGCTCCTGCAGTTTTTTACATTTCTAAGGGATATCTGCCACTTTTGATCTCACTTCCTCTAATGTTATGAGAAACATTAAAAAAAAAAAAATCACAGAAGGATGAAATTCAATTTATTACCCCAGATATAAGTCAGCATATTTTTCATTACATCCTTGCTCTTTCATGCTTTCTCTGGCCCTGTGAGACTTTGTGTTCCAGGCAGAGTTTAACGGAATTTCAGGCAAAGAAGGGCCACTGTTTTCTCTCCTGGCACAAGGTGCAGCTGCTGATCCTGGCTGGGTCTTTTGGACAATCAGGAAGAGTCCAATGAGAAGAATGGAACAGAGCCAGGTTTCTCTACCTGACTACTATTGAATGGGGACTATCCATTACCACCGTCATATAATCACAATTAATTTTTTTCAGTGTTTATTGCTTTTGAAGGAGTACTTCGCACAAGAAGTCTTTGTAAAATTCTGTTGCTTCCTCAGGCTTTTTATGCCATTTTTACATAACTAGATGATACATATGAGTTGCACAGTAGTGATTAATGGGAGACAGCTGACTATTTGCAGATTTTGTTTATTATTAATTATGTGCAGTCTTTATGATTAGATCATTATTTTAAACCAATTAAGTATCCCTTGATGGACTCCTGAGTTGTATCTAGTTATGATAATTGCTGAAAATATTCTTGTGAGATTGTTACAGCTCACCGTTATATGTGCTTAGCCTTGTCTAAACATTGTGAAAAGAAAATAATTAATCCTTAGTCATATAAATATACATATTAAAGATATTATGCTTGCAAAAGGTAAATTGGCACCATCCAATGTCTAAGTACTGGATGCAAATTTGAAGAAGTAATCTGACTTTTCTCTGTGGACAGTAATTGCAACATGTGTCTGGTGAAATAGCTTTTCTGATTTAGAATAAGAAGCACTCTGGTTCTTGAAAAATTATGGGACAGAGAACAAATGGACAGAAGTTCCAGAATTTTTTCATTATGTTGGTATGTTTTTATTTAGAGATGTATACCTCATGCATAATATTTTTAAAATTAGATGAGATGAGAGGAGATGAGATTTACTAAGGGAGAGGCTTACTCCAGGCTGCATGCATAAGCCTATGTGTATGAATAGTTCCTAAGCAGAGTCCTCTTAGACAGCGCATTGGATACACGCTTTTCTTCAGAGTCTTGCTTCTCTGCAGAGATCGCCTTTTGAATGCAACATTCAGCTTTAAGGCTGTGACCTAATTTCAAAAATAGTATATTTTCCTTAGCCTTCTATACTTAGTTTCTCCCAAATGTGTGTTAGAATTGCTTTTTTTCCTGTGTTTTTAGTAGTATGCTTTATGAGATGCTCTATGGTAGTGAGCAGTAGATAGTGTAGCATTTCACCCTGAAGGGGAAGGGAAAACCCAAGATTTGTAGATGCCCATAGATGAAAAGCAATGACAAAAGTCAGAAGGTCCACAAATACTTATGAAGTTTTACTAATACATCATACATACAACATGGAAATTGGTATAAGCTTTTGTAAGTCCTTTTTCTTATAGTATAAACCCAAAGCAGTGGGTTCTAAATAAAGGGTAGGGTGAAAGAGAAGAGAGAGGGAGGCAGGGAGGCAGGGAG
>VZTF01008740.1:0-48330 GCA_013397755.1 Cnemophilus loriae
GAATCCCAGAATGGTTTGGGATGCCCATCCCCTGGCAGTCCCACCCCTTCCATGGGCAGGGACCCCTTCCACTATCCCAGGGTGCTCCAAGCCCCATCCAGCCCGGCCTTGGACACCTCCAGGGATCCAGGGGCAGCCACAGCTTCTCTGGGCACCCTGTGCCAAGGCCTCCCCACCCTCACAGGGAACTATCCCTTCCCAATATCCCATCTAACCCTGCCCTCTGGCAGTGGGATGCCATTCCCCCTTGTCCTGTCACTCCAGGCCCTTGTAAATAATCTTTTATTACTTCTAAAATTAAGCTTTGCTAATTTAAATCACCCCACAACAAATAGAAAGTGACAGAAGAACAGAGGTGAATTTTAAGCTTTTCAAGCTTTTTTTTCCCAACTTTTTTAGGTCTCTGCTTTTCACCTTTGCATTTTTTTTGAGAAATGCTTTATTTTTTTTACTGCTCCAGTATATTGGTAAGTCTGACCCCTATATCAGTAAGGAAAGAATGTGTCATGTTGCAATGTAGATTCAGGAATGAAAGAATTTTCAGTTCATGTTTCCATACTCTGTGAGAATCCCCTAGGACGTATTAAGTCCGTCTGTACGATGTTTTAAGGGGTTTTTTTTTTGATTATTTTTTAATGCAACCTATTTACTCCATCCTTGTTGCTATATCCTGCTTATTACATGCCATTTCCATCTGCCAAAAGGGCCTGGTGGTTTGATTTCAGATTGCACCCAGAGCCATGCCTAGGAGATAAATTAATTGTTTGCCCTTTCCAAATTCCCGAAGACTTTTCTCCCCAGTCTGTGGGGTTTTTTTCCTCACACAGACATAGGAACCCTTCCACAGCGAATATCCCCTCCCTCTGTGGGGTGGAATACAAACGAGCAATTAAGCAAAGCCCTGTACTTTTAGCACTGGTTTTCTACCCCCTGAATCTCTAATGGGCTTTGACTCAATGATTTATCTGCCTTTACCCTATCTGGAGCAGGATTTCAACGGAGTTGTAACAACTGGGAACAATGTAAGGGTTTTCTCGGAGAGAAAATGGCAGGGAAAACTCCTAGCCACTGCCTGAAAGGCCATTAATGTCTGTCAGGGAGGGAAAGGTTATTTAATGCTAGAGGAATTGATACTGTAACTTAGGCCAGTCCAAATGCTCATCCCTCTGGTGAGATGATAACCTTCTGTTCTGAGAATTAATTTATGAATCCTCTTTGGAGCTGGAAAACCTCTGCAATTACTGCTTGTAGCAGGCACCAGCAAACAGTCTCTCGTTGGAGGAGTTGCCTAGGAAAAGTTGGGTAATTCTGGATTACTGTTGGCTTTAATTTCTGTTTTTTCTTATATTTATATATTATATTACTTTGGTATATTCTCATATTTCATATAAACACATATTTTACTGTATTTTGGCTCTTCGGTGCTTCCTGAGGCATCACAGATAACATCTCCTGCAGACGTTGCGTGTCACACACTCAGATCATGCTGAGAACATTCCTGCCCTGTCATTATCAAGGTGCTGAGAAGGGCATGCTACAGAATTTTTGTCCTAATTGTCACAGTGCTGAGCAGGATGCAAAATTGAAAACGAGCACAGTAATATCTGATTGGCAATATCCGAGTGTTTCGGAGCTGCTAATGCTCCTGTGGTGGACTCAGCAATAAAAATAAAATTTCTCTGGCAAATTACCATGAGTAAAGTGCACATTGAGTAGCCAACACATAGAAGAGGAAAGGGGAAAGGATGAATTTGTTATAAACAGAAATGCTCCTAATATTGAAACCTATTTTTCAAAGACTGCTGAACACAACTGGAGTTTGCCCCCACTGCAGAATCCCAGGTTGGGAAAGATGTCCAGGATCAGAATTCCCACCTTGTCACTGAGTGCCACATCCAGTCCTTGCTTGGACACCTCCAGGGATGGGGACTCCACCACCTCCCTGGGCAGCCCCTTCCAATGCCTGACCACCCTTTCCAGGAAGGAATTCTTCCTGAGAACCACCATAACCTGAGTGTATCCACACAATCATCCTTGGCAATCATCCTTGGCTGAAATTGCTTGTGTTTGTACCAGGATTTAATGTGTGTTAGTGGAAACCATTGGATCTATGACTCCATCTTTTCCTTCCTTTATATGCCCACCTGGGAAATAAGGAGAGTGTAAAACTCTGCTCAGATCAACTTTCCTTGGCAGAAATATTTTTATTATCCCTCTACTTCTTAACAGCAAGCAGAAACATGGAGGAAAACTAGTTTCACATAAAGAAACCAATTTGCTTCCTCCTCATTATATTCACTGAGATTGCATTTCAGCAGTCAGGAAGATGGAAGGGAATATTAAAACCGTTAGATAACTGTTGACAATTACGTGAGATTCAAAATACAGCCTATAAAGGGAGAGGGTCTCTCATGCTGCATGGTTCGTGACTGTCCAAGCAGCAATAGGCAGGTATAATTCCAGCGGCTGGATTCCCTCATCATCCAAATCCAGCAGAAACCCACCGGAGCATATTAGCTTCCACTCTTCTCAATTAAGGGCAATTAGTGCTGCTGTGCACAGGAGTGAGACAGATTGTTGTGGCACCAGAGACAAAACAGATTCCGAACAGGAAACAGAATATGGCTCTAACATCCTTAAGTGTTGTTTATGGCAAGTCATAAATGCTTTGCACTGTGTTTATCTGAAATTTATGGTGTTCTCAAGCGAAAACTGAAACTTGCCAAAAAGAAAAAACAAAGTAGAGAGAGAGAGAAAGAGAATTATACCAGCAAATACAGCCAGAGATGCTTCTACCTAATCAGGTTATTACAAAATCTACCTTTCCAGATGAGAGCTGATTGCAGCTATCAAAGCTAAAACACACCTGCTCTTCCCTGCTCACTCAGTGCACAATAGAAAGCCATGGAAAAGCACTTTGGGAGTGAATTCAAATATTAACCTATTTTAAAGTGTTTTCTTTTAGCAGGAAGAACTTTAAAATCAGTAATTTTACGGGTTGAGATGCAGGCTCAGATTTAGATCAGGACTAGAAAAACTAAGATTCAAGAGGAGAATTTCCTGTTGTGTATTTTAGGGGTTGCTAGATGGGAAGAGTGTTTTTTTCTTGAGCACACTCAGTCCTAAGTCCTCAGTGCTAAGATTTCAGTGAAGGTCAAGAAAACTCAAGGTTCAAGTGCTGATTTTCTTCAGGTGTGTTGATAGTTTGAGGGCTGAGGAAGGGATTCAGTGTTACCTGGACTTGAGACAGAACAGCTGATTGAAAAGCAGGAGCTGTCTCCTATGGCAACTGCTTGGATTTAAGGATGTACATGTTGCTCGAGATAAAAAAGCAGCAGCTTCACAAAGGACCTGAGTGCTCCATCTCAAAAGCCTTGGAAGAGAGTTGATGTTGGACAAGCACAAAGAACTGCTGGGACAGAAAGACCCTGATGCTCCAAGTCAGACTCGGAGGAAAGGAAAGTTCAGGAGGTAAAATTAATATTGTGTGTTCCTGGAGCTGAATGAATTAAAAAAAGCCATTTGGTCCCCAGGGCAATAATGGTGTCAGTGGGAAATGTGAGTCCCTAAAGTCACATTAAGTCTTGGGTTATGCATGAGCTTAGGTTTATGAAAAATGGTGAAGAGGAAGAAGTTTGGCTCAGCCTATGCAATAAAGTGTTACAGCCCCTCCTCAGGCCACAGCCAGGGGAAGACTTAGATGTCAAAAAAAGGAGTTAATTTGGTGAGAAGTCATAGAAATAAGCTCTACATCTACCTGGGGCTGATCTAGTTCATCTTAGGAAAAAAAAACAGCACCTGCCTAAAGTTTTAGTTTTGAGTTTGTTTGCTGCTGGTTACTTCTGCCTGCATTTACAGGGTCATGAAGACAGCTGAGGTCAGCTGTTCCCAAGAGATAGCAGCTTATTTGGGGGGTGAAGCTTTTTTGTTGGGTTTGTTTTTTTTTTTTTGCAATATTGCCTAAAGGATGACCTCTCTAATAAATAGGTTTCTAAGGTACTGGAGCCACAATGTAGTGATTAGGATTAAATAACTTTTATTCTCCCATTACTAAATGGGTCATGGCACTGCTGTGCTTAAGGGGGGTTTAAAATGACCATTTGATGAGATATTCCTCACACTACTGTTATTCGAAAATCCTGAATTCATTATTCAGCCCAAACTCCCAGAGACTACATAATTTATTGCACTTATATTAACGTGCCTTCTAGAAGTACAAAAGTAAAGAAGAGTATACTCAGGCACAGAATATATTTCCCCTAAACCACAAACTGAACACAGAAAATCTGATTTGAATTTCATAGAGGTGTGACTGGGAGAAACACGAATGAAAATAATGATCTTTTGTAAATGTGCTCGCTTGCAAGCTGATCTGAAAGTTCCCAAAAAGGAGTCACGGGGCAGAGCAGAGCCTCTGTCTTATCGGTGGCTGTTTCCACATCTGCACCTTTTATTCTACTTTAATTGAATGTAAAGAGAGCGATGCCAAGTGGAGGCAACCACAGGCTGTCATCCATGCAATTAATGGAGAGGGAGATGAGGGGAGGCTTACGGAGAGGCTCTCCCACGTGGAGAGGCTCAGGCAGGGGATTAGAGAGCACAGCTTGTGTACCTGCCAAGGACAGGATTACCTGTCACAACTCTCTGCTGTTTCTGGGGACAGAGTTCTGTAATTATTGCCGGACCACGGTGCCTCCCTGACAGCTCACTGTTCCCAAGGCAGTTCCTTATCTGATGGCCTGGTGAGACAGGGGTGGGTTCTGCACCTGCAGCCCGTCCTGCTCCTGGTGCTTTTCCCTGCTGTGGCTTTGGGAAATGTGTGACTGACCTCAGCCCATCAGCTCTGCACGTCCTCAAGGCGTGATCCGAGCACAGCATTGAGTAGAGCCCTGGAAGTCACAGATGCCTTGGAAGGGATGAGTGGGGATTAATCAATCAGAGCTCTCCCAGAGAGAGGTTAGTTTTAGCTGGATGTGCACACTCACACACACAAACACCCACACATCTATAATTTGTCAGGTGAGTCCAGCACAGCCTGGGCATTTCAAAGTCAGGGCTCTGCCTGCTGAGAAAATGCAGAAAACAGTGTCATTGTCATTTCCCTTTGGGTCACTTTGCACAGAGATCTAAGACCTTTACCAACTATTTTCATCACAGACAAAAAAGCCAGATGTGTTCACCTGCCTTTGTGCAGTGCTGACCCTAAAATCATCCTCATGGAGTCAAAATGAGTTAGAATAGCCAAAAACTTGTCTTTTATGTCCAGGGGAAAAGTGACTGTGTGAAGCTTGGCTGGAAGAAATAACTGTGGTACTCACCTGGGAAGCTGTTCGAACCATTCTGGCTCCATGGATTTCTTATCCTTGCTTGATTCTATTAGATAGAGACCATGTCTCACCCAGCATCTGCTATTTTAATCCTCTTTTTTTTTTCTTTTTTAAAAAATCTTCTCTCTAAAGCAAAAAAAGACTGCCACAATGACAATATTTTCCTTGACACATATATTTTTTACAGCTATTTGCAGTGTCACTCTACTGTCAGTAACATGGTGCCACATTTCTTCAGCTCTCCCTAAAGGCTACTGTAAATTAGTAAGGTCACTTAAACATCCTGACATGTCTCTTTAGGCCGTTCTCATTTTGTTCTATAGATGGTTCAAGTCTGTTCTTCAGCTGATGAGGGTAAAGCTCTTCCCAAGTCACCATTCCCCAGTTGGAGGTGTCTCCCCATCAGATTCACGAGCGCAGCAGCCTTGTTGGAAGGTCTCTTTCGGCATTCCTACAAGCCCAAATTAACTGCTGCAGTTAATTAGCAGCAGTACTGCCTCAGAAGTGGAGAAAAGCAGTGGCTGAGTCTTCTCTCACCTTCCAGTTCTTTACAGGATCATACTATGGAGAAAGACTCTTTATAAGGGATGGAGGGACAGGACAATGGGGAATGGCTTCCCACTGCCAGAGGGCAGGGTTAGATGGGATATCGGGAAGGAATTGTTCCCTGGGAGGGTGGGGAGGCCCTGGCACAGGGTGCCCAGAGAAGCTGTGGCTGCCCCTGGATCCCTGGGAGTGTCCAAAGACAAGCTGGATGGGGCTTGGAGCAACTTGGGCTAGTGGAAGGCTGTAATTAGGTGATCTTTAAGGTATCTCCTTCCCAAACCATTCTGGGGTTCTATGATTTCCTCCCAGAAAGCTGCTGTGCCCACACTTGATAAATGGGATGCTGAAGTGATGCACCTTCCATGCCATGCTCATCTCTTGTGCCTGGAGGGCAAAGCCAGGGTCCTGTCCTGGTTCATCCCTCATGTACATTGAAACTTGAAGAGTGTGGAATGTGCAGCCTGACCTCTGGATGGATGACAGGGCTCACTCACTGTCTCTTGTCAGAGTCCAGAGAGACAGTGACAATCACAGCCTGCATGAAAAGGACTGTGGACGGGATAATCACTTCGTAGGAGCCACAATTAATCTTCCTGGGTGCCCTCCAAACGCTGCCTCAGCCTCTTGTCCATAGCAGTCAGGTGACACTCCTGGTGTGACTTTGGCCCACGTCCCTGAGCACAGTGCCAGGCCCTGGGCAGGGTTTGGTTGGTGGCAGCAGTTTGGGGATGGTCACTGAGGTTTGAGGGAGGAGGGGTAGGGCAGCAGTGCTCAGCAGGGTTTATTCAGTCCCATGTGGGAATATCTCCCAGAAGGCACCAGCTCCTGCCTTGAACACAAGAGGACATCTGATGTTGCAGGACTAAAACTAGACTTTGTGAACACCTCCACCAGTATTTTATCTGACCGATCTTTTCTTACAAGCCTGTTGTGATGATGCACTGTAGGTAGAAATTATTTTTTTTTTTAAATCCCTTTTTTTGCTGAGCTGTTTATGTGACAAGTGGCTGTTGCTGTGGCACTGCCGTGTTTGGTGGATGTATTAAGTGCCCCAACAAGACTCTGCAGCACCATCATCCATTTGTCTTCCAGCTGTATCTTCATGAATTTGTCTTTCAGTTTGCCAGCAGCTTGTAGTGTGTGACACAGAGGTTTTTATTGAGAGCCCTGTTATGTATTCCCTGAACTGCTGCTCCTGGGCACCTGTAAACAGCACTGACCATCTTCATTTTACACTGTATCTGTCTCCCTCTTCTCTCTCTGCTCACCCAGTCCTTCATTCAGTTATTGCCATATACTTTGTCTCTGTCTCATTTTGCCTTATTGACTGCATGAATTCCTGTTTTCTTATTGATTGCCAACATATTTGAGAAGCAAAATCTTCAGCAGATCCATCTCAGTTCTCTCATTAACCACAGAGTCACTTTTTATTATATTCAGCAACCTCTCTTTGATGAATTGCTGCTTATGGAAAGGAAGCTGCCAAGGCCAGTGGGCTTTGGGGTTTTAATCCCTCCTTCCCAGCCCTGGAGTTTCTCTTGTATTCCCTCCTTCCTCTCCTGGAGTTTTTCCTCCCCTACCCTGATGGACACGGATGCTGCTGGTCCCAAGCCCCTCTCAACCCAGGCTGGTTGTCCTTCAGCCTTGAGCACTGCATTTCTCCAACTAAACTGCCACCCAAATAAACATCCTGCTCCTCGTTATTATTTGTCCTTTAGCTCCTGTTTTGCAGAATCCACACCCAAATTTGGTATTTCTGATGTTATCACCACAGTGACATTGCCTCCCTTGCCTGTTCACACTGTGGGAGACAGAGAAGATGAGGCTTCTTCCATTCTAGGGAATGACTCACTTCACACCCAACACCAACTAATACATTAATCATAAAATCACAGCATCATTAATGTTGGAAAAGACATCTGTGATCATCCAGTCCAACCCTCAACCAAACCTAAACTGTATCTCAAAGTGCCACATGCACTCGTTTCTTGAACCTTTCCAGGGATGTTGACTCCACCACTGCCCCAGGCAGCCCCTTCCAGTGCTTGACCACTGTCTCAGTGATGAAATTTTCCCCGAGATCACTGATTAAAGTGCTGGTAAAGGATAAATCAGAGCTTTTATATCTCACTGCAGCGTCAGGAGCATTGCCAAGCTGTGAGGTGGTGCCTCTGTCTCCCAGAGAGGATTAGTGTGTGCACCCAAACACATCACCCTTCGAATGCTACCAGCTGCTCATGGCAAGTCAGAAAAGTCAGAAATCTGAAATAAAGGCACATTCTATAACCAAAATCATGCAGAAGCCACCTCTGCACACAGCTTTGTCCATTGCCCAGGTAATTCTGGTCACATCCTGCTGGATTGCCCTAAAACAGCTCTATGTGGAGTATTTGAAAGTTAATATTTCACTGAGGGCAAAAGACCTGTATTAACCTACCCTTTATAATAGACTTCACAATGAGAGTTTCTGCCATTTCCCTGATTCCTGGTATCAGGGCTGAGAATGTGACACTGTGCTGATCCAGCTGTTATTACACTGCCCATGACCAGATGTCTTATCACCCTCACTGCTCCTGTGTTGTTTCACCACAGCGTTCTCTTGAATTAGAAATAGATGTTCTCTAAGGAAAAAAAAGCTAAAATTTTCCATAAGTTATTCAGTGCACAGAAGAACATTCAGTGAATACATTTAAATCTACCCCAGACAGAAGTAGTTGTTGAAATCCTTGGATGGCAGAATTAGCTTCTAATTTTAGAAAAACAAAAGTCATTATCTGGGCTCAAGAAAGTCAGTTCCTACAGAAGTAAGGCTGATAAATTGCATCAGAATCTCTTTTTCTTATTACTTGCAGCCACACAGTTTGGAAATAAATGATATATAAGCCTGCAGGAAAAATGTGTTTAAGTAATGCAAAGGTACGTGCATATATATATATATAAAAGTAGAAATATGGATATCAATAAAAATATGCTCAAATGTATGTACAGATGTAGGCAAAAAATACATGTTTATCATAACCTAATTTCATAGTGCAATAGCTCCTTTCACATCCATGGGATGACTATATTCATGGAGCTGGTCCTGTAGCTTCCATTGGGTCAGTTAATTTTTATCAGGCGAGGAATGGTCTTTAAACGTGAAATAAAATGAATTAAAACACACATTCCCAAGTCCACACACATTATATCTAGCTGCATCTTTGCCCACTAGAAGGAAAGAAGCCCGTTCCATTTGAAACAAACACAAATCTGTAAAATAGGGTGCGGAAGTGTGGGGAACAATTCAATATTTAAACAAAGGCCGAGATTTGTTGCAGGTTCTGACTTCAGGGCTCATAAATCCTGCACGACTCCAGTGGTTTTGTGCTCGGAATGTGGCTGGGATCTGCCCTCCTTTTGCTCATCTCCACTATTAGATGGTATTTTTTGCAGGCTTTGGCATGGACCGAAGTTCTAAATAAAAAAAAGAAGCCAGCCAGCAGGCATGTCTGTCTCTGCTTTTTGCCTCTGTCCTGCTTACCTCAGCTGGGCTTATCGCGCCTTGCTTTTGTCCTCTCCAAAGCTTTTCATCACCAGTGCTTCCTCCAGCAAATCCAGCAGTTATTGTTCTGTCCGTCCCTTGCTCGCACACCCTGTCAGGAATGTGTGACAAGCTCTTTCCCCATCACACTTTCTCCTCTTGCAGCCTGGGGGACCTAAATAGCATTATTTGGCCTCTGAGAACTGCATTTCCCCAAAATTTGCATGTATCTTTGCATGTGTTCCCCTAATAAATCTGACTGGACAACACTCCTAAAAACAAGATGAAAAAAAACAAAAGAATGCTGGTGCTCATGGTGAATATTGATTACTTCAGCAGGGCATTAAACCTCCTGGTGGTAATTACTAATAATTAATAATTAACTGAACAGTGTGTATTTTTCAAAAATGCTCCAAAACTGACATAGAATGTCTCTGACAGAGCTGGTATCACCTAACAAAAGCCTGAGTGCCACTGTGGGTTAAAGAAAAGGATTTTTGGAGCTCTAATCTTTCAGTAGATCAATGGATTTTCTTGATGTGGGAACTGTGGGAGAAGAAAAAAAATGTTTCTGTTACAGGAATGTTAAAGCTGGGTTTGATCAGATGTTCTGTCCACTGCCTGCCTGAGCACAATGAGAAACCTTCAACCATCCAGTCACTGCCTCAAGCCTTCCATTTTCATCCTTTTCTGAAACAGACAGCAACAGACATTTGTGTCAAAAACATCGCTAAAAAATACAATCATATTTAACACCTTTGTTTTAGGAAATACGTTATTTGCAGAACTTCTTCACTTCCCATAATGACCTCTCAGGAGCATAAGCTGAATTTTATCTTTATTATAAATAATTGGTGGATGTTATGTCCTGAGATGAGTGTATTCCTAACGAGCCTTTGGACCTCTGTGTTGCACCTCATCTAAATAGCTGAGCCCTAAACGGAGGAGTATGCCCCAATGATGGGCCATAGTGGTCATCCTTAAAACAGTAATTTATTATAAAAATGGACGTTAACCTCTGTAGCCTTCACTTAATGTCTGAATCCACAGGATTATTTTGATTTTTTTTTTAGAAAACTGTTTCTAAGGTGAGTAAATCTGATTTTTATTTCCTCTTACAGCCTGACAACAATTTACTTTAATGTTTCTTGGTTGTTGCTTCTCTTCTTGAGTCAGTATATAAGGAATCATGTACCACTGTTGGGAAAAAACCACTCCAAACTTTTGAAAGCCAATCCTTAAATGATGCAGCAATGTAATATGGGAAATGATATATGATTCCCAGACAGTTTTAGCTGTGAAAACATCAAAAGCCTGGAAACAAGATCAGAGGGTATTTTTACAAAATGCCTTTGATACAGGAATGGAAGCAGAGCCCCCAGGTAACCTCCAGCCAAAATGGTTTGGATGTCAGGTCAAAAATGGATCTTCAGCAAAGGAAAATCCAAGAACTGGGAAGAATTAAATCCTGAGTCTCTCATCGGTGAGTACAGCTCCTGAGTGAGGAAGAAATGCAGCCACCACAATTCCATGCAGAATCCTCACACGTTGAGGGCAAAGTCGAGGAAGAGGCTTAAAATACTTGTGGAAGGCAGTCCCTGAGGAAAAGTGCTGCTGGAAATGCTGGGGTGTTGTGATGATGAGACTTTCACACATATTTATCAGACCCCTAAGAAAGGAGCCAGAAATAACACAGAGATTAATTAACAAAGCTGCCATAAGGCTCCGTATGCCGGGGAAGGTGGTGTGATCACTGGGATGCTCTTGTGCTTTCAAGGAGAAGTAAAGATGCTCTAAAATACTCCCATTTCAAAAGTGCACCTAAGGCAAGAACTGCTTGAATTTCAACCCAGTCCAAGGAGAAGAAGTCCCATACAAAATAAAGTCCTCTTCTCTAAAACAATATTCAGAGAGTCAAATGTTAAGTATGTAACAGTCTCTGATAAGTGCAGCAATTAATTGAGATACAAAGGGATGGGGGAGATATCACTGTGCTCTGGCAAAACTTGGTGGATACAACAGAAGTCCAAAATGTGAGGGAATGGCTGGCTAGGGACATTAATTGTAAAGCAACACAGTTCTGCAAAGCAAAAAGTAAATTTGAACCTGAATACACACACATATAAATAGCTGAAGAACATGGCTGAGATTTGAGAGCAAATGGAAAAAATAACTTCGAAGGAAAACAAAAAAAAGGCACAAGAGAGACAATTGCAAAAATCTCATTTAGCAGATATCTGTGAAACCTTCAGCCACAGGTCACAGCAGAAATGAGGGATCTACAGAAGCAAGCAGGCGAAACCCAAATCTGAAAGGGATTGCATGAGAATTTCTAAAGATCAATGGAAAATGGACACAAGTGAGAGCCAAGAATATTCCACACAGCCACGGAAACAGCCTCCTCTCCTCACGCACCATTGTGGCCAGGCCCCCTGGAGCACTTCCTTCCATATTTTCATCTCATTTTCCAAATGCAGTAATTCATTCTGAGTTCTTACCAGCAGCTGTGGGGATGAGGAGCACAGCCAGGAGCCACTTACCATATGTAGCCTTATAATAATCAAAGAAATTAAAGCAGCAGAAATGACCAATTAGCTGAGATGTCTGCAGAAGGAAGCCTTCTGCAAGAAGTTGCTCACATAATTATTATTGGATTATTTGTTTATTCCCTCACATTAATTAGCTGCCAATGTCCATTTTATGTCTCCAGTGTTATCTGACAGGAAGATCTTCAATGGACAGTTCCTAGAAAGGACCTGAATAAATGACAACAACAAGAACAACAATAATAATAGTAATAGCAACAACAATAATAATAACAATAATGCTGTAATCCATTTGCTTTATTGTTTCTATTCTCAGATTCTCTGTGAAGTGGAAGCTTTTTCATCCTGAGGCTGCTTCTAAGATATCAAACACCCCTGGTTTGAAATTCCTTACACCACCAGTCTGAAAAACATATTACCTGTGCAGGGGATTCCGTACAATTCTTGAGGATGAGGAATTTGTTTCCATGACTACTTCAATGCAGCCTGGAAGATTTTCCTTCACCTAGAAGAAATTTCTAGAGATCCTTGATCCTGCTGGAGGACTCAACAGCACTGGATCCTGGGAAAGGGGCACAACAGGCTGCAGGCAGTGTAGGACATCCTTGGAGGGCTTTGAAATAAGATCCAGGGGAGAAACACCCATTGCTCACTAATATTGGACAGGTCAAGACTGGCAGTGGCTTGGGCTCCAGTGGAATTCCAGTGGAATTCATATTCAAGGGATATAGGACAGGAAAAATGTTTAGTAAAACCCCTAAAACTTAGGAAAGTGAATATTCAGTTGTTTAAAGGAACATTTTTTCTGGAACAGACCACACAAAACTGGTGACAGGGCAGCAGAACTGCCACTGTCACAGTTCAACAGCAGAGAGCACAACCAAAATGTGAGAGGAATTTTGGGTGGTGAGCCAAATTGGTGAATTTTAGATTGAATTTAAATACAATTCTTTAGGTAGCCTCGAAGGCAAATAAACAGTAGTAAGAAGTCATCACCAGGACATCCAAAGTGTATCCAGCATTCTGAGAAAAGGGTCTTTTGGAGATCAAAGCTGCAGATGAACCAAACAAGAGGTTGGGAAGCTTGAGTTTTTTTCCCAGACTGGGAAATCAGTACAGAATTCATGTGCTATGGCTGTTATTTATAATGTCAAGATTTACAACTTGGTTGCATTTGAAATACCAACCAGTGATATCAGAATTAAGTAGAAACTGCCTTATCAGAGGTTTGCAGTGACACAGAACATATGGGAGCCTCCAGTGTCCTGCACACAGGGAAAGCTCTGACATCTGTTCAAAGGGATGGGAGCAACACCTGAATAAAGCAGTGCAGTTTGCACCTGCTGGAATGGGTTTTTCAGGGGAAGAAATAAGAATAATCCTCACCCTGATTCAAAGCAGCTTTTAAAAAGCATTCTGAGAAGAGAAGAAAAAAACAAAAAAGCTTATTTTACATTTCTTTTAAATTAATGCCCTGGATTGCAACAGCAATTCAAGGTAGAGAGGTAGATCTGTGAAATAAAGGTGTGAGGATTCATTTTATCAGGGAAGAAATTGAAAAATGCAGTGTATACATTGTTCAGTTTGAAGTACATTTGTGGAGTGGAAATTCCTGAACTGGCATGGCAGTGTTCCTGAAATGTCACATTATTCTGGAGTTACTCATCGCATATAGAACGCTTTGGTAATTATTTTTGATAGGTTTGGTGTCATGCTGGCCCTCATCAGTTCATTAGACTCTTTCACATCAGATCATCATCATAGTTAAGTCATTTAAGAAAGTAAATTGAAAACATATTATGCATAAAATGTCAATCTACTGCCGTGCTCATTTACAATCATTAAAGATGTGCATATTTCCATACGGGTATGTGTATTTATACAGCAGTAGTAGATTGCAGGAGATTTTATAAAGCATAATGATCGGTATCTCTATTTTATCAATGGAGAAATAGCAAAAGGCAAATTATTTAACAGCAATATTCATACAAGATTCATTATCTTCCAGTCTAGGAGAAAATGCATTTCAAATTAAACCATGGTTCTTCTCGCCAGCCTTCTCACTTAATCCTTTCTTGACCATGGTGTTGTCCATGCACATTTATATATTTGAGTTTTTTACTCTTTTTCTCTCTTCATGTCCCTCTGGCACATCCAAGGCACCTCCAGAAACAGCCAGATAATGAAACGGATGTGGTCTAAAATAAAGTATTGGTAGTGGTGTTCTCCAGAACAGTTCAGTTACCACAAATACCTGTTGGAGAGTCCAGAGGAGGCACCAGGATGATCAGAGGGATGGAGCAGCTCTGCTGGGAGGAAAGGCTGGGAGCGTTGGGATTGCTCAGCCTGGAGAGGAGAAGCTTTGGGCTGACCTCACTGTGGTCGTCCAGGGCGTGAAGGAGCTGACAGGAAACACGGAGAGAGACTGTTTACAAGGAGTGACAGGACAAGGGGGAATGGCTTCCCACTGCCAGAGGGCACGCGTGGATGGGATATTGGGACACCCACCGACACAGACAGCTCCTTTATTAACAGATGAGGCTGAAAGTATTTCAACAAGAGATCTTTAGCAAGCACTTTAAAGATTTGGGGGCTACGGGATGATGCCGCGCAGCACTGTTACGAACAAGTGTTTGAGATCGCTTAAAAATCATTGGCAAGGGTGTGAGCAAAAACCAGATTTAATACTAAGTGAAAGCATGACAAGTTCGTTGGCAAGATTCACTCTACTGCTTACAGGACAGTTAAGGCACAACAAGGAAAAACAAGCAACAGTAAAATCAAACAAAACCCAAGCAGTCAAAACAGAAATGAACCGAGAACTCTGTGTGTGTCTGTGTGTGTGTGTGTATGTGTGATAAAAGACCGTGAGGGCAAGGATAAAAAGGAACACAGCACAAAAGCTTAACAGCATTTAAACTTAACAATGCTTTAACTTAACTTATACCTTAAACCTAACAATTTAACAAAGGAACAACACATATATCTAACTTAACTTACACCTTAAACTTAATTTATAGCTTAACCTTAACAGTTTAACAGAGGAATAACACTTAACAGCACTGAACCTAACTTAGAACTTCGAAGTTTTGTTTAGCAGCTTAGCAAAGAACAACACTTAGCAACACTTAAGTAAGCTTATAACTTATGTTAAACATAGCAACTTAGCAAAACAACAGCACTTAGCAGCATTTAAGTAAATTTATATCTTAACCTTCCTTACAGGCCTAACTTAGATATCCAGGTACTTAAACATCTAAGAGAGCAGCATTTCTCCCAGATTTGCACATGCACACATGCACGCACACAGACACAAAGAGTCAGCGCAAGCGGGGCACCTGTGAAAAATTCCCCTCAGAGGTCAGTGAAATGCTCGCTTTGGATGCCTTTGCATCTCCCCACGGGTGAAGGGCCAGGCCCTGAGGAGTGAGGGTATCAGCCCGGGGCTCGTCGCTGGTCGGGGATGCTCCACGGACAGCAGAGGTGAGAGTTGGCTGCTCCGAGAGGCGTCCCCCTCAGAGGAGGGTCTGGTCACAGCCCGCTGCGGCCCAGGAGAGCTCCGGGGGCCCCATCTGGAGCGCTGTTTGTGGGGCCCCGAGGGAGCGGCTTGGCTCATAGCAGTGTTTCATCCTGGCCACACTTCGGGTTTGTGCTTTCTTTGAAAGTGTGAGAACAGGAATGCTGTGCCGTTCAGGCGAGAGAAACAGCTCCCAGGGCTGTTCCTGAGGAGAACAGGAGCTCGTTAGACAGCAGCGGCTGCCGGGAGCAGAGAGTGTTTGTGACAAGGCAGAGCTGAGCCCGGGGGCTGTTTTCAAGGCCGAGGCCTAAGGAGCATTTCTCGGGTGCAGAGGGGCCTGGCACGGGCGGGGGGAATGCACCACCACAAACACACACACACTAAACACATTCTAGGCGGTTTAGGTTTCATTTCGCTTGGAACTGTGTCTCAAATCCATTTTCACACGCACCTTTCCAGTAGCCCAGCTGGAACACCTCAGCAGGAAGCCCCCTGACACTTCACTTCATGTGGCCTTTTTTGAGAGCAATTGGGTGAAAAGACCCCAAGCTGAGGAGCATCGAGGGGCTGTGAGAGAAAAGAGGTTCATCCCTAGCCAAGGTTAATTTGCTTTCTTCGTTCTCTTGAAATACCTTTTGGTGCAACACCTGTAAGAGATTGATACTGTTTTGTATTCAGCAGAGATGTTTTTAGGAAGAGGAACCTGGGGAGAATGAGCTTGGCAAAAGAATCCCAGTCTCCATCAGGCCTTTAGGTAATTACTATGAAAGAGAGGATGGTGGTGTCCTTATTCCCAGAGAAATAAGTATGGAACCACAGAATCAAAGAATTCTTAACCTTGGAAAAGACCTTTAATATCATCACCCCAGCACCCCTGGGCTCACCACTAGCCCATGTCCTCAAGTTCCGTGTGTTTTTTGAACGCTTCCAGGTGTGCTGACTCCATCACTGCCCCAGGCAGCCTGTTCTGGGGGTTTCCATTAAAAAGGTGTCCTTAATACCCAATTTAAACCTCTCCTGCGTAACTTGAGGCTGTTTCCTCATGTTCCGTCACGTGTTCCCTGGGAGAAGAGCCCAACTCCCACCTGATCTCACCCTCCTGTGAGGGAACTCCTTCAGAAGCCAGGTGAGCGTGAGACGAGAGGGAAAAAGCAGGGGTGGATTTGGCCATTCCAATCCGTATCACCACCAAACAAAATATTACAGCAAGAGAACAAAAGTTTTAAAAAGTTCAAGAATCCCATTGCAGAAATTACCCAAGTGTCTCTTCTCTGGGAGAGAGAGTGTTTCTAATTCCCATGTTTCACCAAAATATCAGAGAACGAAGAGATGAAATACAAAAGCATGTTCAGAACCAGTTTTTTCCCCAAAGCAACTTCACATAAAATGCTCTAGGAACTTCCTCAAACTAAACTAAATCTCATTTTTTCAATTGTAAAAAAGTATTTAATTTCTCGAGTCTCGAAGTGTTTGTTTGGATGCAATTGGAAGGAAATTTGTGAGCACCCCAAGAAGTCTGGTGCCACAGCCCCATCTTTGCATCACTGTTGAATCAGCACCAGTGGATTTTAAAAGATTCCAATTTGGGCTAAAATGGGAAAATCTTCTTTCCTGGAAACTTTATTTTATGTTGGCATGCAGAGCTCTCAGCCATCTCCAGCTCCATATGAAAGCATCTCAGCTGAGCTCTGACAGCAATGCCTTTTTTATGGTCAGGTGTTAATCCACAGAAAAGTAAATGCAGGAAAGGTTGAGCTGCCCTCGGGAATGATTGACTGTCATGGCTGGGAAAGGTGTCCCGAACCTGCAGATCTTTAATGGACATCACTTTAATTACTGAGCTGGGAGTGTCAGCTCAGCAGCCTCACGGTGCCTGCTCCCAGCTGGAAGTTAAACAGAAATGTTCCCAGAATTATCTCATGGAATTATGTGAGACACGTAAGGGAGAAACGAAGGAGGGATCAATAAATGTGGAGACAGAACCCAAAATTTCACTTCTAAACTCAGTATATTTTTCTTCATGTTCTCTTGAATGATACTGAGGATGCAAACCCATTTTTTTATCAAATCTGGTTAAAATCCTCCATGGAAATGTTCCCTAAATATCAGATGAAAGGAATACACTGAAGCAGGCTCCAGTGCTCAGAGTGTTAAAATCATTCCCTTCCTCATTCTGTCCGTTTTATTTCCTAAACAAATTTGCTGAGAGACAAATAAATTAAAGCTTCAAGGATTGGTAATGACATCGACCTCAAACCCCAAACTAAATAAGGAATAAATCCAGATATCTCTGTCTGAGAGACATTGTAGCTATTTCTTGTCTTATGAATCTGCAGCTTTTCCGACCAAAACCACTGAGTTGATCAAGTAGGGAGTTCCATTTTAATCTTTTCCTCTTGTTTTTTTTGTGTTTCTTCTTCCCTGCCTGGACCAGATGTAAAAACAGGTAGCTGTGCAAGAGTCTTTCCTCCAGTTATGGCAGCTCAAGCGGCAGAATTCCAAAGATGCAGCAGATCCATCACCAGAAGATTAGAACTGGAATTAGAGCTACTTGAATGGATCTGCTCTTCAGACAAGTATGAGAAATGTCAATGACAAGCTTAGTTTGCTAAAATGGAGTTTATTTTTAAATTGTTTTTTTTTTTTTAATAGGGGATCTGATTTCCAGATGCCACTTACAAAGAACTTTTTTAATTAGTTCCCCTTTTTATTTTTAATTGCAAATACCGTAAGTGCACTTTAGGAAGGACGGATGAAATTCATCCATTTGTCTCTCTCAAATAATGGGATTTGAACACTCAAAACTTCACAGGTAACATTCCAGCTGATGTCGTTCATCTGGACTGGAGTGAAATCAAGGATTTTCCAGATTTTAACTTGTTTAGAGGGAGACTCAGGAAAAGTAATGCTGTAAAAAGCATGGGGGTTGTGCTGTTAGAAATATGATCCAGTTTTGAGAAATTAGATCATATAAGCCAAAAGGAAAACATATTTTCCATTGCTTCTCCCACTCCTCAAATTTCCAGCAAAGTGTCTATTAAGACAGTTTTTTATGACCTTTTTATGCAGCTTTGGTAACATTTTCTGCACTTAACTTCATCACATCCCCTAATTTTACTGCAGCAACATCAAAGTGTAATGATCTTGTTGCCATAAAGCAAAGTATTGTCATAAAGGCAACTTTTCCCAATCTGGAAATGTTTAAGGAGGGCAAGCAAGCCAAAAGAAAGTTTCCTTGGCACTCAGAGGCAAGGCACAAACATTAAACCCACAAGAAATGCTGACAGCTTACACAGGAAAATGGTGAAAAAATCAAAATGCTTAATTTTATTTTCCCTTTTCTTTACTGCCTCCTTCCTTATTTTCCTAGAGGTGCAGGACACCTCTGTTTCCATAATAATGAGTTATAATTCACAATTTAGCCTTACAATTCACATTTCTCTTTACCGCAATGACATGTACCTCGCAGTAAATACAAAATAAAACCCTAGGATGAAAATCTGAATGTATTGAATATTTGAAGTGTGAAGCAGATTTTAAAAAAAACAAAAAAAAACCCAAAAAAACAGCCTTCTCAGCATCGTCATCATGAAAATAATACAGAAAAAGAACATGAATCTTTTAAATTCCTCTTGCAACTGGGAGAAACTGCTGTTAATGTGAAAGAAAGAACCTTTCTTCCTACTGTGGCACCATACAAAGCATAACAAAGATATAGGAGAAACTGTAGCACATTCAGGGTTGGTGGGTTTTTTTTGTTTTGTTTTGTTTTTTTTTTATTTTTAAGGAAAGAAAAATTAAGTAGGTAGATGTCAAGAGAAAACATAAAGGATAAGAAAGAATCCAGAATATATCCCAATTTAACTCCATCTTGCACTGTTTCAAAGGCTTAATATTAGACTGGAATTCAAATTATCTCATTATTGAGCCGTGTAGAGGCAATTTTCTGATTCAGTTGGATCAGGATTCCAGCCTGGATGGACAGGAAATTCCCTGTCCTGGCCGCGCTGTTCTGTAGGGCAAGGTGTGGATGGAATGAGGGCACAGGGGAGGGCAGGAAATCTGCACCTGGGAGAGAAGTGAGAGGGAGCCGCAGGGAAATCTGCATCTCAAAGAGAGCTAATGGGAGCTGATTCCCACCTGGAGCACACAAGGAGCCAGAATTTAACTCCCTGTAAGGACTTCAAAGGTGCCCCGGCAGAGAAGGGATTTGTTCCCTGGAAATTTGTGTATTACTGATTTGAGGTGCTAGATTTTAACAATATGTTACTGGTGCATCACCTACCAGTTTGTCGCACCTAATTCCCAGAGCTGATTGTTCATTTTTCCATGGATTTGTTACACAGCTCTCCGTGCAGCTGATGTGGAAGAAATACACCTCATGTGCAAAGACTGGAAGGGTTTCTTTGGTTCTGTGCTACAGATTTTTCTTCATGGCCATCAGAGAAACAAAAACCAAACTGTTTGTGTTACATCTGCCTCGTGTTGTGGGGTTTTGGAGATAAGGGCTGCGAACAGAAGTGTTTAAGGTTCTTAGCCGAGAAGGTGAAAAATCCCTTGTTGCTGTCCTGCCCTTTCCCTGCTGTGATTTGTCAGGCTGGACAGGACTAGGGGTGCTTTCATTCCCTTCCTTCCATCAGGAAATGTCTTTTACATTTGTTTTTACAAAAGACAACACAGCTCCTTAGGGCTGGGGGAACTCCTCCCTTTCTCCTGCGGGATGATCTTTTGTTGATATTCTGAAAGGAAGGAAACGCCTCTTCCAAGGCTCTGTGTCACACTGCAGCACTTTAAAAATCATTAAATTAATTAGCTTAGTTAAATAGCCCATTGACTTAATGGCTGATGTTATTTTTGATGCTTTCTATATATACTTCCAAATTTTTTTCTGAATTTCCCCAGATCCCCAAAATCACAGAATCGTAGAATGGTTTGGAATGTGGTGTCAGAGGGTGAGGAGGCCCTGGCACAGGGTGCCCAGAGCAGCCGTGGCTGCTCTTGGATCCCTGGCAGTGTCCAAGGCCAGGTTGGACAGGGCGTGGAGCAATCTGGGCTAGTGGAAGGTGTCCCTTCCCCTGGCAGCGGATGGGATGGATTGATCTTCAAGGTCCCTTCCAACCCAAACCATTCTG
Source organism: Cnemophilus loriae (assembly GCA_013397755.1). Taxonomy (NCBI): domain Eukaryota; kingdom Metazoa; phylum Chordata; class Aves; order Passeriformes; family Corvidae; genus Cnemophilus; species Cnemophilus loriae. The sequence continues at coordinate 20,589 of VZTF01008740.1, forward strand.
TGATACTGTTTTATTCTAATATTCTGCTAAAAAGCTCAGCGTTGTGTCTGATTTCCAGTCCCAGCTGGAAAATGTGGCGATGCCTTCAGAGGTACCTCCACAAAGGACTGTCCTGATTGCCTCCTGAGTTCGGTCTCCAAACACGTGCTCAGTGCCCTGAATTTCATATCCGAGACATTTATCCCAGGGCAAAGAGCAAATGTAGAAGCTACAAGTTACATTTTCCCTTTCCCAAGCGCACCAAAGGAGCTGTGGGTGAGGGCTTCACACATGGATAAGGATCTTAATTACCCAAGGAAGTCTGTAACTGGCCGGGAAACACAAACAGTTTCCTATTGTCTGGCAACAGGACCACTTGCCGGGAAGGAATTTCACCTCCTTTCGAGTTCAAGTGTCACTAATTGGTGCACTTGAGATGGGCATAGATATCCCGAGGATAATTACTGCTGTTATCCTCAGTGGGAACCTCTGGAAAGGCAGCAGTGTTCCCCACCCGGCCTGTCTGAACTGCAGATCCCGCTGGGATAGAGATTATAGCCTGACTAACTCACAAAACCGCCTTCTATTCTGACTTTAAAAATGAGGATTTGTTCCAAAAGAATCACTAAATCCAGGAATTGTCAGATTATTATGTTTGGGCAAAGTCCAGCTGTATTAATTTCCACTTCTCAGACAAAGACTGTGTTAGAATGACTGAAATAATAATATCCACCTCTTTTAAAACATCATTATTCTTATTAATAAGAGCAATAATAGTAAAATTTTATGCTGATAGATGTCCAAGCAGTTTTTTGCCTAAATTCTTTCTCTTTTTGAACATTTCCAGGGATGATGATTCCACCATTGACCCAGACAGCCTATTCCAATACCTGACCACCCTTTCCATGAAGAAATTTTCCCGAATATCCAACCTAAACCTCCCCTCGCACAGCTTGAGGCCATTTCCTTTCCTCCTGTCATTTCTTCCTTGAGAGAAGAGACCAGCCCCCACCTCAGTGCCACCTCACCCACCCGACTTCCTGCAATCTCCAATTATTAAATTCTTCCAAAAGAGATCTGAAAACATAAAGATACATAAAAGTAGTGGTTGTTTGGGGAGTTATTGCCAAACAATTCCTTACTGTGTATTCCAAGAAACAATTCCTCCATTCCACCTTGCAGGAAAGCAGATTTTCCACACATCTGAACATATATGACCCAGCACTATTATTTGCAATTAAAGGTCCCAAATGAAATACCCATAATCTCATATTCACCACTTAACACGAACCAGCACATTAATACTGATTCCCTGCACTTAACTGTCCATTCCCACCACATCATGCATTTAGTTGTAAACTCTTTGAAGTGCACTGAATTCTCTTAGGAGCTTTACTGCAATTCAATTTTAATTTGCCTTTTTATGTAGCATCTTTGATACAATGGATCTTGGAATTGTGTGATAGGAAGGTAAAAGTAATGAGAGCACTTTCCAGAGTTGCACGTTTGGAGGAGTGAGGCAAAATGATGTATGGACACGAGCAAGAGGTAAAAAGAAAATGAATGTCTATTTTAAACCAGAAAAAAAGCAGCATTCAGCTACTACTCCCTTGGCTTTCATCCTGCCTTCATTAAAAGCTTTTGGAAAGGCATCTTATAAAGGAGTAACACTCAGAAATTCTTGTAATGCTCAGAAAAGGGAAGACACTTCATATTTCATGCAGCTAATTATTTTCTCCTGGTTTCACTCCTTGCAGGAGTCAGCAAGGAAAGAATTGCTCACTTCACATCGTTCAGGCAAGGAGGGCAGAACACATTCCTTGGATGGGACATTCCCTACAAACTACAGGGCTTTGTGCCTGGGATGGAGCTGCAATTATCCATGTCCATGGAATAATAATGATCCTGTTAAATCAGCCCAGGTCATGGAGCTGTGTGAGGAGTCCAGCGGGCTCCATGTTTCAAGCAGGAATGAAGCCTTCGAGACCCTCTGGCAGAAACTCCAGCAAGGAACAAGATGCAGGAAGTGCAGGGAAAGGATCACACCAAACGCTTGCTTCTCCTTCCTGGGCCTCCCAGAGAGCACAAGGGAGGAAATCCAGGGAAGTAAACGTTCAAGGGAAACACAGCTTGTTTATGAACAAATCCAGGAGATGAAAATCACCCTTGTGATTTAAAACTTCCCTAAGTTTGTGACTCCGCTTGGTTTCACTGGCATTAGAAACCAAGAGGATACCCAGGATGTCAAAAAACTTGGAAAAAATCTTTCCTTTTGCCACTCTGACAAGTAAAGATTTCTTTTTTTTTCTCTGAGGAGCTGATCAGCTTCCACCCTGGTCAATCCATTGCTGCTGGCACCATAGGTCATGAAAATTCTGATACCTCCTCAAAAAACAGAAGGAGGAGGAAAAGAACACAGAGGAGCAGCTGAGTTCCAGTGCAGGCTCGAGTTACCAGAGGTGTTACTTAGCAAACAATGGACTGTAAAGCTGCTTTTATTCACTCTGGGAGCTCCTCGAGGCCAGGGAATGCCAGCTGGGAAAGAAGGAGTTAAAGCAGGTAAGCTTTTAATTGCAGTTTGTCAGTGAGACTCAAAAGTAGCACCAGCCATATCCCGCACATCAGCTGCTGGAGTTATAAATGAACAACAAATCAATGAATAAACCAAATTAACAACGATATCAAATAATCACATTTCTGCCTTGGTAAAACATCAAATGAATCCACAATTCCCTGTAATTTCTGTACAATGTATCTTCCTCCTTATCTCTCCCAAACTTGGGACTTGTTCATCAGTCAGTCCCCAAAAACTGACTGGGAACAGGCAGTCCCTGCCAAATGACACATTCCACATCCAGATAGAGAGATGGCAAGGGGAAGATCTAGGCCTTTTAGACCCTTCAAGACCCTTTTAGGCTGATGTTGAGCAGAATTCCCAAAACAGAGGTCACTGGTTGCTAACCAGTCTTTGACACCACCTGCCAATTCCATGTGGCTTCCAGGAGACATTCTGGCGTTACTGGTGTTTAACACTTCAATAAACCAGCTTGTCCCAGGGCTGATCCAAGGATTCCCTGCCCACGGCAGGGGTGGAATGGATGATCCCTAAGGTCCCTTCCAGCCCAAACCACTCTGGGATTCAGGGACTCTGTAAGGACATTGTGAACTCCACCACCACCAGACTCAAATAAATCCCCTCTGCACACAAAATTTATTCTGAATTTCCTACCAACCATCTTCTGGTGCTAAAACCGAGTTCAAGAAGGAGGAAACCCAAATCCACAGCAAGTCAACAAAGAAATTAATGGGTACTTATAATTATTTATAATTAATAATAAAATAATTAATGACTATGAACATTCCCATTACTAATGAAGACATGACTGCTGCTTCCGTGTTTTCAATCAGCATCAGGAAGATGGTACATGTCCAGAAATCTGTGAGCTGGATGGACTGAAGGGCTTCAGTTTTCCTGATGTGAAGTATCACAGTAAAATCTGATTGAAAATCCTGCTGCAGTGGGTAGGGGTGTAGAAACACAGATTTCTTCATGTATTATAGTAAGGTGCAATAAAATAATGTATTCCACCACAATATGGTGGTGAGATAAAAAAATATATTTTTTATTATCTTTATAGTGGTGGAATAAAAAATGCTGGAGACTGAAACCTATAGGAAAAAAATATAAAATATATGTACATATACATATTTATATATAAAGAATACCTTTTTCAGAAATGGAAGTCAACTCCTTATTCCTTAGTAAATCTTCAAAATTTTTATAGACTTAGTGATAAGTCCTTGAAGTTTTCTTGATTAGATATTATTTTTACACCCATAGGTGATGTGGACTATTGACTAAACTGGACTTTAACATGGCTTTTGAGTTTGTGCCCTTCATTTCTGCCAGATCACAGCAGTTTTCCTCTCTTTATCCATATTTTACCCTGACCCAAGACATCCTTGCAGCAGATCCACAGCTGGCTCAGGGCAGCAGTTCTACACCTCTTCTGGTTCCCATATTCCTTGCAGGTGCTATTCCTTGTGGAGGCCTCCTGGGATGGATTCCTGAGCCACAATTGCTGACCACAAAGGATATGGAGTCTGCAATGAAAGCAAAATCCAGCCAAAGCCGAAGAAGAGCCCTTTGTCTGCCACCACCACCACCATTAAGGTCCTTCCCAAAAGCCATGTGTCCAATGAGCAGCTGGTTTTTTCCAATACCTTACATCAGGATTACAAACCTCTGGTTCATTTTGGCTCCCTCACTGCATGGGAATTCCCAGTGACTGCAATTCCAGCAGAATTTCGCTGGGAATTGGTCCCTGGGAATACACAGCATCTGATTCCCTGTTTCACAATCTCTGTTGATGGAGAGAGTGACACTGTTCCCGAGGCAGAGCCACTAATCCCATTACTCCCATCTCCAATCCCATTAACCTTCAGGCGTTCTGGGTGGTTTAGAATCCTGTTTTTGGTTTTGGGGGGTTATTTTTAAACATATATTATGAGTTCCTTCAACATTACTGGTTTGACTACTTTTATTGTTATTGTTCTGAGCTGAATTTCTTAGGAGCTTTGTGACCTTGGCTGTAGAGAGGCTGCAAATACAGATCAAAAATTTTCCTGTTTTTCTGAATGAATCCTTACAAATGGGCTTTACCAATCTCGTCGCTCTTACTTTCTTTAATTAGTGACTTTACTCCAGCTAAACAATATGTTTTTAATTGCCACAGCCCCACACAATCACAGCCATGAAGATTTTCCCATTAATTCAGCTCCGAGGGCTGCACGAAGCAGCACTTTGATCTCATTAGCATAGAAAATAAATCAGAGAGCACAGCTACTGCCAGTTATTTTCTGTTACACCTGAGAAACTCGTCACAAGATTAATGATTATTGGTCAGCTTCTCTGCCCCCTTTAGCCCCTTGGCACAGTCCTACTTTGTGCACCACAGAGCCTTGAAAAGAGTCCTTGCACGAGGAAAACCAAGTGGAAGAACAACAGAATAAACTCAGCTTGACCAAGCTGGGCTCACTCAGAGAGAAATGGTGATGAAATTAACACAGGTTGCACTAGCAGAGAATTTTGATGCTTCAAACCATTCTTGGTAGGAACGGTGCCCACCAATCCCTATTTCTTTTCCAGCTCATGGTAGATCTTGCTGATATCGATGACAAAGCTTTGGGGACATCACTTTGAGGCTGAGGCTTCTTTGATGAAATGCAGAATGCACCGCAGTAATATTTGTTCACAAAGCCAAATACGCCTGTCCTGAGTACTCAAATTAAACAGCATCAACAAACCAACCAACCAAACTGCCAAGAGTTCTTCCATCCCCAGAACCGAAGTACAATTTTTCTACACCTGTGACCAACATCAGTGAAACGTTGACTTGCTGAATTGTTCATGGCTTGCTTTGGGCTGCTGATTTCTTGTGACATGGGGGAAAGCACATCAATACCCTAGCTAATCTGGGTTTCTGCAGGCAGTTTTCTTCTTCTACATAATTTTCATTTTCATAGAATCATGGAATTGTTTTGGTGGGAAGAAGCTTTAAAAATCACTTTGTTCCGTGCCATGCCATGGGCAGGGACACCTTCCACTAGCCCAGCTTGCACCAAGCCCCATCCAGCCTGGCCTTGGACACTTCCAGGGATCCAGGGGCAGCCACAGCTTCTCTGGGCACCCTGTCCCAGGGCCTCCCCAACCTCACAGGAAACAATTCCTTCCCAATATCCCATCTAACCCTGCCCTCTGGCAGTGGGAAGCCATTCCTCCTTGTCCTGTCCCTCCATCCCTTGTAAAGAGTCTCTCTCCATGTTTCCTGTCAGCTTCTTCAGGTCCTGGAAGGCCACAATGATGTCACCACAGAGCTTTTCTTGTCCAGGCTGAACAATACCAACTCTCCCAGCCTTTCCTCACAGCAGAGCTGCTCCATCCCTCTGATTATCCTGGTGCCTCCCCGGATTGGTATCAGAAGTGGGACTTTCTCTTGATAATGCATACAGCAGACTAACAAAAAAAGAAACAAACAACTAAAAATCAGAACCAAAATAACTCCAAGTGAACAAGAAAATCCCCAACAACAACCACAAAACCACAAACTACCCCTAAAATCCATCGCAGCGAGATAAGGAACAATTTGTAATCAGAAATTTTTCCTGGGCTGAATTTTTCCTATGTTACTGCAGGATGTGAAAAGTTTCGAGTTTGTTTAAGGTGAATATTAAAGCAATCTAGGGAAGCACACTATCAGAGCGACATCATAGATGATAAAAACCCATAAAGCAAGTTAATTTCTTCCCTTTATTTTTAATTCCACCCAGCCATGAGCCATCCACCGTTCAGTACAAGATGAATGAATCCCACTCTGAGCGCTTTTCACTTGTCAAACTCTACCCCAAGCCTTAAGTTTTCCAGAATCTAATGTCAAAACACTTTTTCTTGTGGGTAAATCACTGGGAGCTGAGTCTATCAAAGGAGAGGATTCACTGGGAGTGATATTAGTGACAGAGTTTGGCAGGATTTCAATCTGTGCTGTGGTTTGAGTAGATTACAATGCTCACCCATCAGTTCGGACCACAGGAATGGATCCAGCCCTGTATGAAAACAGTGTGATCATCTTCTAATTAGCATATCAGGCAGCTTTTTGCATTAATCACCTTTGGTTAGCAGACAGGCATTGCTCAGGCTCTATGTGTTGGGTGCCTGCACGCAGAGGACCTCAGAGAGGTTTTTTTATGGGCTTGGATTAAATTTAACGACTTCTCTGTTGCTAATCCAAAAAAGTTATTTCTGTTCCTCCTCCATCCTGACAACGAGACATGGCAGGAAGGAGGACAGGCAGGAGATATCTTTATCACACTGATACCAACATGGGGGTTTGACACTTGGCAGATGACAGCAAATATTTTAAACCAAAGAAGCTTTTTAGATCCTTTTTCATCCTTGCTATCTGCATTTCAGCCCAGAGAAGAGAAGGCTCTGGGGAGACCTTAGAGCACCTTCCAGTGCCTAAAAGGGTTCCAAGAGAGCTGGAGAGGTACTTTGGACAAGGGCCTGGAGTGACAGGACAAGAGGCTTCACACTGATAGAGGGCAGGGTTAATTGAGATTTTGGGAAGGAATTGTTCCCTGTAAGGGTGGTGAAGCCCTGGCACAGAGTGCCCAGAGAAGCTGTGGCTGCCCCTGGATCCCTGGAAGTGCCCAGGGCCAGGTTGGATGGGGCTTGGAGCAACCTGAGATAGTGGAAACCTGGTCTAGCCCATGGCAGGGGGTGGCACTGGATGGGCTTTAAGGTGTCTCCCAAGCCAAACCAGTCTGGGATTCTGTGAATGTCAGAATGCAAGGCTGAGCTCTCTGCCACGCCAGCACAGACTCTTCCCTATTGCTCCTGGCCTTTATATTCCTTATCTGTTCTGGCCACAGGCTTTCCAAAAACGAAATATTAAGCCAATAAGGAAGGGGAAGGTGATTTAAAATCCTCTTCCATTTCATAGATGTGCCCATGTAGTACAGCCACATTCTAATGGTTGCATTTTGTCTTATAGGTAAATGCTATAGAAGTGACATAAATATGACAAAGGGATTGCTGGTTTGTGGTGCATTGATTCCATTAATTTGACCACAAGGCTCTGGAGAGGGAATTGCACTGCCTACTCATCAATATTTTGCTCTTTTTTTTGCTGAAGCCTAGAATCAGACAAGGCCCTTAAAGAGCTTGTAATAAATGCAGCTCTGGCCTCTGGAGACTCATTCCTGCCCAGGAGTTTGAAAAGAACTATCTTCAACTGAATTAAAAATTTCTCCAAATACATCATGACATTCCAAAATATTGAGCTAGTTCAGATATGCTTCTGGATTTACATGGCCCTGAATAGCTCTTTCTGTCTGGAGGGTTTTCTAAGTTTATTGCAGGCGAATCATTTCAGCCTCAGAGTTGTTAAAGTATTAGAAGTATTTCTTTGTATAAAAAAGCGAACACAGAGGTCTGACTGAACACCCTACTGACATTTTTGCTGTGGGAAAATGGATCCATCAGCTCCAGGTGGAGCTGGCTGGCAAGGATGTGGTGTCGCCACAGGTCCAGCTCTGTCAGCACACAGCAGACACGGGTGAGACACAGCAGCAGCCTGAGAGCAGCCCCCAGAAATTGGGGTCTGTTGTCCCTGTCTGTGTCATCCTCCTTGCAATCAAATGACTTCAAAAAGGAGTGAAAATTGGGAAGATAATTCTACCACTCTTCCATAAACCCAGGGTTTGTGCTTTCTAGGATGCAGTGGAGGAGCAGATGAGCTCCATGTGAGGTGCTGGAAGTGCTGCAGTTCACACAAGGAAACATTGCTTGAGCTCAGGGGCCCAATTTTCTTTTATTTGGACTTTCTAGGACAATCTTCCAAGTGAGAGGGTCAACTGCCAGGACCTACAAAGTACAATCTTACCCACATGCAACCTCCCTTGGCTTTTCCCCTTGTCACACTGAGTACAAGAGGGGGCTGTCAGGAGGAAAATTAAATTTTAAAATAAACCATTGAGTTTGGCACTGCTCTAAGCAGAATTTTGGACTCCATTTCTTTCACAAGGTGGTGCCATTTGGTTAAAAGTGATGCTTCCAGAGATCCAGGTGGAGCTTACCACAAACCAGTGTTACCTATCCCCCTCTCCCAGCCATGAGACATTGTCTCCAAAGGCTTAGGATATATTGCAGCACAGAGATTTCCATGCTGCACATCTGAAAGCTGAAATCCAGGTGCTTTGAGGTCATTTGGGGGCTGCAAGAATCCAGTCACAACTGGAGTGCTGAGGTCACGATCGCCAAAAAGGGCCAACACGCCCTGCCAAAGGTGATGTGTGGAGGGGACATGGGGACAGGGAAACCAGTTACCAGTTTGGAGAGCCTTTCTCTCTGGAAGTGTCTTTACCCCATTCTCACCACACCTTTTCCAGTGCTGCCAGGGATGAGGTGGGGAACTCATATTCAGTTTCCTGCTTGGTGCTCCCTGGGGAAGGAAGCCCAGCTACTCATCATGTTTGTGTTCTGTTTTTCACAGAGTAATGCTAAGTTGCTAAGAGAAATTCTGTATTTATTATCAGTAAATTGTAGCAAGAATAGAAGATTTATATATATGTATGTATATATGGAGCACTTTCAGATACTGAAATACTAAAAGTGTCTTCTGGATGCCACTCAGTGTCAGACACAGCAACTCATTCTTGAGCCCACTTGATAGCTGTTAAAAACCATTTTGGTGATTCACTAAATCCCTGTCTGGGAGTTCTCAGTCACCTTTGAAGCAAACAGCCTGGGATAAAGCTGGAGGTGCTGCATGATTTTGGGCAGCACAGGCCCCCGTCACAGCAGTGCCTGGGTTCATCACAACACATCACTTCTTGCAGCATCACACAGGAATTTAGGGGGGAAGCAAAATGAACCACGCTGCACTTCTGGATCAGTCTGTCTGACACAGTTTTAACCTAGAAGGATCACGATGTGGAAGGAATGACATAAATTTGGAGGAAGCAAGAGCTGTAAGGTTCCACAACCATTAAAAACATGAAATAAAATAAACTTCAACAACTACGTAAGACGTGAAACAAAACAAACAATCATTAAATCGATAAGGCCAATATTAATGAATTTTCTTCTGTGGCCTTCAGTGTCTGATTGCACAGAAACAACAATGAATTTTATGCAGTGAGGGGCAATCAGAAATTTCTGGAACTCCTAGTGATACTCCTAGTGATAAAGACAGGCTACACTATGCCTGTACTTGCTTTCCTATTATTAAATCAGCATTCATCAACAATACTTGGATAAAATATATTATACTGCATATATATGACATGAACCCAATAAATATATATAAAATATATGCGTATAATATATGTGCCCCATTATTATGGGTCTAATAATCTGAAAACCAGTGGCCTGAAATATAAATATGGAAAGGCTGATATTGCCCAAGAAGATTTAGGCTTCCAGCTCACACTGTTATTTATTAGCAATTGCACAAATCATAATTAGGCCTTTTTTGAAAAGCCAGCACTGGAGGTTTCATTGCCATTTCTTTACAGCAGCCCTTTATAAATCATTCATCTGGAGGTTTCTCTCCCATGTGCCGTGCAAACATTCCTGTAAAATCCTCTTAATGGAGTCTATGAATCAATGCACAGCGAAGTGTCACAGGTGGAATCGATGGCTCCAGAAGCAAGAGGACCTTTTTAGAGGCAGGTGTTGAAAACCCTGACTGAATTAGAAACTTTAATCTATGGCAGGCACTGAAATTTATGCTCCAAAGAGATAGTTTGAAAGTCCTCCCTTTTTTTCACTGCTATGGATATAAACTCCTGTCAACAGCTAAAAGAAGGAATGAGAATTCTTTAGTCTAGAAATAAGACTGAAGGGATATATAACAATAAAATTATACTGGTCCTCAAACACATGAAAGGCAACTGAAAAAAAAAAAAAAGAAAAAAGAGAAGGAATTTGCAGTGCTCTGGGGCTTAAAATGCAGAAAGGAATAACAAGGGTGGATCTTGGGAACACTTTTTGATAGTGAAGGCTGGAACCCTAACCCAAAACTCAGTTATTAAATAGAAGTGACCTCATCGTCAGTAATTCCAGTACTGTGAGTTCCAGCCCCACTAGGAGGGACAAGGATTCAGTGACATAAAAGCAGCATCACTTGGTTCTCCCTGGCCCTCAGAGATGCTGCTCCCATCACAACCCCACATGAAAGCAGCCCTCAAACCCTCACTTTGGCTACTTCTTCCTTAAATTCCTCCTTATCCCAAATAACTTCAGTTTGCATCCCATATGCCCTACTTTGTGCTCTTCCTACTTTCTTCACTAATTTTATCATTTAAGTTTTTCAGTTAATGACAAAATATGGATTGGGGAAATATTCCATCACCTATTTTGCCAAGAGTTTATCCTCACCTGCTTTTTCAGACAATGGAACAACAATGTTATATGTGGAAAAATGATTTTTGAAGTGTAAAGGTACAAAACCTGGACTGTATTTCTTTTTGGTAGTTATTTCTATCAAATCAAAAATTCTAAGATAAATCACCATAATTTCATTGGCTTCTTAGGAAGGTTTATCATCACATAGTCTTAAATAAAACTCTCCAATTAATCTGTCTGCTGCTTTATTTTTATTTTTAAAGAAACAAGACCTTTTGAAGTCTTGATCACACTAAACAGTCCATTATTTCCATATTCAAGACACTTTTTTAGTCCGGGAAGTCCTGGAAATAAATCAGTTTAGAGATGAAGGAAAAAAAATCAGTAAAAAACCAGAAAAGCAACTGTATTTGTACTTCAGCTTTTTAGAAAAAAACATAGTATTCTCTTTACTCTTTTTTACTCATTAATTAAAGCTGACACTTCCAAAAGCAGTGTTAAATTTAACTGGGATTTAAGAACTCATCTGCTCTGCTCATCTATTTCAAGTTAAGGTGACCAGACACCAAAGCAGCTGCTGCCTCTAAAGGATAATGGAGTTTAGGACCACGTATCCCATGCAAAATGTCATCTTTATCCAGGAATGGAGAAACCTTTAACCCTCAAAATAACACGTCTGAATCAAACAACAGGAAATCTTTCCAGCAGCTTCTTCAACATGTTTGAAGAGAGGTGGGGAGAGGAAAGGTTTTGAGGTTTCGTTTCAGGGGTTTTGGTTATTATTAAGTGTTTGATCGCCTGGGGAGCAAATCCAAAAAAAATGGAATTGTTTTCCAGGGTGATAACGCTACACTCGAGGAAAAGTCTGACGGGGAGTGGCTGAGGGAGCTGGGAAAGGGGCTCAGCCTGGAGAAAAGGAGGCTCAGGGGGGACCTTGTGGCTCTGCACAACTCCCTGACAGGAGGGGGCAGCCAGGGGTGGGTCCTGGCTCTGCTCCCAGGGAACAGGGACAGGATGAGAGGGAACGGCCTCAAGCTGTGCCAGGGGAGGCTCAGGTTGGATATTGGAAGAAATCTGATCACGGAAAGGGCTGTCAAGCACTGCACAGGCTGCCCAGGGCACTGGTGGAGTCCCCATCCCTGGAATATTCAAAGATCGTGTGGATGTGGCACCTGGGGACAAGGGTTAATGCTGAACACGGTGTGGTGCTGGGCTGGTGGTTGGACTTGGTGATCTTAAAAATATTTCCCAACCTTAACAATTCTCTGATTCCATAAAGCTTCTTAGGAGACGATTCGTGTTGCAGCACAGGTCTAATTTTAGCAGAGTGGAGGAATTAAAAATAATCCACTTGTTTTGGAAGTCATTTAAGTTGAGGTTGTTATGTAAGTACTTTTATGGTGAAAAAATACATCAAACAAAAACCGTGACAGAAAATATCACTGCCTAGAAAGTGGCTAATTTTTTTACTCACCACATATATATATATATATATGTATATATATATGTTTGGACACAAATGTGTGCATGTTGTACAGGGAAGAACAAGGAAAAAATAGGGATGTAAAGGCCAGAGATAGCTATTTCTCCCTAATTAAGTTTTCAATCAACAAAGCAATCAGCACAGAGCTCCCATCAGTGCTGCTCTGAGAGCATCCCGAGTCCTGGAGCAGGAGCTGGCATCGGGCATTCCAGGCTGAACGCCTTAAGATAACGCTCTCCTACACCCCAGTGGTAAAACAGGGACACGGCTCCCAGCAAACCCTTTCGCTTTTGGATAAGCAAACAAACAAACAAACAAACAAAACGATCTGGTGAGCACATCCAGGCTAGGGATTTTCCCCTGAATATCCCATCAAACCAAAGGGGATGTTTGCAAATGCTCAGGTATTTCCTTCCCAATATCGGGCTGCCAATCAGACTGGAGGTTTCAGCAGGGGAAAAGGATGGAAATGCCTTCATGACAAAGGCAGTCTGAATGTGGAAAAGGCCAAGTGCCCCGTGTTAGGCGGGGTTACAACAGTTCAGGTGCTCTCCTAATTAATGAGAGGGCCGTGGCTAAATGCCATGACACGTTTGTGATGTCCTGGGGCCTCATTCAATTCCCACTGGGAGCAGGAGGGATCAGATCGTTCAATTAACTCCGGTGGCCTTTGGATTGCACTGAAGACTCCACTCGCAATGAGATGGAGTTCTCCATGGACAGGCTGAGCACTGCCAGCTCCTGTGGAGCCTGACACCTCCTCACTAGGGCTGAGCATCCAAAAAGAGTGCAGGGGAGCTTGTCTTTCCTGCACTTGAAATCAAACTGGGGGCTTTGAAAGGAGCCCAGGAAGTCCTGTCACCTAAATGCACTAATTGCCTTAGAAATTATTGATTAAATGGTGGGAGTGATAAAATAAATCACATTCTTTCTTAGGAAGCAAAAAATTAAAGATCGTTATCATGGAATAGTCTGGGTCAGAAGGGACCTTAAACATCATCTTATCCAACCCCCTCCATGGGCAGGGACATCTTCCACTACAGACAGAACACCACACACCCAGTTTTGATTTAAATGTTGCCTTTTTTTATGAAGCATCTTAGGAAAAATTAACTGCGAGGTCTTTTTTCCTGTGGTTATATTATACAGGACGGTGATATGACAACTTAATTGCTGTAATCCACAAACTTTCTCAGCAGAAATGGGTTTGTCCCTACATTTAATGCTTGTTTATAGCTGGGTAGTTAGTCCTAAAAAGGACACAATTGTGCTGCCATCTTCAGAGTATCAGAAAATACATCTATTCTACAAATCTCCAAAATGCAGCAGCAGAGTAATTGACAGCCATGATTATTGTGCCCTCTAGAAACATTCCAGATGACAGATGATGGTAATTTCCTCATAAATCATGTCTAAACCATGAAAAATGCAATGGAACCTCATTTAAGGAGTATGATCTTACCAGGACTAATGGAGGAGGTACAATTTGGGTCTGCAATGTTTATTTGAGTTTTTAGGGAAAGAATCTTCCAGAAGTTGCAAGAGTGTATAGAGGAAAAATCCCATTTCAGATGAGCAGCACCATCTATTTTGCCTCTCCTGTGTTGCTGTGGTACTTCTCCTGATCCTGGTTGATTGACAGGAGGGAAGAGCTGCAGCTCCTATTTCAGAAAAAGTTCCCAAGATAGCAGTGAAGGGGTTTTTGTTCAGGACTAGAGGAATAAAAGGAAAAAGAGAACGTTTTAGACTCTGGGAATCCAAGCGAACAATTCTACATTTTCTCCATGCTTTCAAGCTAGAATGTTTTCATTATTTTTAATATAAAGGAATTTTTATTTCTATTTTTGGCTAGGTTTGTTGAGTGAGAATAAGGCTGTCCCCCTCCACACTGCATTTATATTCCGTGAAAAGCTCACAAATCGAAGTCCCAGTAACTTTTTTTTTAACATCATTATCTCCCCATTCCACCGGTGTCTTTTAATATTTTCTGTTCATTATAGAATGTGGTGTCCAGTTGACTCCATGGTTCAGAAATGTTTGATTTACAGGGAACAGCTTGGGGTATTACGGAATCCCGGAATGGTTTGGATTGGAAGGGACCCCAAAGCCCATCCAGTGCCACCCCCTGCCACGGGCAGGGACACCTCCCACTAGCCCAGGTTGCTCCAAGCTCTGTCCAGCCTGGCCTTGGACACTTCCAGGGATCCAGGGGCAGCCACAGCTTCTCTGGGCACCCTGTGCTGAGGCCTCCCCACCCTCACAGGGAGGAATTCCTTCCCAATATCCCATCTAAACCCACTCTCTTTTAATTTGAGTCCATTCCCCCTTGTCCCGGCACTCCACCCCCTGTAAACAGTCTCTCTCTCTGATTCCTGTCAGCTCCTTCAGGCTCTGCAAGGCCACAGTGAGGTCACCCTGAAGCTTCTCCTCTCCAGGGTGAACAATCCCAACTCTCTCAGCGTTTCCTCCCAGCAGAGCTGCTCCATCCCTCTGATCATCTTGGGAATAGGTGAGAAGTTTGAGCCTTGAGCAGATCCACATTTGGTGGCACACAGGGGTTGTTCAGGGCCACGAGACAAAGGCAAGGAGATCACTTAGGAATTTCTGTCATGGGCACAATGGACTCAGGGAAAATCAAACCATTTTCCAATAAGAACAGACTTAAATAAAGAGAAACAAAACCAAATTAAAACAACACCTTTCCCACTCCTTCTACCCAGGCTCCACATCACCCCTGAGTGGTGCAGGAGATGGGGAGTGGGGGCTGTGACCAGTCCACTACAGCTCCTCTTTGCTCCTCCTTTCCTCACACTTTTCCCCTGCTCTGCCAGAGTTTTTTTCCACGGGCCACAAATCCTTTGGGAAAAACCTGCTCCTGTCTGGGTCCTTCCCATGGGCTGCAGGGGAATCCTCCTCCCTCTCTTCTTCACTGGCAAAGCAAAAAAAAAAAAAAAAAATTAGAGAGCGAAAATACTGTTTTATTTTAAAACTAAAAGCCTTTGAGGACAAACTGCTGATCACTTTACTTTCTTCATCCAAATTAGAAGCAAAAGGACCGAGGCCTTCAGGCAGGATCTGCTGCTTGCATTTGTGATATCCCAAAAAGGCTCAGAGGGTTTATTATGAGTAAATCATTTCCACCCCTGGAGCACCTTCTCTCATCCCACATCCTCCTCTGTCAGCATCTTCCAGGCTGAACACCCCGTTTGCCTCCAAGTTACGGGACTCGAGAAAGGGAAGGGAAGAAAAGCTTTTAAGTAGGAATTGCAACATTCCCCATTGTTTCTGCAACAGCCAATTGTTTTAATCTTCAGATATGCTGCACGGAAAACCTCTTTGTAAGGACTTCTGCAAAGATCACAAGGCTTGCCACGCCTGTTGGGAAGAAAACAGATTCCTTCTCTGGGATAACTTAATCAGCATGGCAGCTGCACACAGAACCTGGACTCAGCAGAAGTTTAATGGCATTTAGGCACCTGTAGAGCTCCATTAATATCCCCCATCCTGGAACTGCACCTTATACAGAGCAATGTTCCCTGCACAACTCAGAGAAGAGGCCTGAATAAATCACAGTTCAGCCAAAGTTTAAGCAGGTGAAAGCAGGTAAAGCACCAGTTAAACCTATTTTTTTTCCAAATCCAATAAAATAACAGACATCAGATAAGTATTATGAGACTAAAATTGCAATAATTGATAGCAATACACCTTCCTCCCAAGACACACAGTAAAATGTAAGAGTTTCTGTTTCAGATAAAAACTCAATGACTTTACCATTATGTTGTAAACACCTAATTTTGTACGTTATGACTAAAGGAATTCTATTTCCAAATGTTTGCTTTTCTGTGAGCACTGACTTTGCATGATGATAAAATAATAAAGCAGCCAGAGGCATTCCAGTGTTCGCAGAATCATGGAATCAGGGAATGGTTTGAGTTGGAAGGGACATTTAAAGCTCTTCCATTTCCCATGGACAGGGACTCCTCCCACTAGAACTCCCAGTCTGAACTGAAGTCATCTTTATTCGGTGAAATCACCTGAATCTCCACACTTCAGACACCATTTCTGTGTCTGTTCACCAGAAAATGGTTCAGCAAGTGTTTCATGTTCCATTCACAGCTTGACCCTTAAAATTGTATTAAAAGAAAATCACAGATTCCCAGAATAGTTTGAGCTGAAGGGACCTCTCCAAGGTTGTCCAGTGCAAGCTCCCTGCAATGGGCAGGGACAGCTACACCTGGACCAGGTTGCTCAAAGTGGCCTTTCCAGGGATCCAGGGGCAGCCACAGCTTCTCTGGGCACCCTGTGCCAGGGCCTCCCCACCCTCACAGGGAGGAATTCCTCCCCAATATCCCATCTAACCCTGCCCTCTGGCAGTGGGAAGCCATTCCCTATCTCCTGTCCCTCCATCCCTTGTCCCAAGTCCCTCTCTAGCTCTCCTGGAGCCCCTTTAGGCACTGCAAGGGGCTCTCAGGTCTCCCAGAGCCTTCTCTTTTCCAGGTGAACACCCCCAGCTCTCCCAGGCCGGCTCCAGAGCAGAGGGGCTCCAGCCCTTGGAACATCTGTAAACCAGTATCAGGACGAGAAGAGACTCAAAAAAAGAGATGAAGTTCACCTTTAATCATCTCCCCTCAAAGATTTCCACTTAAAATACTGAGTTCCTCAAAGTGGGGGACAGGAAATGCAAACATTTCAAAATAAAAGCCCAGTGAAATTAGGGCTCCTGCCATTTAAAGCCATGCTTGCTTTGGGATAAGAAGGTTTTGGGTGCTGAGCTAGAAATGTGCCTTCCACCTCAACCCACAGAAATCTGTAGGTGCAGCCAGCATATGCCGAGAAAACTTTTGGAATGGTTTGTTTATTTACTGCACAGCACAGTTCAGTCCTGGGCTTCACATCAAACCCAGGGGAGAATCCCTGCTGAAACAAACCAGTGAAGCAACTCTGAAATGCACATTTCTTTCATTTCAAAAGCGAACTGCTTTGAGATTTTGAAAGAATTTAATATTCCAGGACATGTTACAAAAGCCGTAATCCCAATCATTGTCCTCCACAAAGGGAATAAGGAGAATGATGGAGAATATCCCCATACTAAACACAGCTTAAGCAGTCACGTGGAATGTAGAAGGCAAAATATTTAGAGTTTGAAGGTCTAAAGGCAAATGAGTAGAGGAGGATATGCTTCCCAGGAAAACTCTAAGGCCTTTAGCAGTGTTTGAAGTCCCCTCTTGCAGGCTGTGTGTAAGTCTGTACAAGCAATTATCCCTGGAATATTTGAACACTAAGGGGAAGTGTCTGAGCACCAGAGATAACAGGAACTTCTCGTTGAGCCTGGAGAAAAGGGAGCACAACTACTCTAAAGCAAACACAGCGAGTGGCGGGGCTTAAATTGCAAAGCAACTGAAGAGTTTGGAATCTCAGCACTTTGAACCTAAAGAAAGCCAGCAGAGGTGAACTGTTCATCTTCTAATTAGGGATGAGGCTCAGGTCAATTCCAGAAATAACTCTGACACAATGTTTGCCAAGATATTGGCTCCTCTGGGAGTGAAACTTATCTCCAGGTCTGTGTGCCCATAGGGATAAAAACTGGAATAACCTCTAGGAATCACTCTGCTGTTTAAAGAGCTGGCTTTCTGTCCTTTTCTGGCACCAGCCAAAAAACCCTACCATAACAAAAAATTCCTCATGGAATTCAGCATGAAATTCAAGCTGGTGCTGCACATGATTTGGAGCAATTCCAGGCCGGAGCACAGGCTGGGAGAGGATGTAATTGAGAGCAGCCCTGTGAAGAAGCAGTCGGGCGTTCAGGTGGATGAAGAGTGTGGGCAGCAGCTCCAGGGAGGGGATTGTCCCCCTCTACTCTGCCTGCCTGAGACCCCACCCACTGCATCCAGCTCTGGGGTCCCAGCACAGGCAGGAGCTGCTGCTGTGAGTCCAGAGGAGGCCCCGGAGCTGCTCTAGGGACTGGAGCCTCTCTGCTCTGGAGGCAGCCTGGGAGAGCTGGGGGTGTTCACCTGGAGAAGAGAAGGCTCTGGGGAGACCTCAGAGCCCCTTGCAGTGCCTAAAGGGGCTCCAGGAGNAATTCTGTAAGAGGGGTAAAAAAAGTATTTCCCTGAATTTATAATCATCAATAGAGGGAATGGGCAAAGAGAATTTCAGCCAACAAAATTCAGGTGTTCTGCCTAAAATGTTGTTTGCCCAGCAGCCGAGCCCTCCCCTGGTGTTTATGGGATGTGATCACTGCGTTGTGCCAAACGCAGGATCATAAAATGTCATTATTTAGGGAATGGCTTAGTGAGGGCTTGGCAGTGCTGGGTTAACGGTTGGGCCTGCTGATTCCAGAGGTCTTTTCCAACCTAAATCATTCTATGAAAATTCCAATTATTGGTAAAATAATAGCAGAATTGGCTTACTGCAAGTTACTGGGCTATGTATCACTACAGAAAAACTTCAATCAACTTTATCAACAGAACAATAAAATCGCCTTTGAGAACTCGCCCTGAAGGAAAAATCAGCTTTGTGACCTTGGCTCCAAAGAAATGTAATTTTCCCTTTGACTTCCAAAAGACCTCAGTTCTACCTGTGATGTACTTAGGCTCTGTGTTTGGATTCAGTGTGAATTATTCCTTTGCCTTTGAGAAATCCATTGAATTCTTAAGATATTTAGGGACCTAATTTCAGCAGCTGTTTCATCAATATCTGTACAGCTTCAATGACTTAAATTCTGTTCGCATCTCTTTCTAAATACTTTCTCCATTTTTATTTTCCTCCAGATTGAGCAAAAACATTTAAATTGTTTAAATTACTGCAGAAATTGGATTAAGGATACCAGAACGTACAAAAGTCTAGACAATCAAAGCCAGGCCTAAAATAAAATCCCACCATATTCCATGCAACAGTGTGTGACATATTTCCCTCTCTCCATGCTTTTGTAACATTGTCATTTATGCAATATCTGCAAGAAATATATGGTCTATATATTTAATATATACAGTAAATAGATTCAATAAATGTAGAATATGGCTTCAGCCATGATTTCAACAGAAATATCTGGGAATATTGTGCTGTCCATATGCCAATAAGAGCACAGATCTTTTTACATTATTATTTAATGTCAAATTTTACTTTCAAAGAGAAATTAGAATTGGAATTTATGTCATATTAAAAACAGTCTTTCTAACTGCACTGAAACACCTGAATATTAAACCATCCATTTCTTATCACAATGCAATTCTGTTGATCACTTTTGGGCTGGAAATGTCTTTTCTTCCCTTATAGCCACTAGCAAAATATTTATAATAATCAGCAAAACTTCCACGAGACAAAAGCCAAGAAAAAACCCTTCTGTACACACTTCCTCTCATTTTCAAGTTGAAATCAGAGCCTTTAATGTTACTTTAACATGTGTTAATCATATCATTAATGTTATGACTGACAGACAGAAATTAGTTTAATGGAGAGTTCAGGGTTCTTAAATCAAGACAGGCTTTTGGGTTCTCGTGATTAATAGTGCAATACCCCAGCCACATGTGCTCGAGCTGCAAAGGAAGATGGATAATGAGCTCCTGCATCCGCTGAAGGAATTTTAAAATCTATGGTGGACTACATTCCAACGAGAGCACATTACACTGGAATTAATGCAGGATCATTTGTCTGTCATAGCCAATGTTCAAAGGAAAAGTGCAGAGACTGAGCAGGGATATTCACAGCTCCGACTGTGGGAAGGCTAATGAGATCTGGGATGAATGGGGGGAGAAAAGAGAAAGGACCACTTGATAGATATAGAGGTTTCCTTCCAGGCCCAAAGGGGTGTTTGATGACATGCAAGACTTTCCTGGCTTGTGCAGTGTCCACCTAACAAATCCCAGCTCCTCACCACACCAGGCCTCATTGGAAGGAGCATGTCTGCACATTCCTGCTCAACTCTTACAAGAAATTCTGTATCAGAAAGTCACTGACACCCTGGTCTCACAGAATCCAGATTGGTTTGGGTTGGAAGGGACTTCAAAGCTGATCCAGTCCCACCCCCTGCCATGGCAGGGACACCTTCCACTAGCCCTGACTGCTTCAACCTGGCCTTGGACACTTCCAGGGATCCAGGGGCAGCCACAGCTTCTCTGGGCAACCTGTGCCAGGGCCTCCCCACCCTCGCAGGGAGGAATTGCTGTCCAATATCCCATCCAACCCTGCCCTCTGGCAGTTGAAATAATGCACTATTTTCCTTCTACCATCATTTCTCCAATTTCTCCTGTAATTTGCTTAATTCTTCACCAAATTACACAGTCTTTACAGAATTTATGGTGTTGGTGATGTTGCAATCCTCCAGGGAAACAGCAGGATCAGTAATCTTCGCTTTCCAGAGAGAAAACACAGCCTGGGAATGGTTTTGAGCAGCTCTGTGGTGATGTACTAGCAAGGACCTGGGGGAATTACAGGTGTAATGTGGTCTGTATGACCTGAGCTGAGTTAGGAAACATTAATTACAGGCATTGAAGCAGTAAATTAGTTTATACACCTTGCTGGTTTTGTACAAAGAGTAATTGTTCTCTGGGTATGTTGCAAAGATAAAAGTCTGAAATGTACTTGATATTTTTGGCAATGTGAATTGTGTATTCGTGCAAAACCAGATCAATATGTGAAGTGTTTATTTTCTAATGATAAAGTAATTTTCTTCTATTCTTCCTCATTTTCTTATTTTTTCTTAGTGATCTTAAGAACCTCATACTGTTTCCTTTAGTTGGAAATTATGTGCTTCTTATCCTATATACTTTTGCCTCATTCAGACAAAAAGCAGAGTGCTTTAATTATTTTCTTAAGTCATAAGCTTAAGACAAAATCTTTAGCTTGTAATACGTTACATAATTATTATGAAGCCAGTAAAGAACAGAAATGATAGACTATTTCAGCAGATAAGCAAGTAGTGAAATGAAATGAAATGAAATGAATAAATGAATCAAGTAAAATGGCTTGGTTCCAGTAAACTGACTTAAAATGTAACGTGACCCAAGAAAGTCTCGGTTTTGTGCAAAAAGGAAATACAGCCAAGTAGTTTCCTTGAGATGCAACACTGATTGTGTAGTGGAAAGTTACACAAAGTGTGTCAAACTCAAAATAGAAATTCAGAATTTTTTAAAGAATTCATCTTAATAGCATATAATTAACTTAGAAAAAAGAAGAAAAAAGAATCCGCCGTGAAAAGTAATCATTAGTGAAGGTTTTTGTCTTGAAAAAAGAGCGTGAGAAGGAAAGGAAAACTTGAGGACAAGTCAGTTACTTCCTACACCAACTCCTAAAAAAGAGATATTATTGCTGGAATTACAGTAACAACATGCAGGGAAGCTCCCTTGAGTCAGCAGCCCAGATGCAACGAATTTGGCTCCCAAATAATGAAATTTGGGCACAATGAATACCACATTTGGTGAGTTTTTCATGTTACATGAAAGATGTTGATACATCCAGTGACGTGTATAACCCCCAGCCTTAGCATTTGGCTAAGGCTCAGGTGAAACACTGAGCAAACCTTGTGACAAAGTGACAGTGACACTGCTCAGCTGGCCTGATCTCTAGTAGTTTTTGAAAGCCCCAAACCTTTCACCCTGTTAAGAATTTAGATGGAAAGGGGAGAAGTCCCTGACAACTGCAATAAGACAATTACAGACTAACTCACCTTCAGGGGAAGTGTTTTTGTAACTTCTAATTGGAGATTTAGTTAAGATCTGAATCAAGAGGGTTTATAGTCCTTCTGCATATTCTATTTTAATTGCTTTTTACAGGCTGGCTGGAAGTGCCACGAGGTATTGAGTTATAATTTGAAGATATTATAAATTTTCCTTTGGGAAGTGGAAAAAGCCAGCAGCAGAGGGGAGCAGAGAGAAGGCAGTGCTTCAAAGGAACTGCCTCCATTCAGGCAGGTGCCTCTGGGAATTCAGTGCATTGCTGCCTTTACCCATTTTAAACTCATCCCTTTGTTCAATTTAGTGGAAGGTGCATTTTTCTTTTTTTTCCTCATTTTATGTGATCAGCTGAGAGAGAGCACCTAAAGAACTGTTAAGGGCAAAAACGTACCTTGGGCTTCATGCAAATGAGAACTGGGCTCTGCATTTTAATGAGTGATGCCTGCAATGACTTTGTTCTTGCTCATTAGCTGGGAGATGTGTCAAGATGTGGAAGTGCACTGGACACTGACAGTAAATGAGGTCCAGGGGGCTTGGGACTGCATCTCTGTTTCCCAGTGTTTCAGTTGCTCTTTGCAGCCTCTGCTATGATACAGCAGTGATGATACCAGCCAGGCTTGGCAGAAATTACTGTAAAAGCTATAACTTTTTATAACGAATCCCGAGTTCTTACCAGAGGTTGTAATCATGTCCTTAGTACTTCCACAGCCCCTCATAAAAAAACATTCTGCAATGAGTTGTTCTCTATTAAATTGTTAGACAATCTTTTATTAAAACAGTCTGAAAGCTTCCTGGAAAGATTAAAATGAAATGGTGAGATAAGTTTTAATCCTGGGCTGTTGGTAAGGTCACAGTTTGGGAGGATAACCCGTTTTACAAGCAGGTGCAGTGCTGAGGGAGGGAGCCTGTAACAGTGTTAGTGCAGTACAACCCGCAGTGCCTCATGAGAGAGTTTGGTGTGCCTCAGCAAAAATTCATTCCAGAAGAATTCAATCACTTCTTGGGAGAACTTTCTGATGTGAGAAAATAATTGAGTGCTTGACATCCAGCTTCAGAGGTCAACCACTGAAAAGGCAATATCTTGGCAATAAATTGGGATGAAATTGTCGAATTTGAGTTGCAAGGCGAGTTTGCGGTTTTGTGGAGCAGATGGTTCGGATGATGTGGGGTTTGGGGAGTGCTTTCCACTCAGACAACAGCACACCAAAAGCAACGTATTTGTGGGGGATTTCCTGTCCTGGTGGGTTTTAAATTAACCATTTCAGACTGAGTTGAGCACTCCAGAAGCAGGCTGAGCTGGAGCTTCACTCAAGACAGGACAGACCTCCTTTTTTAAATCAATCCTGCTGGTCCACAACTTTGTGTGTTTTTTCTATAGGGAAAAAATGGGTCTAATAAAAAATATGATCTTCTCACAGTGTGGCCTGTTATACACTCAGAAATGATCATGGCTATGGAATCATAGAATCAGTAAAGTTGGAGAAGACCTCTAAGATCATCAAACAGAACCTTCAACCAATTGCTACATGCCCAGTAAATCATGTTGTAAAGTCCCACATCTTCTCAGTTTTAGAACACTTCCATGGATGGCGACTCCACCCCTTCCCTGGACAGTCTCTTCCAGTGCTTGGCCAGCCTTCCAGTGAAGAAATTTTCCCTAACATCCATCCTGAACCTCCCCTAGTGCAACATGAGGCCTTTTCCCTTGTCCTACCATGGGTTACCTGGAAAAAGAGCCTGACTCCCCCTTTGCCATAGGGAGCTGGAAAAGCACCTGCACTAATTCAATTGCAGGTGTTATCTGTTCTAATTCTGGTGTTATCTTGATTGATGAGTTGGCAAAAAAATGTCTTAGTAATCAGGTATTTTATAGGATTTCTCCAGTGACTTTTTAAACAAATGGTATTGCAGACCCTTGCAGACACAAATAGTAGCTTTAGCATCTTCCTTTGGAAGGTTTCCATATTTTATTTTACTTTGTTCCTTCTTTGGAAAGGGAACAAATAAGAGATTTAGTAATTTTTCTTTACAAGCTCAAATGGGATTTCTACCCAACTAGTTACAATCCTAGAGCAAACAACATTCTCCAGTCTGCCCAGTGCCCTGTTGCCCAACCAAACTGTGGAATAGAGATAATACTCCTTTATGTAAGTGAAGTATCACATATCTCCTGCTCACAGGCAGTTTCAGTCCTACTGTACAGAGGTCCAGAATGGGGAAAAGCATATTTGAGTCTGCATCCTGCCATAGGGGAGGTATTCAGGTGTATTTGACACTGATATTAGGAAGTCAAAAAAAGCAACAGCATGTTGCTTTTCTATATTCTGAAAGCCCTGGAAGTAAGGAATGAAGGAATTTGTTTTTGCAGAGTGACGTTTTACATGTGCCAATCATGACGGAAAAAGGGGGAGCAGTTTTAAACTAAGAGAGGAAAGATTTAGATGGGATTTTGGGAAGGAATTATTCCCTGGGGGGGTGGGGAGGCCCTGGCACAGGGTGCCCAGAGAAGCTGTGGCTGCCCCTGGATCCCTGGCAGTGTCCAAGGCCAGGTTGGATGGGGCTTGGAGCAACCTGGGCTAGTGGAAGGTGTCCCTGCCCGTGGCAGCGGGTGGCACTGGGTGGGCTTTAAGGTGCCTCCCAACCCAAACTGTTCCATGATTCCACGATGAAACCAAAACATCAGCACAGATTCTGAATGATGAAAGGCCATAATCCCACAGATCAGGGAAATATTCTTAAAACTTCCATCTAGGATACGAAGAATATTTAATCACTGGAAATATTTCATAGGTCCAGAAAGGTGAACCTGTTCTTTCAAGAAAAAATATGTTTCTGGCTCTTTTGAGTACAATTTTTCTGGTTTTTTTAGACCCTCAGAGGATAATTGGACATAGGAGATTTGAGCATTTGCTATTCCAACATTGTGGCTTTGATTTTCTGGTGAACAAGAGATTATAATTTCACTTTTTTTTTTTCTATTAGTGCTTCCCTGTGCCTGTCATGAAGTCTTCATTAATCCTTGCCCAGGTTTAAATGTGAATTTGGACTGGATGGCTGCAATAATGCCATGTGTGCTTTGGTTTTTTATCTATTCCACTACTTAAAGCAAATCTTTTGCCTTTTCTGGAAAAGATCATAAATTCATTTTCTTAACCTTAACCAGAAGAGGCTGTTTCTTCTCCTCTGGGATTAGAGTAACATTCAACATTGACATGACACCTGTGACTTTTTTCTTGCAACTCCCACTGTGAAAACAGCCACGGAGAACAATGTGAAAAGCCCTTTTTTTCTGAGAACCCTCAATTATTTTCCATGGCATTTCAAGAATCCTGTTATTCAACTTTCCAAGCTTATTGTAGAATCCAAACCCAGAAACTATCAGTGCAAATACTACATCTAATTTTCCTATCACATTCACCTCAGCACAGGAAATCAGTCCATCTGGAAGGGGAAGATTTGAAAATAGATGGCAGTGGCAATCTAATAAAAACCGTAAATAAAAAGAGGGAAACACCCCGTGTCAAGTGCAGCTTTTCAGATTTACTAAATATATAAACAAACCTGCATTGTGATTTGGGTGGCACTGAGATCAAAACTTCAGGGGTCTCACAGCATATAAATTCAAAACTGGGAAGAGGAAAGAGGAAAAAAATACTAAAAAAAAATTGCCCAAAATTCTTGAAATCACTGGTAATAATAATAATAATCACTGTGATTTTATCAGGCTGGTAAATTTAAAAAACCTAATTAATAAAAATATCATGGTAACTACATTTTGAATGTTTTTCCCAAAGGTTTTTTGAGTAGCAGAGTTGCCGAGGGCTTTCTTTGTTTGTCTGTTTTTTGCTCAAGAAATCCACAGTATCCAAAAGAGTCCTCCAAGGATTCAATAATGCAGACAGTTTCTGCTCCAAGTACTTCCAGCAATTGTTGGCATCTTTTAGGACTGTCTGGCTGGAATTTATTAACATATATAGCCAGAGCTCTCTCCTCTATTGAAAGGCAATATAACACACGTTCCTTGACAGATTAAAGCAAGCTGCACTATAAATTGTGCAGATTGAGCCCTCTTACATGGCTTATCCTAATCATAGCTCTGCCATTTGCTTCTCATGACAGGATAAAAATAAAAGTACCATAAAACTAAAATAAAATAGACAGTCTGCCATTCCTCCTTTAGAAAACATTTGTCAGAATCTCTTCAAAAATAATTGGGAAGAAAATGTGCTGAATTCTACAATCTATTGAGTCATTTTTAAAGCTCGTCCAGGCATGTTAAAAGGCTGCATTCTTTATATCAGCTAGCTTGGGAGAGGATGTATTTTACATTGTCAAAACCCTTTCAGAGTTTGCTTTTTTTCACCCTTAAGAATAAGTTTCCCCTGACTTTAAACTTAAATATTTATCCAGTGAGCAAGAAACAGTGAAACATTTAGGTTCACTCACCGTGCCAGCCTTCAGTGATCTAAACCCTGCTTTCTCCTGCAATTTTTCTGTAGTCTCACAATTTACTTCTTTTTTTCCCTTTCTGCAGTGTCCGCATTTGAACTGTTGCTGCTAAGGAAGGAAGTGTGAAAGCCTGCTTTTGCTGGAGATATATATATTAAAAAGGCAGTTTATGCCATATTCTTCAGACTTTTTTAAAGAGAACTCTGAAACCTGAACTCTTCTGGCACCTTCAGCAAGGGCAGCTGCTTCCCTTCTTGCTAAGGAAATGGTCGCTCTGCAAAGGATGAATTCTGGAAACTCAGAATTCGGCTGTAATCACAAAGACTGACATCTGGGAGGTGTTGTGACAGTCCAGTGACATGGAGAGACAGAAATATTTAAAACAAAATTCACATTTAAACCTGGGCAAGGATTAATGAAGACTTCATGACAGGCACAGGGAAGCACTAATAGAAAAAGAAAAAAAAAACAATGAAAATATCTCTTCATAGAGCTGGGGTGGTAGGGAAACAGGCCAGCTCCAAAACTGCCTGTTTGCTGCACCAGCAGAGAAGGCACAATGTTCCCCCTCAGCTCTGAGCACACCACACGAGATTAAGAGCAGAGGTTGTCCCATCTGAGCTCAGCTCTGTGCAGCAAGGCCACGGAACGAACGTCCTCCTTTGTGTTTTTCCTTACCAAAATGAAAGAAAGGTGTCTTGGCACAGGACAAAAAGAACGAGGTGTAAGATATTACCCCTGCAAAGGATGGACTGCGATATCTACATTATGACATGGAGATTTAGATGGAATATTGGGAAGGAATCGTTCCCCGTGAGGGTGGGGAGGCCCTGGCACAGGGTGCCCAGAGAAGCTGTGGCTGCCCCTGGATCCCTGGAAGTGTCCAAGGCCAGGTTGGACAGGGCTTGGAGCAACCTGGGCTAGTGGAAGGTGTCCCTGCCCATGGCAGGGGACCAGCTTTAAGGTCTCTTCCAACCCAAACCATTCCATAATTCCATGATAGCTATAATACAGTTACTCCGTGTCTATACAAAAAGCAACAAATTAAACAGCTTTGATTTGCATACACAGGGACTTTTCAAGGGCCAAGAGTAGCTCAGTACTTGAGAGCTCATGGTCAGGCGTCCTTCTACAGGATTGCAGACTACATCCATTCATCCTGTTTTTTGGGAAAACTTAAGCTCTACCAGCACTTTTGTAAGATTTTGTGATCAAAAAGGTGCAGTTTTGTCAGCTACACAGAATTCATCT
>VZTF01008741.1:0-141494 GCA_013397755.1 Cnemophilus loriae
GCCGCGCTGGCCGAGGGGGCGGTGCGGCCGCCGCGCCCGGCATGGAGGCCAGGATGAACCTGCCGCGGGGCCCCGAGAACCTCTGCTTCGACAAGGACGAGTTCATGAAGGTGCGCGGGGGCCGCCGGGGCTGGAGGGTTGTGGAGGGGCGAGGGGCCTCCTGAAGATAGGGAGAGGGCGGGCGCCCTGCGAGAGAGAGGGGCCCGGAGCCTTGGTCGGGATTTTATAGCTCCGCCACGGCCTTTCCCCCGGCGGGGGCTGCGAGAAGCGCCGCGGGTGTCACTGTCAGGGGGATCTGGGATGCGGCCGTGGCCAGGCAGGCTGGGCTGTGGGGCTGACGGGACCGAAAGGCCTCACTGCTTGGAGAGCTTAGAGGAGTTCTCAGTACTGAGTTTTGACTTTTGGCTGTTGTTCTGTGGTTTGTTTGGGTTTTTTAAGCCTCCTGTATTTTGGAAAGCTGGTCTTTGGATATTCAGCCCCACGACACTCTGTGCTTTTGAGCCTAAAAACTGAGAGTTTAACTACTGCTTTAAGAAGCCTTTTTGCCCCCTAGAGCTTTGGTTTGGTCAACTCACAGGCATACGGAGTACTTTATTTTGGGTGTGTTCCTTGCGTGAACTGTTTACTTACATCCTGCTCTCTTTCCTTCTCACTTTCAGGCGGATTTTGATGTTGATCATTTTGTGTCAGACTGCAGGAAACGTGTGCAGTTGGAAGAGCTCAGAGAGGATCTGGAGCTCTATTACAAACTCCTTAAAACTGCTATGGTAGAACTCATAAATAAGGACTATGCAGATTTTGTTAATCTCTCAACAAATCTAGTAAGTGTTACTAGTTGTACTGTGTAGTTCAGGCTTGATGTGATTCAGTGGGATTTTTATTTTTCATATGAAAAGTATATGGCTTTTATTTTGGCATTTTACGATTTAAGGTATCTTAAACTGAGGTCTCTAATCCTTGCGCTGAGAGACCATTCCTGTAGAACTTAGCTGCTGTACAGAATTGCTCTTGGCCTGTCGTAAATGTTTTAGATGTATGTGTTTTGTCTTGAAAAGCTGATTCATTAGGAAGTTAGACTTAGGGCAAACTTTGTTTCAGACTGTCAGCACTTTTAAAATTGAAGGAAATAAATTATTAAAATAGAATAGCAATGATAAAAGTAAGGCTGTTCTGAAGGATTCTTTTAGGAATCTTTAAACTTTTTGTATAGTCACAATATCTTAAAAAACCCCCAAACTTTGTGTCTGAAAATTGTAATTGTTCCAATTATACAGGTTCAAAGACTGAGACTTAACATATTTCTGAGAGGAAAAATTTCCATAGGTGGAAATGTTGTTTATCTTTTGGCTTTGTGTGAAAGCAGTCTCATATCTTTATGCCTGTATTTGAGATAACATATTTTTGCACTGAATTTAAAACTGGAAATTATAATGGAAGTTATATTTTCTCAGTTCTCTTTTAGTATCTGTAAAATGGTAGGCTTTTTCATGTATGATCTTATCAAAAAAGTAATGAATGTGTTTGTGGTAATTTCTTCAGGTTGGCATGGACAAGGCTCTCAATCAGCTTTCAGTACCCTTGGGACAGTTAAGGGAAGAAGTTATGGTATGTTCAAAACAATCATTGTAGACAGCTTGGTAAACTTCAGCTGACTTTCATAGGGTGTACAGAATGTCTTCTACTCAAGTTAATACTTGTTACAATAAACTTCTCTTTGAAAATTGATGACTTAGATTGCTAGTAGGAGAAGCATTGTGTTTTCAAGCAGTTGTAGTTGTAGTAAATTTATGTTTCCTATAGCGCATTTCAACCAAGAGATAAAGAGTTTCTTAAACATGACAAGTGAATAGACTCTTGCAAGACAAGTCTGTGGAGATATCTTGAAACTGTTTTAATATTTGAGTAACTTAAAGATGGTAGTAGAAGATTCAGATGCAACACAGTCCCGTTATGGACTTACTTTGCTCAGTCTGTGGTTTAACCGTAAAACATCTCCCTCTTGAAGGTGGATCTTATTCTGGCTCTTCCACACTGACTTATTATTTTATAGGAAGGGGCAATTTTTGATCATCTTGGCAGCCAGTTCAAAGGAATGCTTGCTGCATAAATGTGCCTTCAAAATATCCCACCCTTCATGTCTGAAACAGAAAACAAGGTCAGTTAGCATAGAGAAATACTTATTATAGGAAAAGTACTATTTAAAACTGATTTATAACTTCAGTTGCAAGACATAAAAACATAGTGGGTTTATTGCCTGGTTTTAGGCAAAGGTTATTTGTTCTCTCTAAGCTACTACAAGAACACTTCTAGTGGAAATAATTATATTTGCAGTGGCAATACCTAAGGAGCGGGTTCTACTTTCAGTTATTTGGTTTTATTTATGGCTTTTTCACTTAGAGTGTAGCTGTTGTACTGTAGCTTTTATTAGTCTCATACTCTTATTAATCTGTGTCTTGTTTTAAATTTAGATTTTTTTTTTTTTTTAGGTTTTTTCAAACCTTAAATGAGAAGCAAGCTTTACATACTGGCTTTTTCTTTCGTAGAGTCTGAAGTCATGTGTCAGTGAAGGAATTCAAGCGATAGATGACCGGATGACTAAACAAGAAGATATTAGAAGGAAAAAGGTACAACAGATAAATTATTACCTTTAAAAGATCATCCTTAGGATGACTTTGGTTTTGCCATTAAGCCAGGGAAAATGAAATTTAGAAAGGTCTAGGCTGTCTAGATGCACACTGTGCAGGATTTTGTGTTTGTAAAATATATTGACATTTTGGTTGACAGACTTCATATTTTACAGTGTCTAGTTGATCATAAATCTTTGTTTTACTGTAGTTGCCCAAAACATATGTTTGATTTAGTTGGATTTTTTTTTTTTAAGTTATAGTTACTCTTGTTTCTGACTGTAGTAGTATATAAACTTACATATTATGAATGGAGTTGAAATACAGCTGTTTAATTTTTATGGGCAGGAGACACACTAACATTTGTCTTTGTGCTTAACTTTGACAAAAATCAGGAATAGGAACAGCTGTCCTACATCTATGACAAACATTTATTTGTGGGGTTTTATGGACTTAAGTGAGCAATACTTCAACTGAGACATGACTCAAGTGTTAAGATAAGGGGAGAAAATTTACACCAGAAAAAACCCAAAGAACTAAGAAACCATCCAAAATATTTTCTTTAGGTGATGTCAGTTGGGCTTGGAGTTAGACACAAAAAATCTTTCTTTAATTACAGATGTGTGTCCTGAGACTTATTCATGTTATTCAGTCTGTTGAGAAAATTGAGAAGATTCTACATTCTCAAGGCACTAAAGAATTGTCCTCATTAGAGGAAAACAGGTAGAAAATATGTAATGTTCAGTTTTGTTTGTAATTGATGGGACTAACTTAATTTCATGGTGTTGTTGAAGGTGAATTTACAAGCACTAGGATTTATCTTTAGAAGTGTAACTTTGGTGGAATAAATGACTGTAATTTTAGTATTTTCTTGGTTTTAGTCTTCTGCAAGCTGGTCATTCACAGAACATGTAACTCAGACTCCAAAGTTCCAAATTACTTGTGGTGCTTTCAGTAAGCAAGCTTTTTGAAGTTGGTGTGTGGTTATTTTATTTTATTTTATTTTATTAGGAGTCACTAATCCTGTCATGTCTGAAATACTCTTTACGGTTTATTCCAATGTCATTTGTAAGTGAATTAAAATAGTTTTTCTTGTTTTCCCTGCTTATGTGTAAGTGAAAGGACTGCTGCAAGAGTAGCCAAAGGCAGGCAAGGCAAACTTAGTACTTAGGGTAGAAGGAAGGTTTGTGACAAATTCCAGTCAGACCTGTTCCTCTGCCTTTGCTGAGGATTGGATGATGTCTTTCAGCCAGTTTTGGAGCTGATGTACCAGTCATGCACTTGAAAGGCTTGACTGGGATGCAAGTACAATTTAAGCTGGAGGGAAGACAGTGTGAGACTGTCTCTTCAGTTCAGTGTGCTGGATCACATGGTAGTGGGGAGGAAGCGTACCAAAAAGTAGGTTGATACTTGCAGGGACAAAAGCAGATGTTTTCAGTCAGGTGAGGCACTTTGCAGAATTAAGTTTGCAATTAAGATCATACTTGAACAGCTGAAAATTTGGCTCATTATTGAGACTGTGTGGACTTGAGAAGGGCAGGACTGTTTCTCTAGAGATAACTGTCATTAGTTTTACTGCATGACAGAGTAAGTAAGAAACAAACCTGGATGGTGAAAGTCACCTAGTGCAGTTTCTGAGCTCTCTTATGACTGACTTTTCACGTGATAATAAAACTGACATCTAGAAAAAAGCGCTTCATACTGCTGAGGCAAGAGCTTATGTTCCTCTCAGCTTCGGCTTCACCCACTCCATGTTAGAGCTGCAAAACAGCACTAAGCATGTCATGTGCTCCAGATCATTATTGCGTGATTGCAATAATTATAGTAGTACCTATCAGAATTCAAAATATTTAAACTACAAAAATTGAGGGAGAGCTCTATCTGTTACAGGTGAAAGTGAGTTGGTTTGAAAGGATCTAACTGTATTCTCATTTTATATCATCTCTCTTCTAGTTCACTTCTAACTGGACAAGTTTTAGAGAGAATTGCCACAGAATTTAATCAACTGCAATTTCATGCAGTACAAAGCAAGGGAATGCCTCTTTTAGACAAAGTGAGACCAGTAAGTATTGCATGACACTTAACACTTGCACAGTCAAGCAAAACCAGTATAATTGGAAGACAAATGTGTGTTTTCACAGGGTTTTATTGAATTAATTTATGGAGAAAAATGGGTTTCATTAGATCATTTTTATCAGTTGACTAGAACTATTGCTTTTTCTGAGGATTTATGCCGTGTTTGCTAACTTCTTTAGGATAAATTACTGAGAATAAGAGTAGGAAATACGACAGACGTTTTTGTCAGCTTAATGTGTCTTGCAGTTCATCTGCTTACTGATATTGAGGCCTTGTTCTAGAGATTTATGTTGGTTTTGTTAGCTGCAGTGTGCAGACCAGAATATAAGTGGAATGTGCCTACACAGTGGCTGGCTTGAATATATTCAAGTTTGTCTTCTCATGAAATTATGCTGGCCATTACTAATCTCCCAGTATACTGTTTTACCTACTGTAAAAGATTAGTTGGTGTTTTGATGTGATTTTTTTTCTTCTGTTCATTCAGTGGGGAGAGGGAATAAATGAAAACTCGTGCTTAAAGGAAGCTGTGAATTTGGAGATGGGGTAATGCTTTAAGCTGATTAGCATGAGGGTGTCATTCTTGATGGCTTTCAAGCTAGTGAGTTAGTTCGGAGTTCCAGTTTTTCACTTTGCATCTCTGCCTGTTGGCAATAGATACTCGTTTCAGCTCCAGATATCCATGGAATCATGTTGTTACATGGACAGTTTACAAGACTCTTCTGGCCATTGAGTTATCAAACTTGGATAATGGCAGCAGTGAGCGTGAGCAGCAGAGTAGTGTATGTGGTGGGAGAACATTTGTCATGTAGCTGCATTGCTTCATTAATGCTGTTTGCCAGGACTTCTGTCCTGTACCTGATGTTGCTAAGGGTCATCAGAATGTAGCTTTCATGACTAGTCAGCAATTGGGTTCCTTATTCTGCATGTTCGGTACAAATTCTGCAAATCATTTTAGGATGGATGGACACAATACAGCAATAGAATGTGAAAAGGCAGAGAAGAAATTCGTCTGGCTATATTCATAGTTCAGCTCTGACTACCTTAATGTGTGTTGCTGAACTTCCTTTAAATACAGAGTTGTAGGGACCATCTTGGGCCAGGAGTGTATGTGTAGGAAGTGTAGCAATGAGTCAGATCTAGTAGAAAAGATGTAGCAGGAGATCAGGAAAAATTATTTGCAAAAAGGAGGATATGTGTAGACTGAAGAAGCTGTTTGGCAGAAGCCAGAAGGAATCTGATTGCTTTGGTTTTTGGTAGTGTCACTCGGTGTCATTGGTTTGTGGTAATTTGACAAGTAGTGCTGGGTACACACTGTCTTTAGTCCCTGACAGTGAGGGATGAATGCTACAATTGTTATCCCTGGTCACTTATTGTAAATCTTTTGTTTATTGCCACATACTGGTTCAGTTGAACAAGGAACAATTACTGACCTATTTCCTCAGGATAAAGCAGACCTGAGATAAGTTACCATATAACTTACAACGTCTAGAAGAAAATAATTGCCTTTAGCCTTATTATAATACATCTTGTCTTATATAGCATCAGTAACCCATTAAGTTCGTGTTAATGTTCATTCAGCACTGGCAGTTATCAAAACTTTTGTACTTTAAAAGTGAGGATGGAAAGCTGAGTTAGGTATTTCTGGATGAATTTATTTCAACAATGATGACAAAGCTTTGCTTGTGGTCTTTTATTACTATATTTTCTCTCTCTTTGTAGCGTATAGCTGGAATAACAGCCATGTTGCAGCAGTCTCTGGAAGGGCTGCTCTTGGAAGGCCTTCAAACGTCAAATGTTGACATAATACGCCACTGTCTACGCACTTACGCAACGATTGACAAAACACGAGATGCAGAGGCATTAGTTGGTCAAGTGCTTGTAAAACCTTATGTAGATGAGGTAAGATAACGTAAAAAAATTCCAGTCGTTTTCCAAACATGCTTATTTTTCCAGCTTTTGTTAGCAGCTTCAAAATATCTTTGTGGAGAGAACAGGAGAACTGAGCTGCAACAAAATGTCAGTTTGTTTGTTGTTGCTGTTTAAGAAAAAAAGGATGGAAGAATTTTACCTGCCTGTCACCAATTTCAGGTTATATCCAGTTGGGCTTCTTTTTCTTACCTACATTTTTCTTGGGCTAGAGAATGAAAAAAAAACAAACCTCTCTCCTTTAGGACAAGTTTCCATTGGGTGCCTGCTAAGTGCTGTAACAGCTGCTACAGTGTGGGACATGTCACTTTCCCCTCGGTTTTCTCAGGCTCTATTCCTTCACCACTTCTGCACCATTCCACTTGTTTATTTAGCAAGAGGTAAATGTGTTCAGACATGCGGAAGAATACCAAGAAAGAAGCTATTGTTCTTTTCCTACTGTCTTCCTTCTCTTTATGGCAGAGATTATCCCTTTTCATTGAGTATGAGGTACCGTCCAGACAAACTGCTTTGCTAGCTGCATTAAAGGCTTAGCGATGTCACAGGAGATTCTTTGCTTTGGCTTGCCTGTATTTGGGATTGGACCAACCACCTCTACATTTAGAAGGAGTTTTTACTTTATTCTGAGTTTAGCTTTTGCCAGTTGCTTGTTTAACTTGGCAGACTGCTTCAGGTGACAGTGATGTGGCAGTGGGTTGGGAGCCAGACACAGTGGCTCACATTTAAAAGAAAGGAGCTCCTTTCCATTTTTGGGGCCAGTCTTGGCAGTTAAGAGTGCTGTGTTAAAGGAAGTAATAATTCAAGCTGGCAAGTTATACTTGGAAACTAATAAAAAAAAAGTAATATACTGACTATCCCAGTATTTGAGGTTATAGTGTTAAGAGTTTTGTGAGTCTTGTATTACAGCCTATTTTATATTCACTTTTTTGGCATTTAACATTGAGCTGTTCCTGGCAGGTGATTGTGGAGCAGTATGTGCAATCCCACCCTAATGGCCTCCAGGCTATGTACAACAGACTGTTGGAGTTTGTTCCTCATCACTGCCGTCTCCTGCGGGAAGTAACAGGGGGAGCGATTTCCAGGTAAATATCTGGGGCTTTCTCTCAGCTGCACTGAAGTTACAACAAGTAGCATATGCTTTGAAATGCTTTGCGTTTATCAGCTTTCATGCACTAATAACTTACCTGGCCTTTCCTGGAGATTCACAGTCAAGTTTGATTTCTATCTCATGCCTGTGTTTTTCGAAACAAAACAGTGAACAGACTTTCCTGATGCTGCAGCCCAGACCTTCAGAGGAAGCAAAGACAATCCTGTATTTCAGTAGTAGAAGTGAGTCCTACGCATAATACAATCTGTCAGATAACTTGTTTTTTTGAATCCATTAAATATGATTGTACATTTCATCCAAGGAGAAGAGCGTAGTAAAGCTATTAAAATATAAGTTCAGAAGTTACTGAGTTGTTAGTGCACATCAGAAGAGTGGAGATGATCCTCAGAGGTTTGACTGATTTATTGCATGTACTGAAACTACAGGTTTAATTGATTTGTGCTTCCACTGTCTTTTTTAAAAGTGCTTGATTCCTTATGCAATTGAATTGCCTGTTTTCAAGCTTAAATAATTCAGGTCTACTGAATTGTATCCATTTATTCATCTGTTTGCAGGATGGTTAATATAGTAGACTGCTGTAGTTAGCAGAACTATGGATGTAGCCCCTAGGGGCTCTAGAATTACTTTTCTAATTAGTCATCCATTGCTGAGCTTTTTATGCCTCCTAAGTTTTACTAACATTTCAATTCTTTCAATCCCTCAGCAAGTTTTAATTGTTCTTCTTAATAATGAGATGTTTCTACTTTGTACTGTGGTGTACTAAATTGGAATTGAATGCTTTTATCTCTTTTGCTCTCAATTTATAAGTTTTCATAATCGAGGTAGCTTTTAATCTTTTGTTTCAAACACAATATCATGTATAAATAAAGTTTGGAACAATTAGGAAAAAGTTCTTCTTTTCATTGCATTAGTCACATTATTCCTGCTTGGTAGGTCTTAGAAGTTTGGCACTATTAAAACTTGAATTATATCGATAATAATAGGAGTTCTCAGCTGAAATGTACTAATTTTTCGTACACACTTGCGAAATATATAACTGATAAATTTTTAAAACACTTCGAGAGTTACAAAAGAATACCTTAGATTTGATGAAACTGAATCAGATGATATTCTTCAAAGGAAGGACAGTTTAAGGGAATCAGCATAAATATGTAAAAAAATTTCACTGCGTTTTGTCTAGTGCAGTGCGTCTGTTTTTTAGTTATTCCTGCCTCCACATAGAAGCCTAGTAATAAAATACAACCATTGAATAATTGCAATTTTTTTTCAGTGAAAAAGCAGATATTGTTCCTGGATACGATTTCTTAGTGAATTCAGTGTGGCCAGAAATAGTACGTGGTTTGGAAGAGAAATTGCCATCACTTTTTAACCCTGGAAACCCAGATGTGTTTCATGAGGTAATTAATTTTCATTTTTTCCATTTCTAATTTCTGTGACATTCATGAGAATTGAAACAGTCATCTTCTCTAGTTTTTTCCCCCCAGTTGCTTTTGTCTAAATTCATGTTGTTGTGTGGCTTGGAAGAGGAGGTTACCTCAAACCACTTGGTTCAATTTTCATAGGAATTCATTCTCCCCTCAAGTTTGTTAGGAAAGCTCATACAGAAGTTATTGGACGCCATTTAGTCAGATGAATTAATGTTCATTTTGGGAGTAGTGTTGCAACATAATTGAAGGTGGGAGTGGATGACTCCAGTGTTCACTCAAGTTTAGGACTTCTGTATAGCAAGAGCTGTCATGTTAATTAAATACCTGGGTTGCAACTTGTTCTTTACTATGGGAAGATGAAAAAAATTCTTTTTTTCACTTGCTTGTTTTAGCTTTTGCTCTCTTAAAGTACTGCAGATTATGTTGTGATTATAAACACAAGTTAACTAAAACCTGAAAATATGTGGAGGCCACGCCATCAAGTTTAGAATACAGAGATAGTATTTCTTTGGTATCACAAGCTTACATTAAATAATTATGAAGCAAGCTTACATTAAATAATGAATTTAAAGTACTTGTCACTCTCGTATTTTCTTCATTGGCAGTGCTCCTCTGTCTCTAAAACATCATCTTTTACTAATGGTGAAATAGATTTCTTGGTCTAGTATGAAGATTGGCTCTGGCAGAACTTTACAGTATGTCTCAAGTAGAAAATACGAACTTTCTGCTTTTCCTCATGTTCTGGATTACTGAAAAATTTGGATTTATTTTTCCCTGGCAATTTGACTTGTGATTAGTGTGAAACATTTTATTTTCAAGATAGAGATGGGAGGCAGTGATAAATTGTCTGAAGGAAGGCATTGTTGGCATATCAGGACAGATGACTTAGGGAAGTGCTGGCTTGCTGGTGGAGGTTTGTGATTCTTCATGTGTTCCTGCAAAACTGCTTTTTACTAAACACTTAGATGTTTTTTCTTGGAATTTAAGATCTCTTTTGTACAGATAGATTGAATAATTGAAGACAGGTGGGCATGACCGTGAGTGTTTTCAGTGCTGTCTCTGAGAAGCAAATCACATGGACGTTGAAGAAAGCGGTGGTAATGCCTTGCAATCAACACCGTAGTGTGTTCCCCCTCCCTCGTGAGAATTCTTAGTTTACTATGAAGTTTCAGTCACTCTTCAAGCTTTCATTTTACACCCTGTTTACTGCAAATTGTAGGACTTGTTGGGCTTTTGCTGTAGTGTGCTGCGTGGTGTATACAGGAGTGTATTTTTTCTTCAGAAAAGGCTTAAAAGCCTTAAAAGGCTGTCTTATGTTACACTGCAACTGGCCAACAAAGGCATTGTGTTTATTTAGAAAACACCCAACAATCCAAAAAAACCTCATAAAAACCCAACACCCACCCATGACTTCCAGGTAAATCACATGGTAAGTCCAAAGTCCTTTCCAGACTGCTTTTGACTACTTAAGTGACTCAGAGTCATTAAAATCATTGAAATATTTTACTTAAGAATCAATACAAAGTTGAAATGCCAAGTGTAAAAATGCTATTATACCCATCTAAAGACTGATAGTTCTGAATTAAGAGGGGGGGAAAAGCCCTTAAAAATTGTTTTTGCACTGATGATGAGCCAAGTAACGCGACACAGATTTTAGACAATAATCTTTCATCTCTGTTTTGTAGGTTGATAGAAATGCAGAGAAGTATTTTTCTCCATGTTTATTTGCATATATATCTATGTATAGGTTTAATGCTGAAAAGTTTGAATATGCAGTATTATCTGTTAAGAGGTTTTTAGACGTAGAGGAGAGAGAGGGATTGAAACATTTGTTTTAAATCCTTTAAAATCAGACTGGCAATGTTAAATATGTTAAAATAAGTGTTAGTTTGTGCGAGGTGGTTTTTTAGAATTGTTTCAGGTTGATGTGCCCTTACTTGAGTCAGATGTGTAGATTTATGGGTATTTGAAAAGAATACTTCTTTTATACCTAAACATTCATTTGAGATTTAGTTTAGATTTCTCTGTTTGAAAATTGCTCCATTTTGGTTCCTGAATGTACTTCTCTGAAATAACTGTGCAGTCAACAATCCAATCCTGGAAGCTGAAATAGGAACCAATTTTGCACCTAGTTCCCTCTCCTGGATATAATGTTATCAATACTGAGATAAATG
This sequence comes from Cnemophilus loriae, assembly GCA_013397755.1. NCBI lineage: Eukaryota > Metazoa > Chordata > Aves > Passeriformes > Corvidae > Cnemophilus > Cnemophilus loriae. Next base: position 11,336 of record VZTF01008741.1, read on the forward strand.
TCTCTTGAGGTGCCTTCGATTTTCAAAGTGATAGGTCTTTACAGAATGTTTGGTTTATATCTCTGACTTACACTTAGGGTAGCAGAGCATTAACAGCTTGTTTGCCTTTTTACAGTGCTGGGTTTGTTATCTAAGAAAGGAGGCCTGAAAGAGAACTATCTGTCATTCAGTCTGGGTCTGACTCCCATACCTTTTATGGGTCCATTGTGTTATAAATACAACCAAGATAGGAGAAAAGTAGTTACTTAAAAGCTTTCATGTGCATTTTTCAGAATACTGTCTTGACACTGAAACTGCCATGTCACAAGAAAGATACTCCATAATTATACCTTTAACAGAAAGTTATGAACTCACTGAGGTACACAATGCAAAAGCATTCCCGTGGCAGTTCATGTCCTTTGTTCACAGGGGAGTTTTTGAGAGCAGAGCCTCTAAGCAGCAGCGCAGGGGCTTCTCGTGATAACGTTTTACTGCTTCACAAAAGGCAAAATCACATCGCTCCCGTAGTGCTCTGGATTGTGGGTTGAACCCTAACCCTGCACTGAAGTCAGAAGCATGGAGAGGTTCAGTCAGGCTTATTTCATTAACTCAGTAGGGGATTTATGAGAATATATGATAGGTTTTATGGCTGTTCCCTATTTTTTTTAACACAAGAAACTTGCACAGAAACCAAACTAGTTTTCATTCCATAGAAGTAATTTTAACTGCAGTTGTATTTTGATTTTAAATTTATTTACGAAAGTTTTGTGGTCTGTTAGCAAGGTCTATTTTATATGAAGTAACATTTTTTGTACTGTTTTTACTTCCAGTTTTCATCAAGTGTTTGGCTTTCTGTTTTGTGCATGATTTAATTTATTATTTCATTGTTTTCAGTATTCTCATACTGTTGAGACCAAATCCACAGTGTGCTTGGGGATTAATGTAACTTTTTTTTTGCTTGCAACCAACTTAATACTATTAGTAAATATCTTATTAGAAGTATACACTGGAGGAAGTTAGTTTATCTGAAATTGTTTGAAGTTCTTCTGCATATATTTGATATTTGCAAAACATTTTTAGGGAAACAGGTCTAGAAATTCTTATAATACAGGTCCTGTGTAACAGGCAAAAATATTATGATTCCATTCTCATGTGTGGTTGGCTATGTGTACTTCTGAGTTTCATTCTTGACTATTTCTCTTTGTTGTATACTTTTATCTGCTGCACCTGACTCTGTTAGTACTGTGTAGCACCACCCTACTGTTTGAGTTCAGAAATACTCACGAATCTCTGATCAGTTCTGCTTGATCAGCGAGCTTGGACAGTCTTACGGTTTTTAGAAGTATCCTTACCATAGAGTAACACTTTGAAGTTAATTTGGTTTTGGTTTCACTGCAGTCCAGGCTTTTAGCCTTGTGTGATTAGGTGATAAGGGGCAGTGTCAGCCCATCCTGAACCTCGAGCTGAGTTGTAGTGTGATACGAGAGTTCTGCTTGATGAATGGTGGCCTTCCTTGTTTGCTGGCAGCCTGTGTGTGATCAGAATGCTCCTTCTCTTCCTGCAGAAATACACCACCAGTATGGATTTTGTACGGAAATTTGAACGACAGTGTGGCTCCCAGGCCAGCGTGAAACGGTTAAGAGCTCATCCCTCTTACCACAGCTTTAACAACAAATGGAATTTGCCTGTATATTTTCAAATAAGGTTGGCATGCATTTTTTTGTTCACTCTTTCAAAAGTAGGGGTTAGTCACAGCAAGATGATCTGGCTTAAGGTCACATCTCCTCATTGTTCGAAGTCTCACTTGTCAACAAATCATAGTAGAAATCAAAATAAGAATTTAATTACTAAGTCAAGTAACTTATATATCTTTCAGCAATTTAGGAAAAACCACGTAATTACTCTTCAGTAGATACTGTATTGTTACACCAGATTTGATAAGCTACTCATAAGACTTTCAGGAACAGATCTAAATAAGTCTTGAATTCTTGTTTCAAATACTTTTTCTCCAGTGTCCCTGAAACTAAGCTCTGTGTTGAATGCTACTTGTGCAAATCCAGAGGAATATTTACTGTGAGGGAAGAAATCTTTTTTCTTAGACATACAGAACTAAAGGACTTAAGAACTTCCAGCTTTTCCAGATCTAGCCATGTTTCTGACATTCTTTTTGTCTCACAGGATGTACTCTTTAAAGTGCTGTGTCTTGTAGCATTGCCTTCCCAAAGATTGTCCTCCTATTCCCTATTCCTGAGGACCTAAGTAATAACTTCTAGGTTATTTTACTACCAGGTCTGATGTATCTGTAATATTTCCTTTTACAGACCTTGCAGCTGGAAAAGAACAGAGAGACCCAAGAAAGCCCTGTTTTAATTCTAGTAATGTTAGAATTTTAATGAACAAAACAGAATGTAAAACTGTGTTTTTAGAAAGTGTAGTCTACATGTCTAATTGTAGGGCTGGAGAGCGACCGTCCAGGCAAGAAACAGAACCATTGGTGAAGTCTGCTATGCCCCAAGTGTGCCATGTGTGATCTCTCTTGGTCCAAAGCCTTCTGAGAGCCTCTGAAAAAAAAAAAAAAAAAAAAAGTGGAATTTCCAAAAGAGGGGGAAGCGAAATTGATGTTAATTTTTAACCTGGATCACTTTAGTCACCTTTTTTATTGCACAGTTCTGTAATTGGCAATAACACTACCACAGTCACATTTACAGAGTTTCTTTAATCTGGAGTAAATCTACACTTCTGCTGAAAAAATCCATCCAGGAATCTTATGAGTGGTAGAGTTAATATACATGACAGGAACATGGGACTGGGAGCTGGGTCTTAGTATTTTGGTGGTTCATGGTGTTTTGTAAAACAGTACTCGCAGCATCTGATACCCTGGTTTGGTTTTTTGCTTGCACATCTGTTCCTGAAGTTCTGTAGTGAACTGATAAGGATCTGTTACTCAGGATGAAAAAAAGACTGATGTTCAACTCCAGTCAATTTCCCCAAACCACTTAGCTGTACAAATATTCATGCTGGCCCAGGGGCAGGGGCAGGAGTATTCACTACGTAGTGCTGCACAGACTAGAAGTGTTTGTGGAACTGCAGCCATTATGAACCTTTTAACAGATGTATATCATTAATGGGTCTCTGTGTCTGCCCCTTTTGTTTCAAGTGCAACTTTTCTAGTAGGAGACCAATTGATCAAACTTTGATAATCTTGCTCATAAAATTGAAATGGAGCTTCAGCATACTATTTCTCTTCAAAAATGTTTTCCATTAGGTATTCTGAGCTCTGATTGATTAAAACACTTTTAAAAAATCATTTTCCTTTAATCCAAGATTACTGTAAGTCTAAATAATGTACTATTTCGAGAAATGGTTGGATAACAGCAGCTATTCATCTTTAACCATATTATTCCTTTATATTGGAATAATCTGCTAACTTTGGAAGTGCCCATGAATTCTTTAGTGCATAATTGTGAAAATAATACAACATATTAATTATATATATCAAAGAAGCTTTTTCTTGATGTGTGTTAATATCCTTTAAGTCATGCAAGATTTTTATTGAACTGTTACCTCACACTTTGGCATTTATAGTTAGGATTGTTTGGTTTTGTCTTTTTTCAATTACAGAAACTACCCAGAAAAATCATCCATTACTAAAGCCTTTAGAAATGATCCTTTGAGTAGCAGATGGATGTTCAGGCATTTCTTCTCTAGCACTGCTGGCACAAACAGCACCAGTAACTCTTTCCCATATTTCATTCTTTCAGTTATGTCAGTACAGCTGATCGTGGAGCTGTAGTGAACCCCACACTGGGGAACTTACTTCCTAAGTAAGAAATATTCAGCAAAAATTATGTCATTGTTTAAAATCTTATTCTGTTCTCTAATCCTTTTCACCATAAGACCTAAAGACGCTGCTCTGTTGGTAGAAGCAATGCATAGGCAGAAATGAGGTTTTGAAGCCGTTTCACACACATGTTCAGTTGCTAAACATTCATCTTAGTCCATTAGGAGTTTGAACAAGAAAAGCTAGGTGGGCCCCTGTTCTGATCTGCAAATGATAATTAAGAGACTTTAAGAGAAGCCCTACAAGTTTGTAATTAGTAAGTTTGATAGAAAGACTTACAGAGTTACTATGATGCACATAAAAGCAAAAAAGAGGAAACTAATGACAACAGAACTTCCTACAGGGAAGCTTAAAATGATGCAAGTATGGAAATTTTAGAGGTTTTAATAACGTTTGCTGTTATACCGAAAAGATTTTTGAGGTGCGATTTTGGTTTGGTTCTTTTCTTGCTTTGAATGGTGAATTTTTAAAAAGGGGTATTTTAGAGGGGGAATTTTTAAAAAACAGGTGTCCTGTGAGGAACTATTGATTTTTATTAGGTACAGAATTGTTTGCAGAACCTTATGCTACTGCTCATTAACAAACATGTAGAAAGCTGGAGCTCCAGTGTCATGTGACATATCTGAAGGTTAAAGCAATTATGTGTCAATTTGTTGGCTTTTAGTTTAAAAACAGTAACAAAACGAAAAACTTCCCCCCTCGAAAAATTGAGGACTTGTCACTCTGTGAGCTATCATTTTGATAATGTTTGCAACCAGGACTTTAATAATTTCCCAAAGTATGAGCTTTGGACGTGCCTGTACAATGTCAGAGTTTCTCTTTGAAGTGTTTGAATGCTGGTGTGGTTTATATTGCAATTTAAGTTGGGCAAAAATAACCTCAGGTTTAAAATCTGTGTATGTCCATTGATAACACATTGAAATAATACTAAAGTAAACATTGAAAAATGTTTAGGCATCAATTTAAGCAACTGTTGAATTATAATATTTAAAACTTTTCTTTCTCTCAGATTCAGAGAAATAGCAGGGGCCTTAGAAGAAGCACTTTCAGATACACTAGAGGAAGCACCAGGTAAACTTTTATTGCAAAAAATATTTATTATAAAGGAATCAGTTGTATAAGTAGCAGTGATCACTCTGTCTCTTGAGTATTCAGTAACATGCATCCCATGGTTCATGTGAGCTTCCTGATTTCTGATTAACTGATCAAACAGTATAAAATATTGTTATAGAGATGGCAATGCAAGAGTTCTGTTCAGTCATCCCTTTGCTTACTAAAAACCCCCTCTTTAGCAGTAGTCAATAACATTATTTACGGAACCATCCCCTCAGTGCAAGAAGGAGTTAAGTTAGCATTTGACATCCTCTAAGTGACAACCAAAAGGCTATGCTGTGTTATTGGGTCATATTTTTCTTAATTGTTGTAGCACTATGTAGAGGTGAAGATGGCTGTCTGTTGGCAGCATTTAGGCTTGCTGTCATTCATAGTGTTGGTGTCTGCTCCAAAAACATACACTGATTTATGGGGAGATGAGGAGGTATTCACAGGAAGTATAAGAGTGGAAGGGGATAACCTGGTATATGCATATTAGAAACATATTGTAATCAGAAGGACTTCAGCTAACAGAGTAAATACTTATGAAGAAGGCAGCTAAGAGTCACATAAAAATCTGTATGTGTGTATACACACATGCCCTCTGAAGAAAACCAGGAGAAAAAAATCGTAATGGAGACAAAATATATAAATCTTACCACTTCAAGTCATAGGCCTGGAACTTGCGGACACGTTCTTTATCTTTCTGATTGTATTCTCTAAAATGCTACTATGTAAACTGCTTTAAAAGTATTTTGTTTAAATATGGATATTTGTACAGTGTTTTAAATAAATATTTATAGCAAATATATAACTGGGAGAGGAGCAGTAGTTTAGTGCTAAGGGAGTATTATGTTACGGCTGGCAGGCATATCTAATACAACTTCTTCAAAAGATTGCCAAAAATTATTTTGGAAATGTTATTTCCTGAAGTGGATTATTTGGCCAAGCTCTTTCAGCCTTTATTGCAGGCAAATTCTCATTTCTTGCTTTTGCCTGCACAGCTACAGCGAGACTTTAGTGGAATTTGAAATCTAAAGCATTGAGGAGATAGTATTTAAAGAGTTTGTTTCAGGCAATGCTTAATACATTTCTATGTTCCGACTGTATGTTTTTGGAAGGCTTTGCTTTTTTTACTCTTGCGTAATGCAATTACGCTGTTGTTACATCTTTTAAAAATGTGCTTTAGAACTTGACCTTTGTTGTCTAATTGTTTCTAGCTGGGAGCTTGTTCTGTCTCTTGGCCACTCACATGGTCTGGACGAGTCTTGTGAAGTGCTGGTCAGATCAGATGTTTTTACCGCTTCTAGCGCACCGCCTGTGGAAACTCAGCCTGCAGATCTTGGCACGCTACTCTGTGTTCATCAGTGAGGTGAGAGAGCAGCCTGCTTAAGGGGTTGGTGATGGGCTATGTGCATCAAAAAGAGACTTTTTGAAGCAAAGTATGTGACCTCTTTTTAAGAGTTTTTTTGTGGACTTAATGGTTTTTAACCTTCGACCAGTTCATGAGTTTGGCTTGTAAAAATTATCACTGCAAAATATGTGATTAGTCACAAATATCAGTACTGTTGCAGTGCTACTGTCTGGTGGTTGCCAAAGCTGTACTTTGTGCTGCTTAATGCTGCCTCTACTGCTGAAACAAGAAGCCAAAATCTTAGTTTTCTTCTGTTTGTGTGTTGTTGATAGACTGAATGAGGTTGTGAAACAGAGCCAGGTGAAAAATAACTCTGCAAATTAGAAGGAGTAATATAATCTGGATCAGTTTTTTAGTATTGAGAATGTAAAACCGAAGTTTCCTGGGCAGCTGACTCAGCATCAATGATCGCTGCTTCTGAGCAAGAGGAACTGTGCTTTGCTGTTGTACTGCCTGCTCCCAGCCGTACAAGTGACCCCCTGTTTCTCGTGCTGTAGAGAGACAGCACAATAGAATAATTGGGATTTGAAGAGATTTCTGGAAGTCATTTGGTCCCAGTTCCTGCTCAAAACAGGACCAGCTTAGATGAGGTTGTGCAGAGCCTCTTGAAGTTGAATTTTGAGTATATCCAAAGATGGTGATTGCACTCTTTCCTGAGAACCCAATGACCGATTGCTTTTTCTTCCTATTTGATCAGAATTTCTCTTGCTACAGTACTCTGTCGCTGTACCTCAAGAAAAAATCTGATTGAATCTTCTCTGTACGTGCCCCTTCGGTAGTTGAAGACAGCAGTAAGATCTGTTTGTTCCTAACTTTGTAGTTTGGAACTCATCCAACTTTGTAGTGCACTCAATTTGTTTTAAAATTTATTTTTTACCCAATTTAGGAATGGTAATATCCCTTGAAAGTGTGGCATTCTAATGCTGAGAGCTTACAAATCCTTTATATACTGTGTCAGTTTGTCCAGCTTTAACTGCCTTTGCTGTTGCTGGGGTTCACACTTCAATTTGATGTTTCAGGTTTCTGTAAGGCCCATTTCCAGTGAGAATACAAAGGAAAGCAAAAAACCTGGGCCAGTTGGTAGAAAGGAATCTTCTTTAAGCCTCAACCCCAGTGAGGACCAAGGGAATGGATCTTCTCCAGAAAGTCTGCCATTGTCTACTATATCTAGTACTCAGCTGATATATGTTGCTGCAGATCTGGACAAACTGCAGGACCGGGTTTGTGCTTTTGATTTTATTTAGAAAGAGTCTTCATTGATGTTTTTGGCGTCTTGTAAGGGCATTAAATTGTTTAAAATAATGTACCATAATTTGTTTTTAATCTTAAATGCTAAAACTTAGGGTGTCTGATACCTGAAATCCATGGCCTATTCTGTGCTTATTTGGAATGGCAGATTACGGGCAAACCACTCGAGGTATTTAAATTCTTTTTGTCAGTAGCTGCTGGATTTAACTCCTAAAATAATATCTTTCTACAGTTTTGTGGTGTGAAGTGTCACTCTTCCAATCTTACCTTTTCTAGTAAAGTCTCTGTTGCAGCTTGGAATGTGATGCAACATTCAGCTTTAATGTTATCTTCTCTTTTAAGTGTTTGCTGGTTTTAGTCTTGGAGATTGGAAAAGGTTTTATCATCATGATTACATTTGATTAATGATCCAGAATCTTGAGGAGAGATGTATGGTGTTAATTTTCTCCCAGCAGGGATGATTCCTGTGTATTTATGTTCAGTAAGGCTGAATTTTCTGTAATTTGTGAAGTTGTAAATTGCAGGTGGATATTGTTAATTCTAAATTATTTCCTCTGAGTACAATAGTAAGGTAGAGGACTTAGTGTGTAGGCCTAAATTCCTGTGCATATTGTAAACTTCTAGTACTGATTTCTCAGAAATGCAGTAAAACCATAGAAATTGAAGGTGTCTTGTGATGCACTTCAAACTTGCAGGATGTAGGAAGAGTAATTAAAATGTTTATAACATGACTATATCTCTGTTGGTTTGGGGTTGTTTTTTTCAGATTCCTGACATCTTGGACATGATTAAACCAAGGCTTGAAATGATTGGCTTCAAGAATATATCTTGCATTGCAGGTAAAGCTGAGAGACTCCTTCCCCTTTCTCCCAAATCCCCTCTGCCAAACAAATGAAATCAACTTTTACAGTTTCATTATTTAAGATGAAAATACTTAATGAAACTTGCCTTCTGTTTAAATTGTTATATAGAAACAATCTTGAACAGACCTGTTGAGTCTGGAAAATGTTAAACGATTAAAATTGAGTGAATCTAAAGTGCTTTTAGGATTTTTCTCCAAAAAGTGAGGACTTTATCCTAGAAGATTCAGATCATACCTTTAAACTTTTGAAAGAATTGGGGAAGAAGACGTAAGGAGAGGCTTTCCATTATCCAGTTGAAACTAAAATGTTCTTCTAAAATGACTGTTCTCTCTCAGGCCTGATGAGTCATGTGAGGCAGAGGGTTGTCGAAGTATCATGGTTAAATACCTTAACTTCAGAGGGTAGAAGCAATTCAGTATTTTAGCCTCTGGGTTTTTTTTGGTTTTTGTTTTGGATTGGTTTGGTTTTTGGGTTTGTTTCTTTGGTTCATTTGTTTGGTTTTTTTCATCTGATCGTTCTTTGTGTGAAATGTGGAGTTTGATTTTAATTTAATAATTAAAGCTAGGCATGCAGCTGCATAAGTAAACTAGTCCCTGTCTGCAGGCATAGCTGGAAGTTCTGCATTGTGAATGTCGCTTAAATCTCTAAATCAGAACTACTGGTACATGTCCAAGTCTATTAGAGATGTAGGAGCTTGCACATCCCCTGCTCAGTACATGGTCTGTTGCCAATCATGACTTTGAGTTGAACATATTCCAGTCATTCTGTAGGGAATTTCGGGAGAATTTCAAACAGTTTCTTTGGAAGGTCGAAGCCTTTTGATTCAAGCCCTTGCTTCATTGGTAATACTGGAAAAACTTTGAACCTTGAGAATGTTACTTTACTCCACTTGTCTTTCCTTCCCTCTGTCTGTGTTTCTGGCTGAGGAATGGTTGGTGTTACTGGCAGTGTTTTATAAATGGCTGGTGTGTATTTATTTGGTAAGCATATCCTGTACCTGACACCAGATAGTGAGTGAGATTGGGAGGATGAGGGGATTCGCATAATTTATGCTGTGATTAGGCAGGGTAGCTCAGTTTAAACTTCAGAATTTTTACCTTAATAGGAGCCTTGGAAGATTCAAAGACTTCTTTATCAGCCTGTGTGCCTACCTTGAATAACAGGATTATCCAGGATCTCAGTGAGTCGTCCTTTGCATACCTGAAAAGTGCACTGGAAGTTCCAAGATTATACAGGAGAACCAACAAGGTCAGTGCTGCTCGCAAGTGAAAAAAATGCGTCTCAGAAGGGCCTGTGCTGAGATTGTTACGAGTTCTTCAGGCCTGTCCATATCTGCTTGACAGAGCCCATGACAACGTCTTCAGCTTAGTGAAGGATAGTACAAAGCTGTAGGTATTTTAACAAAGGTGCAGTAGTCTGTTTTGGGCACTGAGTCTGCTTAGCTTTCTCTGGGATCAGCACAAGCAGAAATTCAGGATCATACCCTGGTAATAGGAATGGCTGGCACATGCATCTCTGAAAAAGCTTTGGTCATTTTGAACCTTGTTGTATATTATATCACGCTGTATAACACTACTGAATAATTTTGTGATGGTGTCTTTCCTGTATATAATGATGTCTTCATTGACTTGTCCTAAATGGTTTATGTATCTCTTTGCTTAGTACAGGCTTAGCGTTTTTTACGTGTGCTAGAATTGGGTGTTGATACTTTCAGTAAGTAAATGACTGGTTCCTTCTTCCCCGACTTGTTTCCCTGTCATCTACCAGGAGGTGCCAACTAAAGCTTCACCTTATGTTGACAGTGCTCTTAAGCCATTCTACCGACTGCAGAATGACTACAGAGATACCTTGAAGCAGCCCATGATTCATCAGTGGTTGGAAGGTGCTCTCTCTGAAAGCACTCAAAAGTAAGAGAACCATACAGTACTTTGTTTGCCTTAGTTAAAAACTCCAATGTCCATTGAACAGGCACTGGAAAAAACCAAAACACTATGAATTAACACAACTGTAAAGAAAATCAAAATATAGCACTCTTTTGGTGGGATATATTTCCTTGGATTTACTCTGATGTTGCATATTCAGCAGATGAAAAGCTGGGCAGGGAATCCAAAGACCTGGCTCCTGTTCAGATCTGTGCAAAGCATGACATGGTGGATAGGGCATTTGAAAAATTGGTTAACTCTGGAAATGCAACAGTGAACTAAATATTTGCATGTTGTTTCAGAATTGATGTAAGACCTTAACTTCGTGTTGGTCTCAATGAACAGTAGTTGAGTTTTCAAGAACTTGAGTTCTACTTTCCTTTGACTTTTTTAATGTATGTAATGATTATCCAGCTTTGTAGTGGTTTAAAAAGAAAGCTTTGGACATTTTAAACTGCTGAAGAGCTAATTGTTCACTGTTTTAATAAGGCAGTCATAAAGCAATACTTTCTTTAGCAGATCTTCTGTTTCCTAGTTAGCATCTTGAAGGCTTTTGAACCTGAGTAGTCATATGCATTAGGTTCCTTAATGGACATTTTTTCCATTTGTCTAGCTGTATTTTAAATTCTTACTGAGTAGGGTGTTGCGTTCTGTGAGTCCTGTCAGTTAAAGTGTGTAACATGAGACAGCAATACTTGCTTTTGTTTGAAAGTTCTGCCAGAAAATTTCACAGGATAACCCCTACTTCTTGCATTGTGGACAATTTACTCTTTGTGCTAGCTATAATTTTTTTGTATCTCTAACCTTGCCTAAAACTAAAGAGTCACCTTAGCCTATTTTGATGGGTTTGTTTCCTTTTCCCATCTTTACAGTTTTGCTTTGTTGCTTTTCTTTGACCTTTCTGGCCATAGATGATAATATCAGAAGAATCCATGCAGGTTAAGGTATAATGTGTGATTTCTGTCTGTCCTTACATGGTTTTTCGTAATAATTCTTAGCATATTATATTGTCTGTTGACTGCTGCTGAGCATGGATTGATTTTTTTTTTTTTATTCTGAGATTTAGCCACATAGTAATACTGAGGTTTTAAACCATAGTCAGAAGAGGAGTTCTTTCTTGCCCTTTGCCTCCTTATGCCTCCCTACTCTTCCACTTCTGGTACCTCTCAGGTACTTATTAATGCTCAGTGCATTTTTGGTTTTTTTGTTATTCAGAATAGGCTTAAAATTGTAAGACAATTTTACCATTCACCAATTGTTCTTAAAATTTTTCATAAGTATTTTGGACAGGGTTAAGCTTAGGTTGGTCTGGACTGCACTGGTCATTTCCATTTTGTACAAAACCTCTTTTTTCAAGCTTGGTGTCTCTTAACCAGTTATTAGTGCATAAAAAGAAGCTTATTGTTAACCCACAGCACTTGTTAAGAAACATTGCTGAAGAACTGCTAAGATTCTTAGACTCTCAAGTCACTCAAGCTTATTGAGCTAAAATATCTTAGAGTGAATTCTTGCTTGTCTCTCTAAGTCTCTGTGCCTGGTTAGTCTTGCTTTTAAAGTGTCAGTAAATCTGGTGACACCACGCAAAGTAGCTGTTATGTAGTTCCTTGGACCCAACCAGAGCCTTTCCCCCCCCCACCAAAATGCATTTCTTCACTTTCCATGTTAACATTACTAAAACTGCATTAAGTTCTAGGTTAAACACGGTGGCAGTGGTTAAACACCAGTAAGACTGGCAGGTTCATTTCTTAATTCCATAGAATTTTCTGTTGAATTCTGTTTCCATGGTTTGTTGCTACTGTTTTTATCAGTTTGTTTTAAAATATCCTCGCTGACAACAGACAAGTCAAAGAAACTGAATTTTTTAATGGAGGAATGTTGTAGTTTCTTTATTGAGAATACAGATGCAAGTAATTAATTTTCTGCTGTGACGATACATTCTTGCATCCAAATGAAAAGAACAGAAAAGAGCATAAACTAGTTAAAAATCAGTGGGGACTAAATTTGCTTAAATGGCAGAAGGACTTGGGAGTACAACAGAAGTAGGAATTAATCACAAGTGAGTGGGACTAGGAAATACCAAGATGTGAAAAGAGAACGCGACTGACTTTTATTGGAATACTTTCGCTTTTCATAGAATGGTATCGTGAAACAAGTCTCCATGGCACTGGCAAACACCTTTTCTTTAGCCATCTCTATCTAATTACCCTTTAAAATAGCTTGTCTGCTTTCTGTTGCCTCCTTGTTTAAAAGTAATCATCAGGAAGATTCTTTCAACTTTTTAAATTCTTAAAGTAATAGTTTTCATAGAGGGGCTCTTTGAAATGTAGGTATTTTAGCAAATTACAGAACATAGCTCAATCTCGTCAATTCTCTCATGGATCTTTTAATTTCCCTTTGCTGCTCTGTTCTCTCTTCTTATTCTTAACTCACTGTCCTGGGCATCTGTTAATTTGTATGATATGTCTTTCCCACTTAAGCATGGGATTTCAGCCCATAAGACTTCTTGAACTTTCATTGAGTAGCTGATGTGGGTACTTTGTTTGATTCTATGCTTTCTTTAATGTGCATCCCACTGTGTGGGAAGTGGTGATTTATTTTATCTATACCATTTCTAATTTAGGATTAGTGTTCTTCTGACTTCTGCCAGCTTCCTAAGACTCTTGTTTAAATCAGTTTCTTCATTTTATAAATACATTTTAGACATTTCTGGCTGATGTGCACATGCATGCTCTCATATACACTTTTATAACTTGCCTAAAAATATGTGGGTTTTGGTCTCTCAGGCTGTTATTCTTGTCCTGTTTGTTGAAGCAGTTTTAGTCAGTATTCTGTTGATTGTAAAGAAGGGCTGATTTTGACTGCTTAAAATTGAGCAGTTGCATTCCTTGGTCACTATTGAGTACAAAGATCTTGAACAAGTCAATAATGTTGTGATGAGGAGTCTTCAAGACTGAATAGTAATCTTCAGATTAACCTCTGGAACTAAAAATGGCAATACAGATTAATTGATAATGATAACAAGTAGCTTCTTTGCAAGGAAAGCCATTCCTTCTGGTATTGTTCAGCAGGGCCAGTGATGTACTTCTGTATATGAAGTAGGCTTTTCTGTAAAGTGGAATTTTTTCTTTCTCATTAACCTTCCTTAATTTAGGTATTATGAAACCGTATCTGATGTGCTCAGTTCTGTTAAGAAAATGGAAGAGAGTCTAAAAAGGCTGAAGCAAGCCAGAAGAACTGCAACTTCAAACCCTGTTGGTACAAATGGGGGCATGAGTGATGATAACAAAATCCGACTGCAGCTGGCCCTAGATGTTGAGTATTTTGGAGAACAAGTAAGTTATGAGAAATGAGTTTTTTATTATTATTAATGGTTTTGGAAGGGAGATGGAAGAGGAAAGGGAACCTTGACTCAGATTTTGGTCTTGAGAGCTTTGTTGGTGTGGGTTTGGGGTTTGGGTTTTTGCTTTGTTTTCACATTTGTGTAAAGGAGATGATTTGAGACCTTGGTGACTGTAGCAATCCGTGCTTTCCTCTCCTTTCTTATACAAATGCAAAGCTTGTATTTCTTGCTACTCAAAATTCAAGTACTGCTTAGTGCTTGGAAGCACTAAGAAGAAGCACTGTGGTTACAGATCAGAGGACAGGGACCTGACTTAGGTCTGATAGAAACTTCTTAATGGCCCTGCTCTTGTTTGCCTTCTGTCGGCGTGTTTCTAGCCTTGACTTTCTGCGTGGTCAGGGTCTGTTCCCAAGAGCTATGAGGATGTTAGCCTGATTTGTTGTGCCGCGCAACTGTAAGTGCTTTTCAGTGCCAAATATGAAATTTTAAATAGCGAAACGTAAAAGAAGAAAATATTCCAGGAAATGTATGCAGTAACTACATTAAATTGTATAAGCATTCTGTTTTGTACTCCTTTATTTCTGAAAATCATACCTAGATATAAACAAACTTCCAGCTAAGAGTCTATATCGTTAGTTGCCAAAGAGTTGTCATCAATCTTGTTTATGAGCAGATGCTGTTGATGCATTGTAACAGGTAGATTAAGTCTGCTTGTGTGTGAGCAGATGCTTTTCTCAGATATGACGCTAATCACAAGTGGGCGGAATTGTGGAAATCTTACTAACAAAAACTATTGTTTGTCAGTTTTTGCCTGGGGTTGAGCTTTTGTTCTTTTTCATCACCGCAGTGTGAATTTCAGCTGAACTGGGGCAGATTATTTGTGATCATTTAGGAGATGCTTTGGTACATGTGACTATTATAAAGACTTCCAGCAGCAAACACCTTTTCAGAATTGCTTCATTATGGTTTTAGTTAGATCCAGATTTTTCTGCTTCACTGCACTTTTAGTTTTTTCATGGCCATATTTTTTTCTTATTGTCAGAGCAATAGATTTCCTGGCTAAGAAATTACTTGCAGCAACCTCTGTAATTGTAGAGTTGTTTTTGTCTCCCAGGAGGTTCAAGGCTAGAAGCATAGGCTCTTGCAGCCTATTGAAATGCTTTCACCATCATGCTGTTGGCTATTCTTGGATGTATTCATGTTGATCTTGAAAGTTTTGCCTAGAAACTTCATTTGGAGTTGGAAAAAAAAAGTTGAAATAGATCAGTTGAAATCAATGCATTAAAACCAACTACAGCCAAGTTTCTGTTTCTGATTGCTTCACTGGGAAACTTCCAGCTGGCTTTAGTTACAAGTTGCCTAGAAGATGGTGAAATATTTCCCTGCAAGACACTTCTGTAACTGGAGAGACTTAACTGAGCAAAGTTGGATGCAAATTTTTTATAGTTTGCAGTATATGCAGCTGTGTTTTTTGCCACATGTCAATACAGGACAAAACATAGGCTTCACTAAATGTTTTAAGTAGAATAATTAGTGGGTTTTTAATGTTTTAAAGAAAATTAATGGGTTTTCTGTATCTTTTTAGATACGAAAGATGGGACTGGAAACAAGCAGCATAAAAAGCTTTTCAGCCCTTGCAGAGCTGGCCAAGGATCAGGCTACAACAGAACCGTCCTAGATATTTTTGAAAGCATGTGATTGAAGATAAACAATGTCCCTAAAAGAAAGAGACAGAATTTAACTCTTCTTCGTTTTACCAAATAAATAGCAATGAAGTGCTTCCTAATGTATCTCAAGCAAGAAATCAGTGTATCTTCTGCCATGATAAACTTGTTTCACCAAAAGACTGAAAATTTATCATAGTTATCCATTATATGGAAAGCAATCAAAGTTCTAAACTTTCTACTGTAGAATAAAAGTAGAAGAAAATGTTTTTCTTATTTTTGTTGTACAACTTGAAATGTACAAGAACAAAGTTATATGTTGAAAATAATATGTAATAAATTGTCTTCCTAACTTTTGCTGTCCCATATGTTTTTGAATCAAATGTATTGATTGATAGCTGTGTTACAACCCGCCCCAGAGGCAAAGTAACTGAGGTTCTTGTTAGCAGAACCCTTGATTAGAGCGAAAAGGATACTGAATGACCACAGTTTATATGTATATATATATTTATATATCAGATGATTTATGTTAATTGTTATTTTAGAACAGTTGGTTGCAATGGAAAAGACGTATGTAGCTGTTTTGGTTATTGTCTGTAGAAATAGAACAATATGAAAATATAAAGATATCACTTGGGAAAAAACATAGGTAAGAGAAACAAAGAAAGTGTATTAGTGCATAGTGGAGAGGAAAGCTATCACCACCCACAGATCCAGCAACAAGACTTGGCTATTGCGGTTTTAGATGTTTGTTAGTCAAAGTGATCGTCAGAGTCTTGATCCATCAGGGTGGGGGAAGCCCATGAAACACAAGAGTTCAACAAGTTCATAGATGTTTAGGTTCAGGTGGGAATGCCCAGGTACCTCTCCTGGGGGTGGAGTTCTACACTGTCTGATGTAACACTGTGGATCACATGCAGTCCTCTGGTGGGAGGCCCCAGAAATGAGTCTGGAGGCACATCGGGGTTGGCGGTGGTCACAGACGCTGTCTGTCCCATAATGATGATCTTTGAGCAGTGAGATGGGTATGAGCACTTGTTTCCTCTCCCACAGTTTGCCAGACAATTTCTGTCCGGATGCATTAACCAGGATGTGCTAACCAGATCTCACCTCTGCCACGTCTGGAATCAGCACCTTCCTGTCACAAATTCCTCCCTTCTGTGCTTATCTTGAGTTCCTGCTGTGGTGGCTTATCTTATGGCAAGTTCTGTCTGTGGGCCTGACAGTGTTTGAGACAGGCAGCTGTGTGCCTTAACTCCTTACAGGGTATCGTGAACTTCCAAATGTTATTCCAGCTCTCCTGGAATAAAGTACTTGCAGGAACAGGATTCTGCTATTTCTCATTACTGCTTTGCACTTACCTGCCCTCCCTCACCATGGGATATGGTTAGCTCTTGTTTGGGTTTTGAATGTTTTCATTTAACTGATTTGTTTTTTCACAGACCATGTTGGTGTGAAGTGCTGCATGACAAAAGCTCATAAAGTACTTTAAGTCTTGAAAATAATTTCTAATACAGGTATCTAACTTAGAGGTTATTACATTCAGAATACCTGTTTGCCTTCAAATTAAAGCTTAATTCACTAAGCTAGAATTTATTCAGAGCTGGCATATTTCTGATTTGTATAATATTATTTGTTAGAACTCACCTGAACACATGTAGAATTTTTGTAACTTCAAACCTAGTTAGATCAGTACAGGGTGCATCTTTATATAGCAGGGAATTTGAAAGTGTTACTAGGGTTTAAAATGGTAGAAGGATTAACAAAGACCTTTCTTGAACCTAGAGTGATCTGCCTATTGATGCTTATCTTTCATATGTCAAGGACAGGCAACATAGTCTGGGCACAGTAGGAGGTGAATTTAAGGCTTTAAAGTCAGAGAATGCCCTGGTTTTGTTTGTGTTTTGTTGTTCTGAATTGTTTTTTTTTTACTTTTTTTTTTTAACCTTGTGAAAATTTACCACTGGAGTTCTAGTTCCTGATAATTAATTAAAAATACCTGTTTCTTCCTAAAGTATTTAGAGAGCTTGGGGCTTAATGCCAAGGTGATGCAAATTTCCCAAGTACTTAGAGACAGGAGGTTTGTAGCACGTGGCTGTTGTGTAGCGTTGAAGATGTAGTGAGAAAACCTTTCACAGCCTGAGGGCTTTCATTCCTCACTGTTGGAAACTGGTGGTATTTTAGTTGAGAAGACACAACCATGTGATCATGGTGCTTTTGAAGCAATTAGGATAGGTGGCTGTTACGACTTTTCTAAAATTAATTTTTTGAGGGGAGGCAGTGTTGAAAGTCCTCCTGCTTAAAGTTACGTGGTGGTGCTTGGATTCAATCTTGAGTAATGGAGAGCAGGATTTGGCTTTTCTAATTTGCTTAGCTTCTCTGTGCTCATGGCACCATACACAGTTGAGGGAGCATCCATATTGCTGAGGAAGGAAACAGCGAAGTGAACCAACTTGCAGATGACAGATCTGTTTGTCTCCTTCAGGCGAAAGGAAATCCTCAGCCTTAGGCACACACTATGGAAGGGATGTAACTCTTACTGCTTATGAACAAGAAGTTTGTGTATGTATTACATTTTTCCAGGCTTCTAATAGATGAACCCAGAAAGCTTGGTCTCCCCACACCTCTTCACTTGCTTTTGTTAAGAGTCAGGAGCAGACACATCTTCCTAGCACTAGCTACTGTTGTTTTCAGCAATGTTTTCTTATTATAAAATAGATGTGTAAGTTGTAGCCTGAGACTGAGATTGTGATATTGTAAATGCACTGTGCACCTGCTCATTTCTGCAGGTGTGCATCTCTATACAATCACATTTCTACAACAGCTGTCACCAAAGTGGCAGATTCTGAGATCTGTGCACACTAGTGATTGAAAATAGAACAGTTTTGTTTGTATCCTCCAAAACTGGGGAAAAGAATGTAGTCTATGTACCAAACCAAAAAGGCACGGAGAGATTACTTGCCCTTGAGTTGCAAGTGATTTTCCACATCTTCCTGCAATAACAACGCTTCCTACTTGTCTTCATCAACTTTCTGAGGATACAGGATTCTGAATTCTGTTCTTTTCCGTTGAAGACCAGCTTTAATTTCAGGGCAGGAAATAACATTGTGTAGCAAATCAAAATTACTGAATGGTCCTATGATTGCTTTAAATGTCTGTATCACTGGCTCTATGTCAGTTCCCCATCTTTTATTTTTGTTCACTTGAATAGGATTGAATTTTCTTTCAGTGGAATAAGACATTGGTTAAGAATTTGTATGATACCCCCATTGAAAGAAAGGTGTGAATTAACTTTGTCTTTGGTAAAATGAATTTTAGCATTTTCAAACACTGTGGATCAGTGAGGAGAGGATCTACCAAGTAAGTGTGTTCCAATGGAGATGTCTTCTGCTACTAATCCTATTTCTTCTATTCCTTACATAATTTTTTAAGTGCACTTCACTTCATGACAGTAATGCAGTTTTAATTTTGTGTCTTTTTCTTTTTCCATTCTAGGACCTTTAGAAAACTTGCTATGCCTTTCTAATCTTGGAAGGAATTTAGCTGAAAGAGGTTTAGTACAATATTGAGAAGGAAAAGAGCAGTGGAATGTTTTCCTCTAAAGTGGTAACTGGGTTTGCAACTTGGTAGGTTATACCAGAAGTGGACCAGACTCTTCTAACCTCATCATCTAAAGATAACTAGCAGTATGTGTATTTGGCTGGACCACTTGAGGAATACTTACTCTCCTTTTTCCATCAGCTATTGTATTTTCAAGGTTGAACTGGAGGGAGGAGGAAGCAAACTGCATAGATTTCTTAAAAGGTTTTTGGTTTTTAAGCTGTCAGTAAATTGTCAGCTGTGTTGAGGGATAAACTGCGCTGTTTGATGAAACCTAAAAAGCTGATTCTTGCCTTTGTTCTCTTTCTCCAAATCTCCCACCTTTTAGAGCCCGAGTTTAGGTGCTTCATTCACTAGATTGTTAGGCTGTAGATTGCTTTTGGGTGCTCAGTATGTAAGTGGTGTCTGAGATGCTTGGAATGTGCATCATGGTGTGCCTGACAGAGCAATTTGGTAAAACTGGGGGAGAGTGAAGAGTACAAAATGCCATAAAAATTTTACATGTAAAATTGATGTCCGAAAAAAGTCTCAGCGTAGTACACATTGTTGAGGAAGCAGAGACTTAGTTGGGAATTGGGCATGGGTGTTTTTTTGGTTAGTTGGTTGTTTTTTACCATTTGAATATGCAGGAGAATGGGTACCTGTACAGATAGCTTGTCTTGTTGGTATTGTAGCATTTGCCTGAGCACTTCTCTCTTTGCAGTCCTTATTCTGGTCAGTATACTTTTAGTTCCCTGTCTCTGCCCTTTTTTTCTTCCTTTTCGTCTCCAGGGTGTCAGTGGAGAGGTGCTCTCCACCACAAAATTTCTTATCTGAAAAGTGTGTTTGGTGGGTTTGTTTTGTTTTTCTGCCTGTAACCACTGAACAGGGTATGGAGTTCCAGGGCACGCAGCCCTCACCTGTGAATAAAGGCATTTTTCCCTGAGCTTTCCATCAGTGTATCCAGGGGCTCCCTCTTGTTACTTTCCACCTTCTTCATAAAAATGGAACATTTCATGATCTGAAATTTTATTTGTAGTTGATGCTACCTTCTGACTTCAGTGAGTAAATGGGATAAGATTTCAATTAGTATGAAGCTGCCTCTTTCATGCTTGCAGCTATACCATTGGCTGTAGTGCTTGATAATATGTAACTTACTGTCTTAAAAACATAAATTTGGTTTGGAGCAGATTTCAGAAGCCAGAACTTATTTATGGACAAAAGCCCAACTGAACTGTGGCAAAGAAACTTGGAAGTGAGTTTATTTGCATCTTTCCACCTCTGCATAGTCATACTTAATTACTTCTGTATATAAACAAGTACAGTATTTAGATGTTAGAGCATCTGGAGTACATACAGTATAAATTAACAAATACGTGGATGCTGTATCCTAGTATTCTTGAGGGTTAATTTATTTATAATGTTATGGCATTTTCCATTAAGCTACAAGGATGTGTCACGTATCCGCATCACTGATAGCAAGCTGCTGGCATTAGTGCATTTAGATTAGATACTCATTTGGACCACTGTGGATGATAATGAGCTGCTGTGCACTGTAGGATGTGTCTCGCATGATATGCCAGAGAGGTTTGCAGTTATTTTTAAGTGCCATCAGTGCTAACAATAAATCTAGAGATGAGAGGTGGAAATCCTTGTTCCAGGCTTTCCTTAGTACCAAGATTTGTCTCCCAGTTCCTCACTTCCTAATTCAAGAGTCATCTAATGATCTGTTGTTCCACTTTAATGTTTCAAATTTTTATGCCTCTGTTAAGAGTTGGACTGCTGTAATAATTTTATTCACAAATAGCAGCACCACATCCACGATTTATACTAATATATATTATTTCCATTAATGCTGTTTTTAAAGAACATATGGTTTGGACATGTTAAAGTTTCCAGAACTGGACTCTAACCAGTAATGTCCTTCTTTGCTATAAGGCTGTAAGAAATGCTTCACAGGTTATAAAGTGATCCAAGAAATGGAATTGTACTGGAATAGTAGACCTTGTGGGCTTTTTTTCCTAAAAAAATCAGAGGTAATTCTGTCAGACTCTGAGAATTTATCCATCACAGTTCATTAATACTGCCAAACCCTATTTTTAGCATTTCCATAGAGTTAAGAAATGAACATATCCATCTGGGCTGCAGAAAGAAGAAACTTCCTCTAAGCATGTTTTTGCTTCCAAGGCAAAAAATCTTGTCTCAGTGGGACAAGTGAAGCCTGCCTGTGTGGTTGGCAGCATTTTAAAGGGAAATATTGCTGATGAAGCCAGAAATCTCTGTGGATAATTGTAAAATCTTCACTGTAATGTAAAAAGGAGTCTCTCTTGCAAAACTGACCATACAACTAAAAAAGCTTTTTAAAGAATGAAGAGGTCCTTTTCTATAGTAAATGCTGCTTATATCTATTTTTTCAAGTTGATGCCTTGCATCGAAACACTGCCCTGCCCCGCTGCATCCCAAAAGGGAACTAGGAGCAAAAGGGAAACAAGGAAAAAATGGAAGCTGGAGGAAGGATGTGAGTCACCTCACATGAAATAGATGAATGAGGCTGAAATGTTGCAAGGTGTTAGCTTTCAAAAAGCTGTATTTCAAACACTAAGTGCTTCGTCTCAAAGCTAAGTAGAGAACTCAACGACATCACAAAAATATCTTATCAGTAAGAAAAAGGTGATGGGAAATGTGCACCATTCCCCTCCTTTCTTATCCTCTGTGTTTGCATTTAATCCTCATGCAGAGGGTTTACTACTCTGCCAAGAAAAAGCATTGCCCTTGACTGCTTTTCAAAAACAGCAAAAACGAATGGCTTATTCAGCGTTACATCCAGGTACGCCTCATCTTCCTTCTGTGCTGTGGGGTCTTCTGGCTGACCTGTTCCATCACTGGCCAGTTTGAAAAAGGCTTTATTTATTACCTGTAAGGAAAAACATATTAGTAACTCTGCAGTCATCAGAGCATGATCATGATGGGACAAATGAGAGTCTGAGTAAATGATAAAGCACATTGTACTCCATGGATGTTTAAAAAAGGCGTTGGAGTACTTGTTCCATAATATGCAAAAGCTGTGTAACTGCTTTTGCACTGGGCTGGTGTGTAATCCTGTTACCCTTGTGTCATGGTTTAACCCCAGCCAGCAGCTAGGTACCACACAGCTGGTCACTCATTCCTCCCACGACTTGGCAACAGCTGAAAGTGTGTTTTGTCAGCATTATTCTCCTACTACATCCAAAATATACACTGTATGTGATACTCAGTCCCCTACTAAGCATGTCCCCTACATGGCTCTGACTGCTTTGTTCTAGGTAAATTTATTCAGTTTAAGAGGCTGAAACTGTGCAGGAAGCATAATTTTTTTTGAATGCAAGTAATAGGTACTGTACCTTTCCAACTGTTAAACTGGTGTTGCTTATCTTACTGAAATCTGACCCCTTCCCCAGCAGTGTAGGCAGTTCCAAATCTGCAAGAAGCTCCTGTAGATCAGAGCTGTCTTCCAGTGTTAATGCTGGCAGCGTTAATTTAATTTCTCTGCAGAGAGAGGGAGAGAGAGAGGAAAGTGAGTGCTTGTTCTCTGCTGTGAAAGCATCCTGGTGGGGCGATCCTGGGGAATGGGCATGTGAAAACAGCTGCAACGAGTGCTTGGTGTGTGGGCACAAACACAATGGGTGCTGTGTTACTGTTTCCAAGCGTGAACTCACCCAGATTTCACCCTGGGTCTGCTGCTAAACCCCACATCATTCCACTTCACGGGTGGGATGCAAAGGGACTTGCTCATTTCCTTGAAATACGCCCAGATAAAAAGCTGATCCCAGCGAAGGCGCGCTCCTTTGAAGTGAGCCCCGTGGCTGTGCAGGGCTTTCTCTTAGTGCTCGGTAGTAAAGCCTCCCTGGCAGGACCCGACCCCAGGTGAGCAGGCAGGCCTGTGTGGCTCACCCCATCCCATCCATCCCTATGGGAGGGTGCACGTGCCCCTTCCCTACCTTGGGGACAGCCGCTGGAGCCAGGCTGAGGACTGCCACGTCAGCTTGGACTCCACGTGCTCCAGGTCACTGCCATTGATGGGCTGCAGCAGCACCAGCAGCGCCGTCTTGCTGATGGGGACTTCCACCACGGCGAAAGTCCCACTGGCATCAGTTTTGTACTTGAATGTCCCCGTGATAGACAACGTAGGGACCATGACCTTTGTGTTTGAATCCACCCAGAACTCCTGAGGCTCTTTGAGCTGGAAGGCTTTCTTAACATTCACTGGAAAACAGGTCGAGAAAGGAGAAATTGATTCATCTCTTCCTTCTCTCCTCCTCTCTGCCTCTTAGCTGGTCTTTTTAAGAACACTGTGCCTTAGAGAAGGACTGTGTATATAAAACCACATTTAGCTACTGTAAACATATGTCTCCCCCCTTTAATCTGCCTTCTGGTGGCACCAGCTCACAGCATAGGGGCCATGACCACCAGGACTGTGACCAAAGCTGCTGTATATCTTTTGGCTTTGTGGCCTTTCCTGGGGACAGGAAAGTGTCTCTGCTTGCTTGCTTGCCTTCTTCCTCCCAGGCTGCCACACGGACCCCAGGGGCTCACAGGCCTGTGCAGAGGGTCTACTTGGTTTCCTCTCTGTCCCTCGAGTGTAGCGATGGCATGTTTGGATGCACATCCATCAGGGTCAGCCCTTGCTGCAGGAGCACTCTCAGGCAGCCGGGTGGGCTCAGGAGAGGGAAGGCAGCACGAGCTCTGTCTGAGGTCTCACCCTTCACCACCTTACAAACCAAAGCAGTGGGGAAGGTCGTAAGCACAACACAGAAGTGTTGGTTGAGCCGAGGAGGTTAAAAAGGACCTACTCGAACACTTACTGCACCTTAAAATAAATTTCTTTCTCAGTTCACAACTATGAGAAGCCTTGCTCTCACTTTGCTCTGCATCTGTGCAGCTTTGCATTTCAACATGTTATCTTCTCACTGCCAAAGATCTGTGCTGCTGCCCAGCTGGGCAGATAATCCTGTTTAGCATTAAAGAAACTGCTGCCCTCAGTGAGAAGGGCAGAGATCAGAAATCTTGAAATTGTTTGGTGAAATTAGGGAACTAGGAAAACAGATGTATATTTTGTAGTAAAGAAAGGAGCTCCTTACATTAAATTAATTACTGTTGGTATATTAATTTAAAATAGAAGCCGGTCTAGATGTACTGTTAACTAATCTTTCCTCCATTAAATGCAGATAAATGCTAGATCCTAACATATTTAATCTGCAGTAAGTGGTTTTTTAGCATTTGAACACTTGCCTCTTGAATGAGCTTGCATTAAAAGAGCATTTAGGCACTTTCACCTACTGTAACTTCACCGAAAGAAGCAGCAGGTAGGAGGTGGGGAAGGTGTAAGCAAAACAAAGAATAAAGAAGTATTGTTCACCCTTTTCTTTTCTATTTTATAAGAATAAGGAATGCAAGCAGAAAGGAGCCACTTTCACAGAGTCTGTATAACCAGGATTAATTTTCACAGGACTTTTGCAAAAGTCAAGACTGTAAGAAGGAAAAAGTACTGAGCCTTCAGATAGCCAAGTGTACCAAGATGGGGTAGTAATTATGCCAGCCTGACAAGCATCCTAACAAATTTCTAGTTAAAAATGAAGCTGGTGTGAATTGTCTTTTCAAGAGCGTTTAACCAGGAGGGGTGCTTAAGATTGTGCAGTTCCACTGTGTTACTTTCATACATTTTGTAATTATTTTGTGACTAAAAAAAAAAACCCCAAAACTAAACACAATGTCTATCAGTGAAACTTGCTGCTGATTTTCTGCATTGAATTCTAAATGGCAGGCCCTACTTGGCAGCACGTCTACAAATGTGAAAAAAACTTGTGTGCAAGTGAACAACACTTGAGACCACTGGAACATTTAGCTGTTGTTTTGTATGGATTTCTGTCACTTTATCAATGCTACGGCTGTTAATAGCATCTCAGAGCTTATATAACGTGTTTCAGAGGAAAAAAAAAAGTACTTTTTCCTTTCTGCAGCTATAGGGACAGACATGGAACATGACAGCATCAGCTGTCATGGATGCCCTTTCACAACCAAATGGCAAACCAAATGCTAAAGTCATCTTCTGTGTTTATTAGAAGATAATTGCTTGTGTAATTAATTTGTTCTAGAGCCAATTTCGTCCATCCCACGTGTGGAGACTACAACATTTCAAATGCACCGTCTGAGAGAGAAGGCAGTAGAGCTGACCTAGTGAGGCAGACCCTTGAACATGTTTCTAAGCTTATACAAATTACTAGTTTCCAATACAGAAGAAGAGACAAAAATGGTTCTACTAAAGGAAAACTCTGCTTTTGTGACCATGCCCAAGTCTGTAACACAATTACTTTTGCAGTATCATATCCATGCGAGATCTCACAGTGAAGACAAAGCCGATGCCCACAGCTTGCTGAGAGAATGTCAGCACCTATGAAGGGCAAAGAAAACCTGACATCCAGTTTTGAGGTGGGAAGATGGAGGCAAAAGGTTTCAAAACAAAAAGGTTTCCTGGGCACCACAACTCCACCTTTAGCAGTGGAGGCCCACTCAGGAACTTTGGGCTCACTGCAAGTTTTGTGAAATACTGTCCCAGGTAGGCAAGCTATCTGAAGTGTGCAGTCTCTGGTATTGCATTCAGCCATGAGGATCTAGGAAAGCAGCTACTCTAAGAGAAGCCTCAGTTGTAGTGCAGGGGGATTTCTGGGACAGCAGCATGGAATACTCTAGGCAATGAAGGGATTGCCTTATTTCTTCTAGATTTGTATAAGCTGCCCTGCTTCCATAACTGATAGATTGTTCGGTTGCTTCCTGAGCCAGATGCCTCCAGACTTCTGTGTTTAATAGCCACTAGAGGAGTCATGCTCATTATATTTTTTAGCCTTTTTTGTATCTGTACCTCTGGCCTGCTACTCCCAGCTACTTTGGCTTTCTTTAAAGCTACACCCTGCCAATCTTGCTGGAGGCCCCTCTTGACTTTTAGTTCCTTTGCAGCCAGAAATGCTGCGCAATTCTTTCTCATGCACCTTTCCACACCTTTCCTAACCCTTAGTTTCCTGGACAAGGAAAATTTCTTGGAAGCCATCTCCCTCCTCCTCCCTCCCCGTTGCCCTTGCTGGCTCATGGCAAAGCAGGACCCCTGGCACAGTGGTGGGGAGCAGAGGTCCAGCCTTTCCCTTTCGCCACTGGCCAGGTGTGATCTTCCTTCCTTCCTTCCCAGGAGCAGGGTTGCTGCCTGTCCTTCCACAAGCCTGTTCCCAAAATGAGCAGTGCTGTCTCATACCTGCCAAGTGGACGTCCACCGCAAACAGCAGCTCGGTGGATGGGTCGATGTCTGCCAGTAAGCACCTGCTTTGGCCCTCACTTTTGGCCTCCACAAAGGCATTTATTTGTTTTGCTGCCTCGCCTGGATTTGTAAAGTCAACAGCTCGGGCGTAGAACGCATCAGCACTGGGGAGCAAGCGCTCCATGAACAGCTGGAAGAGGGGTATGCCAGGGGCAGTGAACAGGCTCAGTGTCTTGGAAAAGAGCAGCTCCTCATCCCCACTGTTCACAAGCCTTTCGATCGTCCTCAGGCTGGAAAGGAAATTTCTTCCGACTGCCGCAGAAGTGCAGTCAGGGTTTCCAGAGGGGGGAACAAATCCCAGCAAACCCTGCAAATCAAGTGCTGTCTGGTTTGAGGCACCCAGGTAGAAAGACACCAAGGAGCTGTAGAGGCTGGTTGGAGACAGGAGCACGTTTTGGCCCCTCTGTGCTTTCTGCAGCAAGCTGTAAAACCGCATACCCAGGACGTACACCATGTCCTTCAGGTCCCGTTCCTCCTTCCCCCAGGCATTGAGGCTTGGGGCTTCCAACTTGTTCTTGTCATTCACGTCACTTTCATATTCAGGTGTGGTCTGGGACTCAATGGAGACAGGGACAATAGTCTTTCCCTCCTGAACCAATTTTTCCGGCTTCTCACAGTCACTCTCATTGAAAGATAAGAAAATGAAAGGGTGGACGTAGACCCGGTCACAACTCACCACGGTAAGGCAAGCCAACAAACAAAGAAGATCTGCTAACAGATTCATGTTGGCAAATTGCCTCCACGGTGTCTGCTGAAAGAAAAAACAAGGAGGAAAGGAGACTGGTCAGCCTGTTTTAAGTACAGTTTCTCTTAATCACAGGGTGAGGTGCTAGTGCTGCGTTGGAGTTATGAAGGTGGGAATTTCAGTTTTTAGTAGTGTTTGGTCTGACTCTGCCCCTAAAAAGCCCAGGATGAGACAGATACCAGTTTCAGTGGCAGCAGGTAGGAAATGGTAAGCACAGATGTGACTCCATTACCCACTGCAGTACCCTAAGGATTTAGCATGGGAATGGTTGTGCAAGCTGGTTATGCCTGCAGACTAGAGCATGCTACTTCTGCAAAACCTTGTTTTGCAACAAATGCAACAACATTTGTTCCTGGTAGCTGGTCAGAGCCATCTCTGCAGACTGCTGCACTAAGCGTTGCTGACACACAGATGGGCTAAGCAATGTGCCTGCTGTTATGCAAGGAAGTGGGTTTGGAAACCAGTTCTCTTAAGGTCCAAACTCGGAATGGTTCTGCTTTGTATGTCTAGTCAGCAAAATACTTGGCACTAGCAGAGCATGTTATGTTTTCATAGCCCAGTGCAAACATTCATTCTAGCTTCTAGGCAAACACACTCCGGGCTCCCTTTTACAAATGTGCTCACAGTGAAACCATTTTCATTGCACCTTCTATGTCTGAATACAGAATTAGAAGGGGTAGGCTGAGTTGTACTCTGCTGTGCAGACAGTCTTCTCCTGAGGCAAACGACCACCTGCTGCTCTTGTTTTTCCTGATAAGAAGCAGAGAATTTCACAGTATGTGGATGTCACTGGTGTTATAGCACAAAGGATGTATTGCGTATTGGGAATGAGAATGTCACGGACACACATACACACACTCACATGTATACCCACTGAAAATTTTTATATTTTTAGAATTCTCTCTTTTCCTATATCAATTTTTTTGATAACTAATAGCTCTGCTGTACCTTTCTTGGATCTCTAGTCTATGACTTTTAATGTGTGTATTTGAAATCCAGATTGAAATTTGTTGAAAATTATGCATCTGTAACACGTATAATCAGCCAAAATGCTGTTAGTTGGAGCTGTATTTTTATTCTACTAGTAATTCCTTGTTCATTGTAGCTGTTCACCCTCTTTCACCCATTTCAAGTTCTGCAGAGCTCCTTGGATGGGCAAAATGCTATCAGCCTTGCCAGTACCCAAGCCCTGCTCTCTGCTTTCTTTCTTCAAGGCTTTTTGAGTCGCACCAGTCTGTCAGGTATTGTAATTCTGGTAGCCTGAGCCTTTTGAGAGGACAAGAGTCTGTCTGACCAACACTTTACACAGGGTGGAAGTGCTCAGATTTAAATCCATCTATTCAAGACCTGGCCCCTTCCCAGCCTAATTTACAATGTATAACCGTATTCTTTCCCCTGAGGGGGTCTCCAATTATTTCATGCCTAATAATACCCCAGTTTGCAGTATCACCACTCTCTTGCGCATGCAAAAACCGAGATGTGCAGATGCTTGGTAACTAGACATACCTTGCTAAGTATGTATGCCTGCTAACGTGGATATCTACATTCCCAGGCTGTAGGCTCCTATTTAGCTGCTGGGTTTGCAAATGGAGTTTCTGTTGCTGTGATGGTCACTCAGGATGTCCAAGTGTCTTCCTACTGAATGCCTGTGGGTCAAGCCTGAAACTGTTTGCTCCCCAGAGGCATGCAGGGGTGGACCTGCTGTGGATCTCTGTCCCTGTGCCTTCACCCAGGGATTGTGCTTCCCCATTAACTCCCACCTCATCCTCTAAACTACTGTATGGGCAGCACAGTTGTGCTGCTATCCCCTCTGCTCCCGGCCCCTCTTCGCCTCCCCAGCCCCTCTGGTAGCATATGACATGCACAGCAGAGCATATTCATTGCTTATGAGTGGTTCAAAAATTATCTTGGGAGGTGCCTTCCCAACTCCACTTTCACAGTTAGCCCAGGTACTGTGTTAGTGGATTTCTAGACTACTCAACACGTTTTTCATATTGGGATGCTCAGGAAAATGAACCAAAAAGCCACAAATTAGAAGGAATGCCCTTCCCACACTGTTCTCTCCATCATGCAATTTTTTTTGAGGCATTACTTAATCTGTCCTGCAAAGCAGGGAGGGTGACCCTGTGCCACCCAGGCAGGCTGTGCCATTAGGCACCATTGGCACCCAGTGGTCACTTCTCTCTGACTGCCAAGACCCCCTTGTCGGCTTTTGTTCCATGAGCAGAAGCAAGAGGAGCAGTTCTCACTGCGAAGCACTTACCCTAAGCCCTATCTGTGAAAAGTCAGCGTGGTTTATTTGGCTAAAGAAGAGAGCCCCGAGCCCTTGGGAAAAGCATGACCACCAGAGTTGAAAAAGCAGCATTCAAAGCAAATCCAGTAAGAGTGCTTACTCGCCTCTGTCCTGGGGGATGTGGCCCCTTTGTTGCCCCTCCAATGCTGTTGTCCCTCAGGCGAGCTCCTCACGACACCTCTCCCCCCTGGGGCGGTGGGACTGCAGGTGGAATTCTGCCCTTTCTACACGGCATTGCGCAAAGCTGCTTTACATCACAGCCTGGGGGGCTGAGAAAAGTTACCTCAGGCCAGACAGGGCCCAATGAAACCTGAGCCCGGCTTAACACCACCTGCGTAGAAAGTTCCAGGGATGGATACACAACCTTTAGCCAGACCCAGCACACCTGGGTAGCCTGCAGTTACACATTTACCAAGACAGACACAGGCGTTTTACTATGCAGAATAACTGATTATAGGAGCTGAAAATACCTCATTCTGTACCAGACTGAAAGGAATGCAGATATCTTTGTACTTATATTTGTTGTGCAGTTGGATCAGACTTTTGTCTTCACAGATAAATCACCTTTAATCTCTGCCTTGCAGCCTGGGGACCCACCAGTGTGTGAGGCATGTATGCTACTGCAGAATAAAGTGATTAAGCTCTCAGTTTTTACCCCTTCTTTCCCTCTTGATCTGTTCAGAATGTCAAGGCTTTGTTCTTTCTCCTCTTCAACAAAACGTGTTGAAATGGAGAAGATGAAAGCCAGATAGGTGAGGTTGCCAGAGCTGGATCACAAAGACTTCATCCCTCCCAGTCTCAGTCTCCCAAGTGCTGTTTGGGAAAAAGATTTGCAGATCTTTCTGCTGCTTTTGAAACAATCTTTCAATTTTGGTGTGCCCCTTCTTCCTATTTAAGCAAATAAACAATGAAGCAAATCAGGGATAATGCAATGGGTTAGACTGGGTCTTGTTCAGTGCCCCTGTTATTCTTAGCAATTAAAATCCCATGGCTCTAACAGGAGTAGGGCTGATTTATCATCTGTGCTTCGCTTTTAGAGGGCCAGTCAGGCATAATTTGTACTGCAGTGTCCAGCTACATGTTGGGTTCAAGGAGAGAGCTGGGAGAGAGGGATGTTTTCAGTGCGCCTGGGCACTTGGAGCTGGTGGAGACAGGGACAGCTGAGCCCTGCCAGCACAAGGGCTGTGTGCCAGGTGCCTAATGCCAAAGAGATAAGAAATTTTTGTCTCTGCAGTCCTGCTTTTCATTTAAACAATCTGATTACCTTCACTCTAATGAGGTCCAAAAGTGGTTGTGAACCCGGGCCTGTATACCATGCTATCATGCATTGAAGGCTTAAACAAACAGCTTGAAATATTCAAGGTGTTTTGTCCTCTTGCTGCCTGAGGATCTCAGTTGAAGAAGCATCTGAACACAGAACAATCACTGAGCATTTGCACCATCTCCAGATAGCTTTAAAATGCTTCTAGCCCAGCAAAGCATACAGGCAAATGTAGAAGGAGTTCCTCCATGAAAAATACATTTTGCTCAGCTAAATGCTAAGAAATCAAGTTAGGTTTCAGGTGCAATCCCCCTTGTTTCACCTCTACCCTGGAGAGTTCTTCCCACAGGCAGACCACGGGAGACAGCTAGTCCTTTAGAGGCCAGTGGAGCTGCAAGTGGGAATTGAGCACAGCCCAAATCTGTAGCTGCTGCACCACCACCTGTGTGGGTCCACCTGAGGCACTAGGCAGGCGTCAGCAGTGCACACAAATGGCCAGACCATGCCGAGCCTATGAGCTATAGCTGGTCTGCTGTGTCCCCCTAGATGAGGCTTGAACACAGGTAAAAAGAAAATCCATCCCAATACTCTCTGTATCGAGGACGCACAAATGAAAGCTGTTTCATAGAAGGGCACCTTGTGCTCCGTAAAACTCTGAAAATTATCCTTATTAGAAAGAATTCCTGGCCTTGGCTAATAAGCTCCAAGTGATGCTAATAACACGTAGTACAGCTGTCAGACTGACATGTTTGCTGTGGACAATAAACACTGAAAGGGGAAATCAGAAACGCCTCAGCCACTGTACTTTTTTCCCTTAAATCATTATGCCTTTGTGCTGTGACATAGAGAAGATGCTGTTGTTTGGGTATCTCCTGCTTCCAGCTGCCCTGAAGGTCATGACCATGCCATGCTGCAGCTGTTGGTCTTCTTTTGCTGTAAGTACCAGCCCTAAACAGGCAGCCCTGGCTACAGGGGATGCTGCCCTGAAGAAGAGGGGGAGCAGGGGGCACCTGAACAACAAATCTAGCATGCTGGTCTGGTGGCTCTGCAACATAAAGAAAGTTCAGTTTAGCTGAGCATTCTCAGGGTTTTCAGCCAAGTTGACCCTTGGGTCTCTTTTGGTGTTTGTGCACTCAGTTCTATTGTTTTCTAGTGGTCAATGTCTTTGAGGAACACAGAAATCTATCTTTTGTCCCCCACCCTTGCCCACCCATCAATAAAGTAATCAAAATAAAATACCTAACTTTCTCCAGAAAAAGAAGTTTCACCAGGAAATGTTCAGTGTCCTGTTTTCACCGCAGTCCTCCTCCTGCTTCGGGCCACCGGGAATTTGGCTGGCCCCAAACCTTTGATTTCACCTTATGTTCATGCACTGCTACAAAGCCCAGACACAGTTCCCTGCCTCATTTGCCAGTCTCTTGTGCTCACTTGATTAATATTCCCCTATTAAGATGCATCACACACCAGCACACTTCTTAGATCTTTGTCTTTTATCTTCTAACAGTTTCTTCTAGAGGAGAACGTTTCAGACTACGAAGAACATATCCTGCCACACCTGCAACATATTTTATCCTAGTAGTACTTAACTACAGTTAGTCTTTCATTTTACTTCTGAGACATTTTGAAGCAGGAGTGCATGAGCATTATTCCAATTACTGTATGTGGACTCTCTTGTCAGGCTTTTTTTGTTGGGTTGCCATGGTTTTAGGAATGAGCGTGTGCTTAAAGATAGAGCTTCCACTTTAGAAAGCGAAGTCTCTATCCTGCCCTTCAGCTCTGGTGTCCAAGGATTTTGCCCCCTAAAGAGAGCTGTGCCAGAGAACTTGCACTGGGCCAAATTTGGGCAAAAAGCTTTCTGACAACAAGGAACCCAAGAAGGTGAAAGCAAGGCTGTTCTACAAGCATCCCCTATCCAAAACAAGCCTGTGGCCCACACACATTTTCTAATGAATCTCTCCCTGCAACAGCCACAGTAAAGGTACAAAGAAACACAGACCTCTCAAACCTGTTCTTCAGCGGTGAGGTGTGTGCTCTCCTTTTGCCCCACTCTCCGATTTTGGAGGGGTACTGGGCTCCCCCTTTTATACCCACTCTTGCATAAGCCAGGCACGCCTCCCTCCCCCCCACCACTGCCCTCATTTCTCTTCAAAACCTGCCTCTGTTTTTCCTGCTTGTTATTCATGGTAGCTGCTGAAAGGGAGCAAAGAGGGGTGGAAAAATACTGGTGCTGCAGTTATGGGTTTCCTTGCAGCTATCCTAGGGATCAGATCTCCTGGTCAGCCTCGCTGTTCTGAAGTGCTAATGTGGAAGCTCTCCCCTGCCCCATGAAAAATTTCTCGGTGATGGTGCTCCAGCACTTCTTCATGTAAATTCTGCCAAAAAGGCTTCAGAAATTTTGACCCTGGCAGAGGAACAATAACCCTACAGACAGCAGCATTTAATTCAGCCTTGAATGGGAAAATGTTTTTGTCCAAGCTAGAATTTTGACTGATGACCAGGCGGCTATTCTTTTGCTGAAGAACATTGTGTCTCCACTTTGTCAAAAAGTGTTTTCATTGATCTGAATTGTTCTGGGAAAAGCTGTATAAAATTCAGCACTTTGTGTGAAGACAATAGTAAATATTTTATTCTGTTTCGTTCCGTTTGTTTTCCAGCTTTCCCAAGTTTTGCTCTGAGATCTGAACTCAAAAGGGCCAGATGTACTCCTGTGACGATGTTCTTGTCTCCTGTGAGGCAGCAGTCCTGGAGGAGGGATAATAAATTACTGTGCTCACTGCCTCAGACCACAGACCTTCACATGAGGTCCTCCTAACTTGAGCTGGCACGTCTGACATACACAGATTACGGATTAATATATGGCTAATTTAGACATAATAGCATGTACATGGCATATATAATTCATTACTAAATTTCTTTTAGTAATGAAAGATTGAAGATTTCTTTTATTAAGCCTAAAAGTGTCTTCAGTGAGAAATAGGCCACAAACAGTTTGTTTATACAGCCTGTGGGTTGACATTGGTAATTGTGAACCTCTACATCCCATCAACAATCACAATGTTCCCTCTCTCATCTGTTTTGGCAAGGGAACACAACCTGGAGTCTTAACAAGGCTCCAAACAGAGAGGGCCAACACGCACTGGGAAAAGGACAAGGAAGAAAGGAAAAAGAGAATGCCTATGTGGGAGGATCTGACGAAAGGAAGGCTGGGGACTATTGCTTCATCAGCTGCTGCAGTGGTCACCCCAGGTGTGGCAGTCAGTCATAAGGATGGAATGGAAGAACCATTGTTTGTGAGACATCCAGGAAAAAAACTTCGCAGAAGAGTAGAGTGCCTACAGAGACCAAGACATTTCAATTTGGAAGAGAAGCCACTGGTATGGGAAGTATAAACATAAAACGCTGAAGGTGAACAGAAAGTCTTGAATCGCTCTTTTGTAATATTGCTAGAATCAGTGGGTTCCCAGTAAAATTATCAGGCAACAAATGTAAAGGAAGAACCCTTTTGCGCACTTGAACTTCAGGAGACACTGCCACAGGATGCTGCAAAGACCAAAGGTGTTGGTACAGAAAGAGAGAAAACGAAATAACAGAAGGCGTGGTCATTGGCCTCTGCAGAACGTGATGGTCCAGGTGTGATTGCTAACTCGGGAAATCCCCAGACAGACAGCTGTCATGAATTTTGCTTGATCCAGCATCTCTCATGCTTCTCTCCAAGGGATTGTCTTCAACTTGCTATGGAAATAGAGATGTCTGAGCTGAGGCCAGCTTATGCTGGCTCATTTTGCAGCACTGACTGAAAACACTCTTTCAGTAGAGCTATATTGATGAAACTCCACACTCAGCAAACCTGGCCCTCAGCCTCAGCATTGTTCCTGTGCACAGAGCATTTAGGAACATGCTGCTATCTCTTCAAAATCAACATAAACCCTGGAAAATATGAACAATTTTCAAAAACTGTGGGTAGGCACTTAATATTACTTAGCCACATTTCAGGTTTTTTCTCTTTTAATCAGGGTACGTGTACTAACTGCAACAGGGTTACTTCATTGGGGTCTAAAATGTGTCTCTGTCTCCTGCCAGACCTATGTTCTAACTTCAGCTGCACATGTAGTATTTGGTGACTTTTTCCAGAGTGAATAAGTAGGAAAGGAGTACCACTGCGGCAACGTGTCAGGCAAGTTTCTATATTTTAGCAAACCGATTTTATCCCCATTCTGTGAGAATTGTGGCAAGCTGCCATGGGCCTGATTTTATTTGTTTATTTTTGCTGTCTCTGGTGGGGAGAGGCAGTGTGAAGTAATATTTTTTTAGCTGTTTTAATAAAACAGGAATAGGTTTGCATGTGACTTTTCCTGTGTTTTCTCTGTATGCCTGACCTCTGCCCCTGCTGGCTGGAACCACTTTTCTGTGAAAGCTTCTGGTGAGCAATGAGGGATTTACTCAGCTTGCCCAATATTTTGTGTAAAGAGGATTGCAAAAATGCTTTTCAATAATAACATTCAAAGTACAGATGATGAAAGAGAGGGATTATCCCGCTTCTGCCATGGGTCCGTGGGTTCTCACAGCAAGTAGCAATGGAAAACTTGGTAACTCGGCTCCCATAAACCCCAAGGATCACGTGTGCCATTCCTGTGCTGGGGTTGAGGCAAACAGCGTGTCTGCCTGGATGATGCCAAAACGCACATGATGAGTGGGCAGCCTGAGAGCTGACTCAGGTGGCTGGGGCCTCTCTGGAAGGGCTGGTGTGGCACGGAGCTCCCTCCTCACAGGAGAGGTGCCCTGGCCTGCCCTTGCCCTGGCAGTGCCACAAATCCTCCCTGCTGGAGGAGGGAGCATCACCAATCCTGCTGTCTCTTTCAGCTTCTCAAGGAAGCTTGTGTTAACACTAGTACATACTCCAGCCTAAAATTACATTTGGTTTGCCACAGCTTGTGTTTGCAGGCCCTGAGAGTAAAGATTTCTTCGAATTTTTGTAGCCCTATCATTTTGTCTGTCCCAGTGGAAGGCGCGGCATTTAAGAGCATTTTAAGAATGATCTGTGCACAGCCTGCACATGCACACAGAGGCATGACTGTGGGCCCACGGTGTGCGTGGGCAGAGGAAACCTCCTTCCCTGAGGATCTCAAAATACTTCGCAGTCTAACAGTTATATCAGCAACATATAATTGATTTTGGGTCCTTTCCTGTGGCACATGCTGTGCCTGTGAGGAGCAAGAGACAATCCCAGACCGAAGAAGCCAGGGCAGAGCAGCCTGTCCTGAGAGTGAAAGTGGACACAAAAAGGTGACATGAATCACTTTCAGTCATGCAACAGGTTGGCAACATCTCAAGGACAAACAGGCAGGTTTCTCTACTCCCAGCCCAGTGTGTTACCTTTTTGATCACACTCTATCTTCATACAGTCTCTTGGATAAGAGCTGCAAGGCAGAGCAGCACAGCAAAATGCCTGCCTGAAAAAGCTGGTGCCAGCTTTGTTATCAGAACTCTGGCAGATGCCTTTGTGTCAGGGAGGGATTTTGCACTGTCCCAATATTTGCCAGTTGGGTCAGTCACTGAAGTCTTCAAGCTGTTACCTAAGTTGAGCAAGGGAAGCAGCCAGGTGACCACTGTCTGGGAAATGCCACAATATTCAGCTCCAAAAGCCTCCTCCACCACCAAACGTCCGGTTCTCCTCAGTATTGCAAGGGTGCTGCAATAAGCTCAGTAGAGATTTACTCCCTGAGGATCTCCTAAGTGATACCTTGGGTGGTCGATCTTTTCTGGCACTGCTGAGATTTTTGAAACTATGTCTGTAATTTTTGTACCCCAGCCAAACTCTCCACGGGGCACTATGCACAATAGTTCTTGTCTCCTAGCCTGGAAATTCAAAGCATAGCCATAGAAAGACCTTTGGAAGATGGGATATCCGTGTTCCCCGCAGAAACTCAGATTCCCCTTTATCTTTTCCCAAGCCTCTCTCAAAGACAACTCCACCCCTCCTCCTGCTCCTCTGCCTGGGTGGGCAAATACTTGCAATCAGCAGGACTCCGCTATTTTGGGCGCTATTTGGTGTTCCTCTGAGCAGACTGTCTGTGCTGGTCTCCTGCCTCACTCGAGGAGTGGTTTTAATCATATGCAGTTTGCGCAGTTCATTAGTGAGAAACAGACTGGCTCCTTCCTCACTGCAGGCACTACGGGACTCTTCCATCTTCTGGAGCCGCAGCAGCTCCCACTGAGCCAGCTACAGGGGCAAAACTGCTACTCTCTTGGGACAGGAGCCGCAATTTCAGTGCTCCAGATACAATCTACAGACCCTTTTGCGACCCGAGATAAGGGGGCGGGGGGGCTTTCAGATTGGCGTTACTTTGAGGGGTGCACAACTAACGAGTGCTTGGCTGAGCTGGGCTCTCTTCAGCTTTCGGATCCTGCTAGAAAGAAGAGAGACTGAGCCGGGCAGCATTAGGGCTGCCCAGTGTGCAAGAGCCTCGCTGGATCTCCCTGCTCGGAGTGCTAAACAGACCCACCCACTCCTTCAGGACCAGCTCCAGCCCTGCCACGCAGAAGTGGGAACCAGCTTCCCCGGCCAGGGCCGGTGTGGAAGTGTTGGCAGATCCGAAGTCTGCCGGGAAGGGAGAGCGGTGTGCATCCCGCCGCTGATCCCGGCCGGTCCCGGCGCCGATCCCGCGGCCACAGGACCGCGGCAGATCCCTTCCCCGTCTCCTTATCCGAAGCTGCCGCCGTGCGGAGGCACCGCGGCATCGCTGCTCCCGGCTCGGCCGGGGCTGTCCCGGCCAGGAACATTTGGAAATGTTGTTGCCTTACTGCCCTTTGGTAAACCAATAATTCTGGAAGCAAGAGGAGGGGAAAGTTAAATTTATATCCAGTAAATTTTTTGCTACAGGAAATAATGAAAGAGCCCATAACTTAAAGTTTCTGGGGTTTCAGTAGAATGGTAAAAGTCAATCTACAGGCAGATCAGAACTTCCTGCTCTTTTGTTTTTACTGGATGATTTTTAAGCAAAGACTTAAATGCTGCAGTTTTGGGTTAATTTTTATTTTTACTTTGCTTTCTTTTTCTACCTTTTCTGTTTTAACTGTAAAACCGTGAAATAACAATTTAGTTTACTGCTTGAGGGATAAATCAGAGGAACAATATTATCAAGCCCAGAATATTCATGATGAAAAAGGATTAAGACTGCCTTCTGGCAACATACCCCGATGAAAGCCTTTGAAAACCGTAAGTCCTCTCATCTAAAAAAAAAAAAAAAAAAAAATCAGTGAGTGTTCTTAGAGCTATTCTATCACTCCCGGGAAAAGCTGAGCTCCCTTAGGGACTGCCTCTGACTCAGGGAGCTGAAGATATCCTGCAACTTGGCTTCTCTCCCATACTGCCACTTGGTGTTTCACAGTCTTAAGAAAAAGAATAAAAATAATCTTAAAAGCCCTCTTTTGTTTGTAAAACTGCCGCTCCCCCAAAGTAATGAATTAATGCAGCAGCGTGTGCTTAACTCTGACAAAAGCCTGGAACAATAGCTCAGAAAGCTGTGCTGTTTGGCTGGGTAAAGCACTTAGATGGCTGTCTAATGATGATATTTCAGCTGCCAGCACAGATAATGTTGTCCTTACTTACCCAAGCACTCAAAAGATGTTTCACATTTCTGGGTGTGTAAAAGGGGCGGTAGCCCATCAAAGAGGCTAGGCAAAAAGGGGACTGGGAGAGCAGAGCTGCCTCCTGGCACTGGAGTGCTGTCAGCATCAGGGTAACCTGGGCAAGGTGGGCTGTGGTGGGGGAGCCACCTCATGGGGTCACCCCCCCTCAGGGTGACAGCTCAGCACCCCCCTGCCCTCAGCCCTGCAGTGTGGCTGGGCCATGCCAGCATTTCATAGCCAGCCACGGCAGTGGGCAGTGATGGCAAAGCTGCAGGTGGTGTGAGCACACATTAGTCCTAAGACCACACTTGAGACTGATGCCTCTTTAGAAGAGCCTATTGCTTTTGCACAGCACAGTGAATGCAACCAGACTTCTTAAGTTCACCATTATTTTAGGATCCTCCCTTGAATGAGATTTTGATATCCTACAATTCCTCCAAGATATATTTTTTCCCCTTAATCAGCAAGATTTTCAAAGGACACTTTTTAAAAACCCTCCCTTTGATTTTCTGTACCCTTTTTCTCATTTCTCTCTAGCATTTTTCACCAGGCTGTCCACAATGTTTTGTAGGGCTGTCCAGTCCTTGAGCTGTCTTGCAGAACCCCTAAAGCTGACCTTTCTCACCTCCCTTCCCTCTGCCTCACTTCTGCCTGGAAAAGCGGGAGAGAAGGATGCTCCAGCCCCTCTGTATCAAGCCATGTCACCTCCAGAGAAAGTGTGTATTACTTTATTGCCGGAAGACAACAGAAAAGTCCTTAAAAAAACAGCCCCAAGCTGGGCTCAATTTTATCTGGTCTCAGCTGTTGTTAGAGCAATAGAAGACATCTCCATTTAGCAAAGATGTGTGCAGGAGCATGTACAAAGCCTGCCAGGCTGCAAGCCACTGGGCAGAAGTCCATGCACTGCATTGAGCCAAAGTAATGGAAAGTATCAGAAACAGTGTGGTTTCATGTGACTGTGACTGTGGCATTTGGATGTTAATCAATGGAAGGTTCAGAGGGTGCCAAGCAGTATGAAATGAGACTAATCTCAGAGACAGAACAAAGATGTTTTATGTAACTTCATACAGATTTGGAGGAGGAAGGATAGAGAGCTGCTGAGTTTCACAGATGGTACCTCAGTCCACATAACATCTCCCCTTAAATCTTTGCAAGTACAAGGAGAACGATAAAGGGACCTAAACAAAACCAGTTATTTCTCTCAAACATCTGGAGAAAGAGCACAAAAACGAAGTATTCTACCCTAAACCAGTCCCTTAGAGAAGGTCAGATGACACTGAAGGGGCTTAGCCAGCAGGCAACAAGCCCTGGAGAACATGGGATCAGTCAGGCCAAAGGCTGTGGATAAACCCTCCAATGTTAAACTGTTGACAGGGCAGGAGGTATAATGACAAAAGGGTTATGAAAGCCTTAGTCAAGTTGCTGTCGTTTGAATAACCAACTTTAAATCCTGAATGACCAGAGTCTACCTGATGTTAATGGGGAAGGAATTACATAAGTGTGACTCAGAAAAAGCACATGCCAAATGCTGAACAGCAGGGGAGGAAAGCCAGAGCTGTAGCATGATGCTAAGCAAGGAGGCCAAGGAGAAGTGGAAACCATAGTTTCCTACATCAAGCCTTTATGTCACCTTCTGTCCCATGAATTATGCTGGAAAGTGAATAAGAGTCTCTTCTAGAGTAAAAGCAGTTCAAACCAAGGAAAACCAAATCAGACATTCTGCTTTCTTGAAGAAAAGAAGAAGTCCAAAGAAGTCTGACCCAATAGGAGACAGAAATTACACTGTTCCTGTTCCTGTCAGCAGCAAGTGTGCCTGAGACGCTGCTCTTGGCAGAGGATGCTCACCCTCTGCCAGAGCCACTGCTTCTTCTGCACAATGCCCATCTGGCCCCCTGTGTTGGTGTCGTGGGATGAGCAGTGTGGCTTGGCAGGAGGGTGGTGCCTGTGGGCAGCTGCCATTGCACTGGTGTTCAGACTCCCTGAGTGCTTTGTTCCCATGGCTGAAGGTAATGGATAAAACTCCCAGTGTTTCAGGAACAGGCATTTAATGACGATACCTGGAAGAAAACAGCGTTCAGCTTTAACATACGCCAGGCTGTGCATCACTCATGCTGTTATGCTGTCACCTTGAAATCTTGCCTGCTCATGTGGCTTGTAGAGAGATCTCTGCAGTCTGCAGGAGCCTAATGGTGTCCAGAGCTGTCCCGCTAGGAATTAATTGCATTCGATCTGACAGCTCTCTCTCGGCCAGCAGCGCTTTCACACGCTGGCAGGCACTCCCTCACTGCCTTCACAGACCAAGGGCAGACCTGCACTATCCTGCCTGCTGGGAGAGGCCCGGTGGGCTGGAAACCTACAGTTCTTGAGACAGAGGAATTGGGGAGGAAGGACTTTATCACTCAGTGTGACAAGACATTAGTATTAATACTGTCTTGTGTTATTGCTTAAATGTCACAATTCGTCTGCCGCGACTGCATGCCAAATGAAAATGTACACAGGCTGGTGCTGCAGCCTCTCATCGTCCGTGTTCACCTGCTGTTCCAGGGAGTGTTAAAATACACCCTGCTTTTACTCGCTGAGCCAGGACACCTAAGGAGCAAAGGTGTTCTAGGTCAGTGGTTCAAATCCTGCTTGCCACTCTCCTGAGCTTGTAGGAACACGTTGCTGGTGTCTGTCCATAAGAGACTATCACAGGATGTGCTGCGTTTTCCTCCCACCCTGAATATCTGCAGAGAGCACTGAGTGGCAGGAATAACAAGTCATCTAAGGGGAGAAATGCCCTGTCACTGCTTTCAAAAGGGGATTTCATGGTAAAAGAGCAAAACTGCTTGGTCCTTGTAAAACTCTGGAGTGGGGTAAGCATGTAGGTGATATATAGATTTGTTTGTTTCTGCCTTTCAAGAGATGAGCCCGTGATTCTTAACATGTGTCAGGCAAGGTATTGTATTTTCATGAGAACTGAGACATTTTATAAGTGTTTTCTGTTCGTTCCTCTTTTTTCTACTTGCCCTCCCCAGCCACCATCTCTCCTGTGCCTTCTACCTGCCTTAACCCCTTGTCTAGGGTTCCTCTCACTTGACAGTATGCATTTAATCTGGGCATCTACCCTAAACTAGTCCATGAGGGTCTGTCTACAGGGAAATGAAAGACACAGCCATCTCCAGAGGGATCTTAAGGATGAGTATGCAATGAGTCACTTTCTGGAGGTTTCAATCCTCTCACCGGCTGTAGAAAAACCTGAAGTAACTTGGACTCTATTCTGCAGACCTAAAATTTGGTCAAATGACGGCCACATTTAGAGCACCAGGCCTGCCTCTTCTCACACATTTGGACAGTATCCATATATTTGGACAATGGGAACTTGGTCTCAGCAGGGAGCCTGCAGACATCAACAATGGATGCAATTATGGGGAATAAACATGGGAATATATGTTCTGAAAAAGAAAGCTTTCCTCACAGCACTGCTGTGAAAAATAGCAGAACAGAAAGGAACTAATTCTGTTTCACCTAATTGCTCTCCATAAATCATCTCCTGGCAGCAAGCTCAACTGGTCCATCAAAGGGCCAATTACAGCAAAGAGAGACTGAGCACTGTTTGTACTCAGGGGTGCATTTTATACTACAGGAACTATAATTTGTTCCAAGAGGGTGGCATCTCTTCCCTTTCCAAGCAGAGAGGAATATCCATGTCTGGCTCTGAGCGTTATTCCTTCAGTGCATCCATGGTGCATTGTCTGGCATCATCTCCAGCCAGTGTTTTTTACTGTCCAATGTGAGACACGATGGTGCAGGTGAATGCTGCTAAGCAGAAAAACCACAGAATCATTTAGGTTGGAAAAGACTGATAAGATCATAGAGTCCAACCACCAACCAAGAACTGCCAAGTCCACCACTAAACCACGCCCCTGAGAACATCATCTGCATGTTTTTTAAATATCCCCGAGGATGCCGACACCACCACTTCCATGGGCAGCCTGTTCCAATGCTTGACAA
Source organism: Cnemophilus loriae (assembly GCA_013397755.1). Lineage (NCBI taxonomy): Eukaryota > Metazoa > Chordata > Aves > Passeriformes > Corvidae > Cnemophilus > Cnemophilus loriae. The sequence goes on from VZTF01008741.1 coordinate 53,541, forward strand.
CACTTTCCATGAAGAAATTTCTCTCAGTATCTAATATAAATCACCCCTGGTGCAGCCTGAGGCCATTTCCTCTTGCTCTAATGCTTGTTACTTGGGAGACAAGCCCAACCCCTCACCTGGCCACACCTGCCTTTCAGGTGGTTGTACAGAGCAATAAGGTCCCCCTGAGCCTCCTCTTCTCCAGGTTAAACAACCCCAGCTCCCTCAGCTGCTCCTCATAAGACTTGTGCTCCAGACCCTTCACCAGTGGTCAGACGAACAAGGTCATGAAACCTGGAAGCAGGTGACAAGTATATATGTATTTGTTTTTAAAATCACATGTTACAGTGCACGCAGAACTCCTTCAGTGTGTGGCCCATCAGAATCCCTCCTCGAGGTAACATTTTCTGACGCTGTTCCTGTGTTTGCCCAGGATGTGTCCTGCTCCAAGTCCTCCCCACCAGCTTTGCACACCCCTCCTATGCTCGCCCAGCCTTTGCCCTGCTCCCAGGCCCCCACCAGCAGAGTGGCCATGGCCACGGCCATCTCTTGGCCCGCTGTCCCTCCTGCATGACGTCCAACGGGGACAACACCCGCCCGCCACGGCAGCCCTGGCGCAGTCAGGCCAGGCTGCTCTCCCATCTGTGCGAACCGGGCTGCAGCCCGCCGTGGGCTCTGATCTCTCTCCCAAGGCTCGGTTCAATGGCCCTGGCTGTGTTCTGCATACCTCGAAGCCACCCCCGGCCCCGTGGCAGCCTCCGGCCCGGCCCGCGCTGGGTGGGGAGCGGTGCCAGAGCCGTGCACACCCTTCCTGGCCCGGCAGCCACGGGGTGGGGGACAGGGCAGCTCCGGGCCGCTCCCGCTCCTCTCCCTGGGTGCTCGGGACCGGCCGCCTTCCCTCCCTGTTTGCTTTCAGGGTGTTTGTCTCTGGTGCTGCGCGGAGCAGCCGGGAGGTCAGTCTCGCTCGGCGGCGGCCCGAGGAGGTGACACGGAGGAGGGCTGGAGGATATCGCCGGCTCCCCCACCACACAGTCCTTTCCACCCCGTTTTCCTTCACAAGGCACGTGAGGTATCCTTGCTCCCCTCTCTTTTCCCACCCGTTCTCCCCCTCATTCTGTCCCCACCACCAGCTAAGCCTTGTCTCCCCGGGCTCTCTGGGGCAGGTGGGAGGCAGACATGCCCTACCTGTACCAGGACTCGAAGCCGCGGCCAGCAGCGCATCCCGGGGGTGCCCGTGGCACCCACAGCTCGGGGAAGGGCTACGAGGAGCTGAAGCAGGAGTGCCTGCGCAGGGGCGTCCTCTTTGAGGACTCCGACTTCCCCGCCTGCAACTCGTCTCTCTTCTTCAGTGAAAACCCACCCATTCCCTTCGTCTGGAAGAGGCCTGGGGTGAGTATGCCGTTGTGCTTGTTCCTCCCATCCTGCCAAAAGTCAGGCACCGCTGTGCTTCGGGTTTGCACCACAAATGCATGGAGTGTTCAGGGAGATGCGGAGATGAAGTGTGGGGGGAAAGCCTTCCCACCTCAGGAGCTGTGGCACAGGATTGGGATGCCACCTGCAAAGAGCTCAAGCTGCACGATGAGAGAGCTGGAAGGCTTCACCCCATGTTTCAGGGGTAGCTCGTTGTACAGACACACTTATGCATGTGTACTTATGTGCATGCATAAAGAACTCGTAATCAGCTTCTCTCTTACGGTATTGCTAGACAAAAGACAACAATAAGAGGGTATGCAGGGACTGAAGGGTAAAATGCATTATGATAATCCTCTAACTGTGTAAAATTAAGTGTTGTTAATGTAGGAAATTAATAATTAAGATTAAACTTTAAAAATTCAAACCTTTTAACTTTTAGTGTATAAGAGTCTTACATTTACTTGCTCACTTTGGTCAGGAAACACTGAGAGATTACAAATGCATGCCGTGGTTACTGAGCCATTCAGCAGTAGCCAAGGGCTCAGTGAGTATCTCTTAATGCATCTTGCGTAACAGTCATTAATAACACAGTGAGAGCCTGAAGCTGCACCAGTCACATGCTCTCAGATCACAAACCCAGCATCACTCCAGGTTCCTTCTCCCCACTTCACTCTGTAACTAATAGCCACAGAAAATTTGTGGCAATATTTAATTTCTTTGCTAATGACTGATGTTTATTCTCTTTTTTTTCATAACTTCTTCCTTGGTAAAAAACTTTTCTTTGCTGATACTGATACCAAGGGAGAAAAAGAACAAAATAAGCTTAAAGAAGGGTTTAAATTATGTTAATTTGCAGTGATAAGCATTCAGTGCCTCAGCATCTGGTAGTTAACGTAGTGCTGCTGCAGAGCAGAATTAAAGCTGTTGCTCCCGGACAAGTTTCAGTTATGAAAAAAATTGGAGATCCCTACACATGGTAAGTACAGCCCCCACAGGCACTGCTGCCTATCTGTGCTCCAAAAAGCCAGGTGGCCTGTGGGGCTGCCCCCCCACAGCACAGGAGAGGGCTGTGAGGCTGAGATGCTTTGGGTGTGGTGACTCTAGAGTGCTGTGGGACCTCAAAAATGCAAGTGGCTGTGACATGAAATCATAAAGAATGGTTTTCCTTTGGCCAGCTGTTAGGTGCTAGTTTGTCTTTTTAGGGCTTCAGAATAGTTGAAATTTGGTGTAAAATGTGACCAGGAGTGGCTGAGAGCTTGTGTGCCCTTGTGTATGGTACACAGGGGCAGTGGAGAACGGTCTGTCTTCTTCAGGACCTTTGTATGCTGAGCTGGAAACATTTCCAAGATGAGTAAGTTACCTCAAATGGCATCTGCCTTTACACTCCAGTTCCCCCCACGCACTTTGGTGAGCCGCTCAGCGAGAAATAAAACTCAGGGGAGGCTGAGAGGATGTGTAAGGACAGGGTATTAGTTATGCTCTGCTCTGGCTCCTCAGCATTTAAGCTAAATCAGTTTCATCTCTATTATCCATCAGGAGCAGCAGCAAAATAGAGGTGCTGTAACAATTTCAATTTAACACATTTTGCTTTGCAAGGGGAGGCCTGGAGCAGGTGCCAGGTGAGTTGCTACAGCTCAGCTGGCAAAGCTGTGGTGCTGGAGAGGGTGAGCACAAAAACATGGCCTCTTGTAGGGGATCTGTGTTCCAACTTGTTTTCTTAGTGACTGGTTTTTACTGCCTCTCCCACCAGTATTTTACAGTTGGATTAAGTGTAGCACAGTACATGTGGGTAATTGCAGGGACAAATAATCTAAATCTTCTGATTTACGATCTGTCAGAGTTTACTCTTTAGTAATGAGAGTAGAGAAGGCTTCCTCATTACTTTGACATGCATATATCTGCATATATGCATGTTTGTAGCAGCACGAGCAAGACCTTCAGCTAGCACTAATCTGTAAATCTCCCACTGCAATCAGTGAGCTACATGGATCTGCACCAGATGAATATCTGACTTTCTACGTAAGTGAAGTGCTCCAAGATTTAGAACGGCATTTAGTGATTTTGCTTAGCAATCATTTTTAACTGTTTTTAATTACAAATTGAAACTGTCCTTTATCAAAATTTTAGAACAATTTGAAGAACAGAATACTCCCCTTCCCTTCCCTTCCCTTCCCTTCCCTTCCCTTCNAGGGGCAGCCACAGCTCCTCTGGGAATTCCATCCCAGGTTCTCCCCACCCTCATACTGGGAATTCCTTCTATAAATCCAACCTAAATTTCACCTTGAACCCATCACTCCTCGCCCTGCCATTCCAATTCCTGAGGAGAAATCCCTCTCTCCTTCCCTTCCCTTCCCTTCCCTTCCCTTCCCTTCCCTCCTGGGATGAATTCAACAGCTCGATGTCTGGAAAAGTTAGACATATAAATTGAAGAATTAAAAAAAACCCAGCCCAAAAAAGGAAAGACAAACAGGTTTTACCAATGTCAAATGAGTCTATGGTCTACAGGAGGAAGTAAGAAAGAAATATTCTTAGTATGAACAGCCACGGACAACCAGTATGACAGGTTGGGACCAGGCAGAGAAATGTAATCACAGAAACCACCTACACAATCTCACTCCCAGCCTGTTTTAGGTCTCTATGCACCCTCTCTACCAGTGCGAGACAGGCACAGGGATGCAATTTGTTTTCTTTTGGGTTTAAAGAAACACAGCTTTACTGCAGCATCAGGACAGTCACGGGTCACAACGTTTCACCTCTCTGAAGACTGCATGTTCCTACTTCTAGGCAATATCCTTGTGCAGGTGAATCCTTAAATTACTGCACGCTGTGTGTGAATGCTGGGTTTTGTCCTTTAACATGCTGAAAGTCCTGATACATTAATATACCATCTGAAAATCCATTTGAAATTAATATTATTTTTGCAATACCCGCTCAAAAACTGTAGTGTGTTTTCTTTTGCGCAGCAGAGAATGTAGCACAAGTCCAGTCAACATCCATTCAATTCCTTTTTACTGATTTTTTTTTAATTATTTTTGATTGCTTTAGACATAGGAGGTTGAAAACATTTTTCCATATATGAGTTGCAGAGATGTGTAATAAACAATGAGTCATGAATCTAATGTTCAGACCCATGTCAGTGGAAGGGTTTTTTGTCTTGTCCCTTGCTAACACACAGGGTTTCTCGGTAAACAGCTAAATGCATTGCTTGCAATGAGAATTATGTCTCCTGGGAGCAATGGTGCTAAAACAAAGTATGTTGTTGAAGATCAGCTATTTTATCAGCCATTGCTGTATCAATGTCTAAAGGCAATGAGCTGTGGTTTTATTGTTTGTGCCCAGTCCCAACAAGACTGAGTGTATTTAACAAGCAGGCGGGCCAGGAAGGAGGAGCTGCTGTTTGATTTCCCTTTGCTCCACACTCTGGGCACACGATGTTCTGTGGTACCTCCTCCCCTGGGCACCTGGGGCTGAGGCACAACCTGGCCACCACCTCCTCCCCAGCAAAAGCAAACAAAAAATATGCAAACCAGCTTCCTCCTGAATATTGCCTCTGCAGGGGGAGCTTCGCAGCAGCCGTGCTGCTTCACTGAGGAGAGTGCCCTGGCTCCAGCAGTGGCCAGCAGCAGACGCCTCAGCAATAAATGCAGGAAGCTGAACAAAACTATCAATATTCTGCCCTATGGTCTGAGAAAATGCAGTGATATGAACACAAAGCAACTCAATTTCATCTAGGCAAATGCAAGGATTAAATGACTGAATGCGCTCTTCTATTCCCACCCATTAATTTCTTTCATTTGCCACTGAGGTAGAAGGATCTGCTTCATGCCATAGGGTCTGCAATAATGTATCAAGGCAGACTGATTAACTACAGGCATATTCCTCCAGTAACATATTAGACGCTCTCCTCTCCTCTTTTCTATTCAGTTCAATCAATTACATTTAATATACAGTTCATGGGAAAATGGAGAAGAATTCCTGCCACATTTATTGGTTTATCACTGTAATTTTTTCTATCCAGCCATGGTACTAGTACTTGAACTAAACCAGTCTAATGAATGCTTGCGTACTGCTGTGATGCCACCATGAGCACCATTCCCTCTGACTTCTGACCGCATGGGGTGGGTAGTGTTAGCTCCTTCTAAAAATTAACAGGTCTGAAGCTGTCTTTGTTGTTTGCTTATTTGAGGAGGAAATTGTCCCATGGTTATTGTCTCAGACACTCTATATTCCAGGTATTACATGCAAGTAAATAAAAGGCTTAATAGTTCAGTTAAAAGTAAACTGCCAGTTTTATTTTTTTTCAGCCATTGGAGGAAAGCAAGCAAACAAAAAGCCCTGTTAACCAGGGCTGCAGCCTGACATCAATCTTCTGGAGGAGTTTGTGCTATAATATTTTAACAATTGCCTACAGATGAATAAAGAATGCCAGCCTTTCATTAGCAGCCAACTAATTATGAAAAAATGAGGATAGTTGATTCTTTAATTGCTCTACACTGTAATTAATTAGCAAGAATTCCCCATCTTGTTCTTTGTGGTGGCAACACTGCTGCAGGATAATATAGCTCATGTGGCACACAGGGTTTGTCAGCACTGCTGCAAGTCTGGTTCAGAGTGATGGTGACATTTTCCTGGTACATTCTAAGTGATTTTTCTGTCTCACTGTTGCAGGACATTGTCAAAGACCCCAAGTTTATCCTTGGAGGAGCCACCAGAACTGACATTTGTCAAGGGGATCTTGGTGAGTGATTCTCCCTGGGTGGATGTGTTCATGTCTACACACCGTGAGGAGCAGCAGGAGTGTTCTCACACATGAGGGAATGTTGTTCCTCCTGAACTGGTGGGAACAGTGGAGCTGGAGGTCCTGCCCAGGCTCACCTGGCCCACAGCTACCCCTTGGATAGCTCCCTCCCATCCATGCCAGGGACCATCTTGGCACAGTGGGATTCACGATCAAGGAAGGATCTCCACTTGAAGGTACTGTGAGCCCAAGGGAGTGGTTTGTCTACCAGCACCTCTAGACTGAAGCACAGTCTGCCCTGGCCAGGCAGGGACACCCTTTCTGGGGACACGCGGGCTGTCTTTTGGATTTCAGGGGAAGTGGCAGCTAACTGTCATAACATCTCCTCCAGCCCCTTTTTCTCCTCTTTTCCCTTTCCCAATCCACAGGTGACTGCTGGCTGTTAGCAGCCATAGCTTCTCTCACACTGAATGAAAAAATACTAGCAAGAGTGGTGCCACTGGATCAAAATTTTGGGCCAGATTATGCTGGAATATTTCACTTTCAGGTAAGGTGAACATCTGTCACAGAATGAACACATCTCTGTCATTACATTTCATGGTCTATTTTGCAGTGAGGTTGCCAGACACTGCAGAGGAGACACTGAAAAAATATGGATTGCTGAGCTTACACTGTTGTGCATGTTTTGAGAAACAAACTAGAGGGCTACGTCAGCCTCATACAGTCACAAACAGCCACTGCTGTTCTGTGAACAGATACATGGCTTTAGAAATCATTTCACATTTTCCTGGGCACACAAACCTCACTTAGGATATAAGTCCATAAGGGAGTTGAACTGGGATCTGTAACACGTGTGTGTCTTAAAGAAGTCTTGAATCAAGTGGTGAACACTTGTGTAGCTACACGAGTGACATTGTCCAGACAAGGAGCTACAGTACAGGTCTACACATTTAGTCTTGGTGTTTCCTTAAGACAGATCACCCTTCCTAGAGAGCAGCCTTGCATGGCAGAGCGGGAACAGACGATTTACATGTCTCCTAATCAAGCCTACGATTGTCACTAACTTACAATTAGAAACGCTGGGACACCAGAATCCTGCTCTCAGGAAATGCAGTGCTGTCAGCAAACTCATGCCCCATCCTTTCTAAACAGTTTTGGCAGCACAACGAGTGGCTGGATGTTGTGATTGATGACCGATTACCCACCTTCAAGGGCCGGTTGGTTTTCCTGCACTCAGCTGAACTCAATGAATTTTGGAGTGCCTTACTAGAGAAAGCCTATGCCAAGTAAGTCCCACTGCACATACATAATTTGCTGCTTGTACATACATTATTCACAATTTGTTCATATGTTACTCACAATTCTAGTGAGCAGCTTCTAGCATTTGCTTTTGCGCTTGCCAACCTGACAACTGGCACTAAAGAAAGAAAACCCCCAGGCTTTAAAGGTATGGAGAAATGGATGAATTAAAAATGCAACTAAAAAGGAAAGCAAAATGACCCCGATACTCCTGCTTGGGTACACTCTAGGATACTTATCTTGACTTCAGTGCTATTGCTGCAATTCTACACACATGCAAGAAAGCTCTCAAACATGGATATCTTGAAAGCAATTCTCACAGTCAGCATGTGTTTTCCAGGTTGAATGGCAGCTATGAGTCTCTGAAGGGTGGCAGTACAATAGAGGCCATGGAGGATTTCACTGGGGGTATAGGAGAAATGTATGATGTTAAGGCAGCTCCTGACAATTTCTACAAAATCCTGGAAAAAGCCCTGAAAAGATGCTCAATGGTGGGCTGCTCTATTGATGTAAGTAAGAAATGGGGTCTTAAATTCTCGGTGCCCTCAACTTCGGGGTTCAATGTTTTCTAGTTTGAGTTTCACTTTTTCTCCTGATGAAGCTTTGCTGCTTGCAAAGAGAAGTTAACTTTTTATTGAACTAGGCAGTGTGATGCTCAGGTGGCTGATGGGACCCTTCACCGCCATCACTGTCCATCAAAGCCTTTTTATGAGAAATGAGACCATATCAACACCTGATCTCAGTCTGAGAGTTAAGACTGAGATCCTGGAAATGTAGATGATGCTGAAACAAAATCACAAGGGCAGAGGAGGAATTCCACCCTGGAACCACCTCATTTTTGGTCTGAGTGAACAATGCTTAAAACCCCACATATTGTTTCCTAAAAGGGCACCATTGCACCATCACTGTCTGTGTTGAGCAGAAAGGTGAGTTCCCTGTTCCTAGTACTGGTTAGCCACTGGTTAGCCTGGTGCTTGGAAGGGACCAGGTGGCACCATTTGTGATCTCACTCTGAAGACAGAGGTTCATCCACATTTTTTTCCCCTATTCCAGACCAGCAGTGCTGCCGAGTCAGAAGCCCGAACCCCCTTTGGCCTTGTAAAGGGCCATGCTTACTCTGTGACTGGCATTGAGGAGGTACGTACAGAGGCACAGGGCAAGCAGACACCTGGGGAAAAGATAAGGGAGTGTTCCCTCAGTCTCAGGTGACAAAGGAAGTTATCCTGGGGAAGCTCTCCAAATTCCCATCCACCTTTCCTCCCACATCTCCTGTGTCAGTCTGCACCTTTTGCCCGGCTGTTAACACCAGCTTGCCCAATTTCTGCACACTGGAGAAGCCTTGCTCCCTAGATCCTGACACTTGGTATTTTCTCCATTTCCTTCTTCCCCAGGTGAGCTATCGGGGCCGGCAAGTGCAGCTCATAAGGATAAGGAACCCCTGGGGACAGGTGGAGTGGAACGGCCCTTGGAGTGACAAGTGGGTGCACTGTCCTTTACACACTGGCCTCGCAAAGGCCAAATCCCAGCTTCTGCTCCACAGCTAGCTTCCTGCAGCCCCAGCTGCTCCACAGGAAATTAAACCAAGAGTTTTGCACATGCCTAACAGTATTACTGCCCTACAACCTCTCTCCCTCAGCATATTCAAAGCAACGCAATGCAGGGATACTGTCAAGGTTGTTTAGCCCCTAAAACCTAGCATAAGCAGAAATCAAGCATTAATATAAATGAGATAAGTTAATTTTAATACACTCCTAATTGTAAAAATTATACATTTGGAGTGATTTTTTTTTGTTAAATTTTTTGCGAGCCTGTTGCTGTAGTACTTTTACCACAACACCCATACTTTGTCCTACTACAGATAAGCTGAAACCCCCTCTAAACAGCTTGCATCTCTCTGTGTTTATTGTTTGGGGTTTCTAAACACATCAGGAATAATATATTAATAACAATACATGACCATTAAATGAGACCTTCTCCACGTGGTACCTGCCAAAGTTGTGGAAGCACCCAAAGCCACAACAGGATTGGCCTGAAAACCAGTCAGGATTTACTACTAAGGGTAAACAAAGTGCAAACAACACAAAAGAAATAAAATACATAGTAAAAAATCATTCCTCTGCTTCATTCCTCCACTTCATTCCTCTCCAACACACACTTTTCGGTATATTTTTGCACATATGTATTTTTTCATTTTTGTTTCGCTTTTTCTACTGAGGTTTTTTTTAATTCACACAGATGCAGAGGAGAGGAACCATAACCCGCCTGGCCCTTTAATATTGCTGAAATGTGTAATCATTTGTAGGACTACTTTAAAGTTTCCTGTCCTTATCATGACTCAGAAGTAAATTAAATATGTCCACATCAGCTCAGATCCTTTGTTATCTTGAAGAAAAACATGGATAATTGACATGTATAATGAGTTCTTAAATCTGAAAAAGATGCAGAGGTTATGATCAGGACAGGCATCTGGCAGTTTATGCGGTTCATCAAAAAGGCTGTCTCTGCAAAGCAGAGCTCTGACTCTGCACTTGGGAGGCTTTGTGGAATCAGGGTGCAGAGGGGCTTGCAGGTCAATACAGGAGTCTGTACTAACATTTTGCAGTGGTTGCTGGAATTAAAAACCTCAACACAAGGTGCCTTCTACTCCGTAAGTTTATTCTGTCAAATTAGAAATGTAGTAGGGTACTTCCAGGTTTCCTGAAAAGCTTTATCAGGTTTTTGTTTGGTTTTGATATGCCACAGCTAGAGTTGAAGGAGTGAGTGAAAAGGAGGCAAAGACTTTACCTGGGGCCCCAGTTACTCCACCAAATCTCTCTGTGCAGGGGAGGGAACCTATTCAGTTCTCATTGACTCAACTTTGAAAAACCATCTGGCCCTAAATTAGCAACAGGAGTGAAAAAGAAGATGGTGCTACAGATGGAATACAGATTTAAGGAGAGGGTTTGCTTACCAACATCTTGAGGTTTACCAATAGCCCTATTATATCCAACCCAAACACCTGAGAGCAGTCCCAGTGTCAATAACTCATGTAAAGACCACTCTGGAGCAGCTTTGGGATCTTTGGCCTGGTGCTGCTTTCAGCTACGTTAATGCTGAAAGCATGAGTATGCTGAAAGCACGACCATGAGTGCCAATGGGATCAGGAAACCTCTTAGATGCATCTATGTTTGTGTAAGCTGCACAAATAAAACACATATGAGAGAAGAACAGCCTGCTGTTTTGTCCAGGCAGTCATTTTAAGGCGGGGAAAATTAATTGCCACATACCTGTAGTGTGTGCTACTAAAGCTTGGTTTTGTTTCCCTGTAGCTCTCCAGAGTGGCGCTCAGTCAGCCCATCGGAGCAGAGACGCCTGGCTCAGGCAGCACAAGATGATGGAGAGTTCTGGTAAGCCACGGGTTTTTAAAGTGTATGACTCTAATCAGAAATCAAGGTGCAAGTGGCCGAAACAAGCAACAAGGAAGAAGATTCCGTGTGAGGAAATTCTCAGTTTCTGCCTAAGAGAGGGCAGGTAGAATGCTCACTTTGTTTTCTGTGTTTCACATGCGTCTATATCTGTTTTAATAACAAAAGCCCTCTGAAATCAGTTCAGTTAATGGCATCAATATATTTCAAATACTGTGCGTCTCCCATGAATGTAACATCCTTTAAATCCTTCCCATGAACAAAGGCAGGATGTACAGGAGGGAGCATTTTATGGCACTGTATCAACTATGAAATGCCTTCAAGACTGATGCTGGGCATGCACTGGAAGAGAAAGGAGTCCTGAGAAGCAATACTACTAGTTGCATAAAGTAAGAGAACACCAAGATATGTGTGAAACTGGGGAAAATTTGAAGAAAAGATGAAATGAGAAGAAAAAAAGAAACCAACATGGTGGAAATTGCTTTAGAAGTGTGAAGTGTTCTTCATGCCAAATTCATGATCTCAGGCAGAGCAGATGGCTGACTTGCACATGATCCTCCCCTATATCAACCATGCTGTGACAATGTGTCTGGTCACATTTTCTAGGGCCAGATGCTCAATTCTTTTACACAGAGGTAAATCTAGAGAGATATGCAATGGAGCTATTCCAGATTTCGCCTGCAAGTTAAACCAAAGTTCAACTTCAGGCCTGAGAAGTTATTTGAGATAGACTATGCAGCACACTGAGTCACACAAAATGATTTATCCCAAATTTTGATAACTGAAGGGAAGTAGATGCAGTGGCTGTTCCATTACTGTATTTTTACATAAGATATTTTGGTTATTTTGCTATTGACATAGCAAATGCATTAGGGCATTTGCAGTTTCTTCAAAAAGCTTTTGTGTTTGTTTGGGTTTTGGGTTTGGTGGGTTTTTTTGTCTGTTTTTGAGCTGGCTACAGCTGGAGCTTATGTGGTGAGGTAAAGACTTTACCCAGAACCCAAGTAACTCCAGCAAGTATCTCAATACAGGGCAGAACTTAAAGCCTGACCATGTGATGGAGGCAAAAGTGTGCAAGTAGGCATCAAATGAACAGTGAAATTAATGAAAAACATCCCTTTTTAGTTCCTTTTGTCCTTTGGACTTGTAAGAACTGAAGAAAATCTTCATGGTGACATGCTGCAGGCCTTCTGACCTCATTAACTGCCCCAAAGATATTTTGGCTACCTATTAGCAGTTCAGATTGGTCTTGTCCAGGTGCTTCTAATAGATGCAAAGGGGCATCCTGATGTTGGCTAAGAAATCAGCTTCTCACTCGCCCTAGTCCCTTCCCTCCTAAGATCAGAGGGTCAGAGTCTTCTTTTCCCTTCGTAAGTACCAACCCAGAACAGCTCTAGGGAAATTAGAACAGGTGTTTTACCTCCTAGAAGTCAAATCTAATCTCTAAAGGGCAGCCCCTTCCTCTGCTTCACCGCACATTTCCAAAGAGCCCAAAATTGCATAGTGTGGTCAGGAAACCAAGCCATTTAGACAAATTTTGCTATGCTGCCCCTGCTTTAGTGTCCTGGGCATGAAAGTGAGAATTAGCAGTGCCTAGGGCTAGCAATATCCGGGAATAGCGGACAAGAAAGGACAGAGCTCAGCAAAGCAAACCCTGCTGTTTCTTTCCACACCAAAAGCAAGTTGTAAAATGGCCCATAGCAAGTGTAAATTAATACCACCCCAGACATCTATTTGTTATGAGGAAGAAAAATGGAACTAGCCGTGTTGGATGAGGCACACTGGGGGCTAGCTGGGTCCTATCTGCCACTGCCACAGATAAACTTGCATCTTGGAAGGCTTCTACTCTCCTGCTACTCCATTTTGTTGTTAGGCATCAGCCACAGGAGGAAAAGGATAGTTATAGAAGCTTGTGTTAGGGAGGAGATCAATTTCTGTGTGTTATTTCTATGGTCCAGGGAGAGAGAAGGGCTCTTCCGGATAGCAATTCAGAGCAGAGAACATATCTGGATGCCAAATTGCCCTCACAAAGGCCTAATACATCAGCTCTTTTACAGAGGGAAGTTCAGCCTACCAAGGCTACCCTCAGGCTGGAAGCATATGTGCCTCCTGTCCTTGAGGTGCACACCCTGGAAGCCGCTGTCTCTTAAATGGCTTCTGTGCACTGTTTCCTTTTGCTCAGGGCTGCGCCCAATGCCCAGTGGTGCCTGGCTCTGGCTGTCCCTTCTCTTGGCTGTTTGCTCAGTCCTGAACTGAACCCTTGGCCAACGAGACTATTGGTATTTTTTGCCCTTGTACTTGCTAGATAAAATCTCCTGGCATATCTGCTTCTCTGTGTGCTGAGCAGGCTAGTTTTAACCAGCCCAGCCTAGCAGCTCAAAACTGCCTAAATTGTGGCATTTGCTCCCTCATTCCCATTGCCACGTACATGTCTCCACCTTGGGCATTAAATATATGCAGTGCAATCTGTGGGGCACTGTAGCAGGCAGCAGTGTCTATGCTACCTTCAAGAGCGGGTTGGAGACGTTTCTGAAGTCCAAACACACTTTATCTCTCAAGTTTGGTGTATGTTTTTGCTACGACAAGGTCCCAGGCACCCATAAGGGAGGTGAGGGTGAGCAGCTTGACCCTAGGAACCTTAGCAGAGACCCAAATGTTACTTTAATTGGAGTGCAGACAGGTAATCATACCATGACTTGGCTAATCCATCACCATGTGTCCCTGGTTGTGCTGTCATTGTGGCTGACACCGAACACACAGATGATTTGTATGAAGTCTTAGCTCCTGCACGTGCCAGACAATCCTTTGGTTGGGTATTCGGCAATGCAGATGCAGCCATTAAGGCCAGGATGGTGTTGGTGAAATAACTCTTTCCACTGTAGGTTTTTTGCCAATGTCACTTCTATTTCATCTTATACTCAATTGTAACTGAATGAAAGAAAGGTGTAAGAGATATCAGAATGAGATGCAGACAAAAAAGCTTGTGCTTTACACCACAGTGAATGAAAGCTATTTTCTCTGCTGCTGTGCGCTGGCATATATCCATGGCCACCAAAACTGCCCTACACGAACTGGTGATCTGGCCCTGGGACTCTGGGGGAGAAATACTTCTGCTGGGCATCCTTCATAAAAATGACTGGCTGCCTGTTCCTTACCATGTCTTTTGCTCAGGATGAAATTTGAAGACTTCAAAGTGCATTTTGACAAGGTTGAGATCTGCAACCTGACTCCAGATGCCCTGGAAGACAGCACTGCCCACAAGTGGGAAGTGACCATTCACCAGGGAAGCTGGGTCCGGGGAGCCACAGCAGGAGGATGTAGAAATTTTCTAGGTAAGTACACACCAGTCTGAAAATGAGAAGCAGACACCGAAGTCTTTACCCACCCTCAGCTATAGCTCTTCAGAGAGGAGCTCTGTAGCCAGAATTGTGGGTGCAGGACACTTCAGCTGACAGGAACCAGCCAAAGGGACAAATGAGGAAACTCAAACCATGTGCTTTAAGAGTGCTGTCCTTTAAAGATAAGACCATTCTGTAATTGGCTTTTTCAAATGAACAAACCAGCAATGAACAAAGGGATAAATATTCATATGGTTCCACTTGAGACTTTGTGGTAAAAGAGTTGCTTTTTTTTCTCTCAAGTTCATTGGATTTGATTTACGTCTTAATGACATTTGCATGAGCAGGACTAGGTTCAAATAAGCCAGTTAAACTGCAGCAGCAAGTGTAAAATGAGACAAAGAGCCCAGCTCAGCCAACATGTTTTTGTGCCTCTGAAGCTGTGCCGTGGATCCAAACTGTGTTACTGCAGACTGGCACCAGCACTATGGGATCATTGTAGCTATGTACTTTTAACAAAATTTCATCTGACAACTTCATTTAAACCATGGTAACTTAATAAGGTACCAGGCCTAAAATCTTTTCTACACCTAGTTCCATGAAGGACTTTGGTATTTGGTTTATTTTTTGCAAAGCTTAGTGGCTAGAAGTATAACAACTAATGGAAAAACTAAGTTTGAGTGAAACCTCAGTTTAATTGTCCTTTTTGGTTATTTTGGGTTTTTTTGGTTTTTTTTTTAGTAGTAGTAGTGGTGGTTTATATTCTGAGTCAAGAAACTCTCTTTACATTGGCAGAGACTTTCTGGACAAATCCACAAATCAAGCTACATTTGACAGAGAAGGACGATGGACAAGATGACTGCACATTCATAGCAGCACTGATGCAAAAGGGCCGCCGTAAACTCAAGAAGCTTGGAGCTGAAATGCTGACCATCGGCTACTCTATTTATGAGGTACTCCTTTGCTGCTACAGCACAGGAGCTGCTCTGTTGGTATTTGGAACGTTCTCGGGGTTTGTATCCCTGCCAGCCATCACGTATTTTTAGGGCCCTTGCTCTTAAAATAACCTTCTCAGTTACATCAAGCCCCGTGGAGGATGGAGTCCCCTCAGAGGAGAATTTAGGAGTCCTCATGGGGCCGTGGGTTCCTAGGACAGGCCCCTCAGCCCCGTGATTCTGTCACCCCCTGCCCGGCTCACGGAGAGGGAATGTTGCTTCTTCTGAGCATCCTGGGGCACACCACACAGAGATGCCTGTCACCGAGTGAAGTTGAGGCTGGCAAATCTGTTGTCACTGCTCTGTGACACCCCATCTGGGATGGCGGAGTTTGATGGCAGAGAATGTTCAAGTAGGAAGACAATGTCCCAGAGTACTCTGAGACTGCCTTCTGGGTGGGAAAGGGCAGTGGTAATGGGTCCTTGCCTTAAGGTGGGAGTTAAATTGCTGTAAGCACCTGGGAGAGGGAATGAGAGTCAGGATCACAGTCTGGGGTGACGCTTGTGCCAGACAGAATTTGGCTCTGTGATTAGGAAACGGGTGAGTATGGCTTTCAGCACACCCTGGCCAGTGCAGCACTTCATTTTTTTCCCCCTTCTAGAGCCCTGGCAGAGATGAACACTTGGGCAAAGACTTCTTCAGGTACCATCCCTCCAAGGCCAGGAGCAAAACCTACATCAATTTAAGGGAAGTATCCCACCGATTCAAGCTGCCACCGGGTGATTACATTCTTATTCCGACCACATTTGAGCCGCACCAGGAGGCAGATTTCTGCCTGAGGATCTTCTCCGAGAAGAAGGCCATCACTGAGTAAGTCAGCAGCAAGCTTTGGGCCCTCCAGTGCTCCCCTGCCCATGGGGTTGTTGGCTGCTGGGGAGAGTGTGGCTGCTAGGCACCCAGCCCTACAGGAGAGACCCAGCATGGCAAGCTCCTGATCATTTGGGGATTCTTTTGTGTTTACCCATTTTTGCTGAACCTGACTTTTTTTTGAGAGGAGCTGAGAAGGTGTGGAAATAGGGCGTGCCATGATGAATCTGCTGGAAGCTTGACAGGGAAGAGCTGCTAGCTGCCTGGCACTGTTTGGGACTCTGTGAATACAGCAGTGTTTGCTTCCTGTTTGTTTCCTCCCAAAGTTTGTCCAAAGGACAATTTTATGTTAAAAAATTGCGCTGAGAAAAAAATGTGCTCACAGTGAATAATGAATAAAGAATGAGATGAATTCTTTAGCAGACGACATGCACAGCTGTGTCCTCCCTGAGCACTGCCTAATGTCTGTTTTAAGGGCTTATACCAAAATTTAAACAGTGCAAAAGTCTGACTGTTTGATAAATTTTAGCTAAACATAACCTGTTAAGTAAAAAAACCCTGTTTTATCATTCACCTGGGGAAAAGGTAATAAGCAATCTTCCACCCCAAGCAGATGTTGAATATCTTCAGATACCAAATAAGGTTTTGTTTTCTCCAGGGATCTAGATGAAAACGTTGCCATTGATCTCCCTGAGGTAAGTCTACAGAGTTAAAATAGCAAGAGAACAGCTCAGCAGAAGCCGGCACACATTGCTTTTACTGTCTTTGGCTAAACCACGTTCATTTCACAGGAATGTTACACAATTGCCAGCTTTGTGTGTGTCACTGAAATGCTAAGCTCGGCTGAATATGGTAAAAGAGCTGTAACAATCCAAATCATAATCTTTAGGCTTCGCATCCCCTTGAATGGGGGATCAGTCAGTGCCAGCCAGCACGAGAGGTGGGTGTCAGCCACCACGTGTGCAGTGAAAGCACCACCCATTAGCACCGGGGAGCCACATGGCTGTTCACATCTTTTAAAATTTTATGTAATGTAAAAAAATAAGAAGCAAGAAAATGTCTAGTAGACCTACATTAATTCTGCATACAAATGTCTTTATTTTACTTCTCAGTATCCTCAGGACTTGAGAGGGAATGCTTACACTTGCACGTGCCTACTGAAATGATTGAATTCTCTTTTCTTTTGAATGGCTTGGTCTGCCTGCTGAGCACTAATTGCAGCTGGGTCTGAGTCAGCTCCTGTTTAAGTGTATCCCTGCAAATAAGCCATTAATTGTGGTGTGCCTTTCCATGGAAACAAGCTAACCCAAGATCTCATTTGTCCCTCTTTAGTAAAACTCTTCTCCAGGGACCCAGCTAACAAGGGCATCTTCATTTCCGGGACCTCAGGGCCGTGTTCTGTAGCAAAATAAATCTGTGCTGGGTAATGTGCTGAAGTGCAGCCACCTCTGGCTGGTGCTCTCAAGAAGGGCCAGAGGTCCCAGGGTGATGCCATGGGAGACAGTTCAATACAGCTGCGATTGTTGGAAGCCCAGGGAAACAGCATGGTGCAGGGTGGGATGAGAGGAGAGGTGTTTTCCAGGATGGGTGCTCTTGGTTTTTACCAAGGCAATGGCACACTGTACACTTGCCTAGGTGAGGGAAATGAGAGGGTGAGACTCCCCTTGGGCAGAGAGATGGCTGGGAGGCCTCAGATCTGGCAGAGTTCAGGAGCATGTGTACCCTTATTTTAGGATGTACAGTGGTCCGGGGTGCACAGAGGGGCTATTTGCAGGAGGAATGTCATGTTTTACAATTCTTAAAAGGACTTGTGCGGTTGGTGTTGCAGCCTCTACACCCAACCCCAAGCTCACAAGAAACTGAAGAAGAAAAGCAATTCCGGGCACTGTTTGAGCAGATTTCAGGAAAGGTGAGTGCAAAACGCTTTGGGTCAGAGCAAGATGTAAAAAGAGGGGAAACACTTCTGCTCCTACCCAGGGCCACGTGAAACAAACCCGACGTATTTTGGGAGGATGTTTAGTTGTAGTGTGTTGTTTGGGCACCAGATGTCACCATGCCTTATGGCTCGATGGATAAGGGCGCAGTCCCTGGTGAGCAAGCAGGAGGACCAAAGCTAGAACTCAAGCTCTGAAGGAGCCTACCTGGTTTAATGTTCAGCTGCAGTTGATTTTTCTTTGAATCAACAGCTCCCGCTTGAGATCTCCTTCAGACAGACTTATGCACAGCAGCACTGCTGTATTTTTTCAGCCCTTTAATTTTTAGACTTTTCTGGGTTTTGTATGGTTCTCTTTTGCTGAGTTGCAATAAAGTACAGATGAGTGATGTTTGTGTTTTCTGAGGTTTTTGGTATGTCTGATTACAGAAATATTCAAGTAACAGATGCTTCACTTTTTTTTTTTTACAGGACATGGAGATATCTGCAGAAGAACTTGAATATGTTCTGAATGCTGTATTAAAAAAAAGTAAGTGCTGACAACTTCTAAGTGAAGGGTTGTAGAGAACTTTATAAAATCTGCCATTAAATTCATTTACATATAGAAAATTAAAGGCTGTCTTACGACCCCCACCTGGTGTCCTTGAGCCAGTGAGGGCAGAGCCAGGAAAGCATTTGGTCCATGATCTAACCACGAACTTGCCCTGCCTCCAGCACGATCCATGTCAGCTCAGTGAGGCCAGCTCTCTATTGCACTACCACTCTGCTGTGGAGAGACAGGCACTAGGCTGGGACTTTTAAGATCTGGATGTAGCCCATGATCCTGCTACAGGCCTTTTGTACAATGGGAAACCTGTCACTCTTTGAACCTCATCTCCTGATTTACAAAGCAAGGACAGTATTTCCTGTCATGTCTCCAGTAAATGCATCTTCTGTCTGGACTAAGACTTCTCTGTAGTAAGAGCTGCCTTCAACTTCCAGTGCCCAGGTTCTCCCACAATTAGGACTAAGAGTCAGCTATCTCTGTTCATGAATCCCATGTTCTACTTTCAGTTTATAAAAGACAGCTCTGCCCAATGATTTCTTTCCTGTTATTGTTCTTTTTCAGCAAAGAACATAAAATTCAAGAACTTAAGTCTCATTTCATGCCGAAATATCATTTCTCTTTTGGATGTATCCTTTCAAATAAGTGCTTGTGGGGCTAAATGAAGAATGAATATAATTGTCCATAACATTGTATGTCGTGGATGTCAGAGATGGATTTGGTAATGTCATGGCAGATCACTACCCAAAGGAAACAAAAATACATGACTGTTTTATCCTGATTTTTATTTTAGAAATTTAGGGTTAAGAGTTTCAAGACAAACTGTTTTCTATTGCAGACTTAGAGGCAGATGCTTTAATGCTGAGCGCCTTTAGAAGTAAATCTCAAGCTACTTCTGTATAGAACAGTGCGTTTTTTGAGCTGTGGTTTATTTGAAAGCGACCTAGAAGACAAAACTCAAGAAAAGCCTGTTGTCTGGAGAGCTAAATTCACCAGACAGAGTTGTATGTGCAAGTTATGGGTCAGAAATTAAGGATCAGCAGTGGTGAAAATTGCTGATATCAAAGCTCTTTTTTGACAATGTTTAAAAACTGGAAAGTCTGGTCTTTCAGCTGGTTCCTGGGACTCCAGGAAACAGATGTGTCAGTGAGAGTTGTCTGTCCAAATTTAGGCATTTGTGGTGGAGGCGTCTACATCTAAGCTAGCTTTCTAGACTTCCTTTGTAGATCCCGAAGGGGATGGTGGAATTAATTGTTACGGGTGTACCTAACCGAGGGATGCTAAATGACTGCTCAGACATCAGGTGAGGTGAATCACAGCCCTGGTAGTTCCCCACCAGTTCTGGTTCCTGCTGAGTTTGCTTAGCATGGCTTGTCCTCAGGTAGAGCTGCTTTTGCAGTATGCTTTCCCAATAAACAGTTTTGTTACACGTCAGACAAAACAGTCCCACCAAGGCAGGTATCTAATGCTTGGTTTACGTCTTGCTTGTTCAGCTGAGATGTTCTTGTCTTTTGCTTCTGTTGCTCCAGTCTATGACAGAGGTAGCATCCATTCAAACACTTCTAAGAGAAAACCAAAACAGACAAAACTTTATCCTGTTAAAGCTAGTTTGTAATATTAAAATTCAATGCAGATTAGTCACCCTGCACATGCAATGAGAAATAGGGGGCCAGTCCTAAATTTCCTCGCTTGAAAACCAAGACTCAGTAGGGAGCTGGTCCATGTTCACATCTCATCCTTACACGGTATTGGCACAGAGCCAGGGCCTGCGCTTGACCCTGGAGCATGGCAGCAGTTCTAGGTTTACTATTTAGGATACAACTAAATAGTTTCCATGATTTGCAATGCTTCCAAGCAAATCTCTGCACAGTTTTGAATTAATGGGGAGACATCTCTTCCTCTGCTTTGGAAGCACAAGGAATGCAGACACAGTCATCCCACTCTGGATATGCTATTTGGAGCACAATGGAGGACCAAAACCATAAAAATGCAAACCGGAGTCAATGCTGGCATAGTCTCCTCTGTGTCACATGCTACTGAATTCCCTGGCGATGGTCACCATGCGGTGGTGAGGAGCAGGCACAGAGCTCTACACAACCCTGGGAAGAAGAACCTGGCTGGGTAAAAAAACCCTTTGCAGAAGTGAGAATGTCCTTGGGATCTGTGGGTGCCCTCAATAATGTCACCAGTGTAGGTGCTCAAATAACAGTCAACATTAGCTAGACCCCACTTGGCATGTTTTGACCTTTGTGAGTGCTCGCTGAGCCAGTGTGCATCTGAGCAAGGGCTTTGTCCTGGCGAGATGGTAAAGGGAAGGGGAATGTGACCATTCCTTATTTAGCATTTCAGAGCAGGTGCCTCATCCTGGAAGTGAACTGTGTTTGGGGGACATCAGTAACTCAATGAAGTAAGTCCCTCACTTCAGGCAGAGGGAAGGTCAGGCAGATCTAATCATTGCCTCGTAGAACTGCTATACAGGCATTTATTTCAGACCATAAGGACCAGATTTTGCAGTTGCACTCTACTACTCCCATTAATTTTTGGTTGAGCCATTGCAGCAGAGCCTGGTCTCTAGATAAAAACACTGAATAGCACATTGGTTGACTAACTCCTTTGGGTTCAGTAGCAATTTGTTTTAATCAGGTGATTTAATTCTCTGAATCATTTATATCCCATTTACATCCAAAACTGTTCTTGCCTTAGAATAATTTGTCTTTCTTCCTCGTGTAGAGCCTGAACTGCTCAGCTGTGTTTTTATATCACATAATGTTCCTCCAGTATCACAGCCACAGCCATGACTGTAACTGCTGGAGCTCTACTTCATGAGAAATCCCAATGCCAGTGTCAGCAGCACCACAGGCTTTCCAGTCAACTTAACATTTTCTGCTTAAAGGAACTACTCGGATAAGTTCAGACTGAATTTAGACTGCCGTATACAAGTCCTTTTCCTTAGTTCATACCACCAGACCAATGGCAATGGGAAACTGGAATTCAGTGAGTTCAAAGTTTTCTGGGAAAAAATGAAGAAATGGATAGTAGGTGACATTATCCACTGTAATTTTTCCTCCATTTCATTAGCTACTTCCTGAACAGTTTATTAGGTATATGCAGACAAAAATGGAGACAGGAGTGTGTTCAAGCCATGAATTTTAACACAAAACAAATGTTTTAAAAGCATGGGGTTTGTTTTGGATAGTCAAAGACATTCTTAGCTTTCCATGATGCTAAACCATAACGGTTTTCTGGAAATAACTGAGATTTTTGTAAGCTAATCAACTATGTTTGGGATAAAGAATGAAATGGACACTAATAAGCAAGCCAGTCAAAAGGAAACTTAAGGAGTTTCCATAACTGCTGTTGTACAGAAGAAGAAAGTGATGATTCATGACTAGTAGGAAACAATCATTTCCCAAGTCACTGCATTTTCATTACTGATCTCTCAGGAGTCAACTGTAGTGAAGTCTGGAAAAGTGCTGATTCTAATTTTAAACACATTTCCTGGCCACTGTATATGGCAGAAAGAATAAGTAGGCTTGCAGAATCAATCACAGACTGAATATTAAAATTAAAGACATTATAATTGTTTCCTTATGGCCATTAATAGGTTTTTCTGAATTCATGCTTTTCCAAAGCATTCAAAATATGCAGTTCTTTGCTTCTTGTCTAGCCCGTCAGAAATGGCCAACACTTTTTCTGGGTACTAGTGCCACATCTCTTTTAACAAAGGACACACTGTGTTTTAACAAGGGGCTTGAGAAATCCCTGTATCCTGTTGGAAGATTTGCACGTATATTTGCTGGAAAATTTTGAGTTAAATGTGATGACAGCTCCAAATAACTCATATTCCAAAGGAGAGGCATATTTGTCGTCTCAGTAAAAGGATGGAATTTAACTCCAGCTTGAAAATTGCTTAATATATAGGTCAAAATTCAAACTGTTTGACCATTCTCTTGGTTGTACCATGAATGTGGCTATTCAGATCTTTTATACTTAGAAGCAAATGAGTAAGTGACAATATTAACGTCATGTTAAACAGTTTGTCTCTAGTGTTCAGAACTCTGGAGAAAAACACAAAAGGAGATTAAGAGGATGTGTCAGTTAAGAGTTAAAAGAGAACAATACATCCTTTCCAGTTAAAAACACTTCTTTAAAAATCGTGAAATTTTTAACGAAGAGCAACTCATTATTTTTTAATGCTTGGATTTGGCAGTACTTGTTTAAGTCACAACAACCTGTTCACATGACAAAGAGAATTGGGACAAAGATTTGCTTCTCTGTTACAAAATCAGACTGGGTCTAGTCCAAAGTCTTGTCAGCATTCTTAAATGCTTATACTATGCAGTTGGAGATAAACACCTTGCCTTTCTATGCCATATCTGTGCTCCCTTTCACATGCCAGTACTGAGCTTTCTCTGTGCTCCTTTCATAACAGAGTATCTTTCTTCAGTTTGACTTTGATAAATCTGGCTCCATGTCCTCTTATGAGCTTCGTGGTGCTCTTAAAGCTGCAGGTAAGACAAGAGCTGCATTTTATCTGGTCAACCTGTTGGGCAGATCAGCGCAGGTGAAGAGGACAATCAATCACACGGGCCAGGTGCTCCTGAACAGAAAGGAGGTCTAAACCCCAGAGAGAACCTGGGCACATTGAGTAGGCTAATTTTGCCCCAGGTATCCCCAGTCCTGAAAGGCAGTCAGTCAGAGCAATCTCTGTATTTTATTGAGCTCTGTTAAACTCAACAGGGCTGCACATGTGCAGGGTTAGACCCTGAAATAAACGACTTTAGAGCCCATTTACATTCAAGGGTTGAAGGAATAATGAGTAAGCTGCTATGAAGAGCAATCACTGCATTAGTATTTCATCACAAATTATTTTTATTAAAGCAGATAATTTTGCAGAAATCCCTCCAAATTCGAGAAGACAGAATGGTCTCTCTTACAGCACAGTGCAGTGCCTGAAAAATTTCTTGTTCAGAGTTTGTTATTAATTGCAAACTGAAGGAACTTTGTGGTTAGATCTCTTTCTGGATGGATGTGGGCCACTGAAGTATCCTCCCATTAAGTGGTTTTCAAGATTAGTTAATAAAGATCTGTAGATTTCCCCTGGATCTGTGAGGTTGCTCACCTTTTCTTTGTGTGTGTTTGTCTTTGGGAAGGATACCAACTCAACAACTACCTGCTGCAACTGATTGTCCTCCGATATTCTGATGAGCAGTTCCAGATTGAATTTGATGATTTTCTGAACTGCTTAATTCGCCTAGAGAATGCAAGTCGTGAGTATCTTCTTCCTCTGGAATTTCATCCCCTTTGAAAAAGAAATTGTTCTGCTTTCGGCTGTTGAGCATGTTGCACAATATCTGAGATCGAGAACAAGGCTGACAGAAAGGAGCTGTGTTTAGCATTTGCATTTAGGATGGCTTTTCTCCTGTAAAGTGAAGAATGTCCTGCTGCTAATGGAAAATTTCCCCATGTGAATAGAGCTTGCTACATAAACTCTGCAGCAATGTTGAAGGCATGTGAAGAATGCTGGTAAAGTCCATGTTGTAACCCTTCTTGTGGCTCACCCAGGAGCTTAATTTGGGGTCACACAAGTTCAAGGTTCAAATATTACTTGTGCCTCATGGAAAGAGAAAATCGGCATGCGCTTGGGCCGGTATCTCCTGTATCTTTTAAATAACATGTTCCCTTTTGGCTTCAGATGTGGCTCCCTGTATATCAAGGCACGCAAGGTCTCAGTTCACTTCTGGCACAGGGTCACTCTCATTACAAAGCAGCAGTAGTAGAGATAGGTTAAAAGGCTGGATAAATGCTGAAGTGATTATTAGTGTGGCTCCAAATTCAAATAAAACCCAACTCACTCTATGAGAAGAAAAATCAACTTTCTTCACTGATTTTTTTTTTTGTTTTGTTCTTCTCTTTATTTTCTGGTTTGACTGTAGCAATAGAATTATTAAATTTCTGAGAGATAAAAGTTAAATAAGATATATAAAAAAATGCAAATTGCTTGGCTTGATTTCAGAGTATCCTCCAAATCTGACTGTTTAGCACATTCAGGACACCTCTTCCAGACAAGTCCTGAAGTGAGCTTTGCATAAAGGCCTTAAGTCAGCAAGACATTTCCTCTTGCAAGGACTTAGCTTTGTCAGAGGAGCTACCACCACCAAGCAATCCTAAGCAATCTGCCTTTGCGCCAGGCCTTCCCTCTCCTTGGCATGGCCACTCGTCGTTGTGGGATGGAGAGCTCATGTATGAATATGAATGAGGTGTATTTATAGCACTGGTGTCCTGTTTTTCATTTCAGGAGTATTCCAAGCACTGAGTGCGAAAAACAAGGAGTTCATTAACCTGAATATAGGCAAGGTATGAGCACAGATTCATAAACATTGACAAAATGATGGGGTTTCTCTAGAGCTTTGTCCTCTTGTAAGAACTGGAGTATTTCTGCATGACACTTCAGGTGTCCGTGAGAGTGCAGCGGGGATATCTGCCATAGGTTTCACCACGGCTGGAATTTTACAGCCCACTACAGCCCACACACTGATTAAATCTCCTCCATGCTATTTCCTTCCTTCCTTGCCCTGTGGCATATTGACAGCTTCCCATGCCCCTTTCTAGTTTCTCTGCTTTTCTTCCTTCCTTGGGTGCCAGGTTTCAGTGGGGGAAAGAGGAAGGAGCAGATGGGGATTGGGGGGGTCTTTCACTCCCCCTGAATCTCCCAGGAATTCAGATCGGCCTTGCCTATGCATGTCTGTCATTTGCTTCTCACACTGCTCAGCTCACAGGTTTCTTATTTTCTTGTGCTCTCTTTGTCTCCCTGTTGCTGTGAGCTGTCTCTCATTTCACACTAAGTCTAAGCTTCCTGGGGTGAAACACAATGAATTCCCAGGCAAAAGAAATGTGGGAACCCGTGTGGACTGCTGGGATGCAAATAAAGTAACTGCTGTTTCCTGCATCTAGTGCTTGGAGAGCTTTGCCTTATTCCTTCCTGCTGGCTGAGGTCTCTCCTTAATGACAGGATGTAAAAGCCAAGTGAGCAAAGGTCCTTTTTCCTGCATGGGGTCAATTCAGAGCAAAGCACTGCTTTGGAATGGCTCTCATTTGGGGAAAGACATGGGGAGGGAGAAGGGCCTGAAATACTTTATTGTAAAGTTGATCTTTTTCTGATACTAGTTTATCAACCTGGCAATGAACATCTGAAGAAGTCTGATTTGGATGCCAGGAGTTTCTTGCGACTTTGCTGCCGAGACTTTTGCCCCAAGAGCCGAGGTCCCCTTCACATGCAAACTTCACCAGGAGATTTCCTGCAGAGGAACATGCATACTGTCCCCCCCTTTCTGTTCTCCAGCCCTGTCGATGAGTTCAAGTGTCAGATCATGTGTTTTTGTTTTTGGTAGAGCCTGATACTGGATTAGGCACTGAGCATTTGGATGGGGCACACATGCCTCTCAAGCAGGCTGAAACTAATGTTCCTCAGAGACCACAGGTTTTTATGAAATAGGATTGTATTTAGTTTCAGCATAGCACAGACTACAGTAATTAAAAATCTTTATTGCTGCTTGGCTACCGATTACTGTAAGGTGCTTTCGAAAATACAAGGTTGCATAAAACTTGTTCAGTTTGGAATTTATTTCCAGGCATAATGTGTGGCTACATGACAAGTACCCTGTCGTAGCCACATGAATTGCAGTCTGGTGAACCGTGGACAAAGAAAGACTAGGGGATGTATGGATGAAAATTCACTTCTTAATAGTTGTGGTCCCAGGTCCAGGGCTCCTTAGGAGGATGTTTAAGCTAAGGTTTGACATTCATCACAGATATACTTTAGGGAAAAATGATTGCATCTCACCTATTCTTAGTCCTTCCTCTGCTACCAACAAAGTTCCTCTGCTTCACACTTTGCTGTGTAGCCAGAGAAGGTCCCACAGGCCCATCTCTGCAGAGCTGCACACAGTTTGTCATCATCTTCAGAGAAACACACATGGCCTCTGAGACAGTGAGCTCTTGCATGGGGCCGGTTTCCTCCAGTCTGAGATTGTGTTCCACACAAACCATGCTCCAGAAGAACAACTATAATAGTTTTAGATTAACTAAATGTACCCATTGGTAAGGTCCTGATCCCTGCAGATGCTATTAAGCATCTGTGACTTATACAGTATTATTCATGTGATGTGGGTAGCCAGTGCTGACTTAAAAAATAACAGTAATAGCAGCCAGGGACTTAAGAGGTCTTCATAGGATTTGTTTCCATGATTATCTTCATAACTTATGTCTCTTTTATAATGAATCAACTGTCCGGATTTGTTTTCTAAAACCTTTCTTGCAGTGAAACAGATGGCCCTAGACTAGCCTTGCATTCCCTACTGTCCAGGATCACTGAGACAGACAGGATTTTTTTTTCTCTAGATTTAGACCTAATGATCAATTCAGGAAAGAAAATCAAGCTGCAGTAAAGGTGAAGCTCCAACAATGAAAAAACATGCAGGTCATGGGGCTTAAAATACCAACTTTCTTTTTTTCTAGCAGTTATAATCTTGTAACTATGCAAAAAATACTCTGGAGCTAGCTGGAAGCTGTGCAAAAGCTGATGGTTGCAGTATTTGATTAACTGAGGTACTCAGCCCCAAGAGATGTATTGATTTTCAGATGTGCTGATTGTATGCCCTTTTACAGCACCAGAGACAGCTGTCTAAATTTGTGAAAGTTTGGATTAAAATCTAGACTGTCCTATAAACATTCAGCCACATACGTGAAACAAAAAATAAATCCTAATCACAGATCCTTAACTGGTTCACTGCACAAGCTTAGATGTGGATACAAATTTGTTGTTATATACCATTGTTAACAAGCTATGCAGAAGAAAAGAGATGTCTTAATACCTGGCATTACCAGTGTAGCTTTCTGTTCCTCTCCACAGAGCTGGTATTGTCTCAAGAAACCAAGATTGCTATACGAAAATGATAAATAAAGGTGGGAGCAATGAGGTACAGGCAGAAATCTCCTCTGCTTTAAAAACAAAATTCATGCATTTAAGAAAAGAGCACCCTGGGGAGTTTTCTGCCCACTCAGAGCAGTTGACTGTACTGCTGACTGTACCACACGGAACTTGAGAGATAATATCTGAGTTCTTTAGGAATCAGCCTCTTTCTTGGGCAGCCAGCTCTTTGCAGAGAGCCCAGTCCCAGTCCTACCTTGGGGCTTACACGACACCCACAGCCTCAGCAGAGGGCACATAAGGGAGTTAAGCACAAGAGAATTGGTGGGTACAACCGGGGTGGTCCATGGCCACTCAGACTCTGTTGTAGCACAGTCCCTGTCTCACCACTTCGGCTGTAAGGGTATTACAGATGGACGTGCTGAAAGCCTCGCCAGTATCAAGGTGAAGAACAGTAATTGCTCCCCCTTGTCCTATGTGCTAGACCGTTTCCTTTCCGCACTGGAGCAAGGCCCACCTTAAAAAGGGAAGAGTAACTTTGGCAGCAACTTTTGCATGTGAAGATGGGGGATTATATAATCCCTGGTGAGGTGGTGTTTTTGTGTGCTATTACACTGTTTGTGTGACTGACTGGGTGGGAGAGCGAGACGTTTGATTTCACAGCCCCACCTGAACACAGTCGTCCTTCTCACCACCGCACCCGCCTGGTGTTAGAGCAGGAGGGCAACTTTGCCCAGAAACAGGAGTTTGGGCTTGCTGGTCTTCTTTCCTTTTAATCAAGGATCTTGAACTTGAAGTTAGATCTTGCTGCCTTCTCTGACATGAGATGGGATGCAGATATGTTTGGCTCTGTACCATTATAGGAGCTCTGGCAAATGCCGTACGGTGCTCTGAAAGCTGTGAGTGGTACATTCCCTAAAGTGGTGCACACAGACCTTGTTAGCAAGAATGGCTCATGCTGGGAAGCTCTGCCTTGTCTGCTAATAGCAACATTAATGGGGAACATGAGAGTCATTTTTCATAATTATATGAGTGGAAAAAACTAAGAATCACTTAGCTACAGGGTTGCAATCTGAGTGTGCTTTCCCACTACCTCACAGAATGAAAAATCTCACTCTAAACCTGCTGCTAAAGCCTCAGGTTGGATGTTAGCAGGGGCTGGCTGCTGCCCTGGAGCTGATTGTCCCTCCTCCGCTCCCCTGTCTCCTCTCAGCTACCTCAGCACCCCAAGAGTTTGGGCGGCTCTGAGACATGGCATGTTTCTGAGTTTAAAGGAACAACATCAACTGAAGGCATAAGCTTTTTGAGAGGGTATTCATCTGGGGTTTGCCCCAGTCTCCACCACCTCCACCACCCCAGCCACCACAATGGCAGATTTGGGAATGGCATTTTCCTGCCTTGAAGTAGGCTTTCTTCCCAGCCTGTTGCTGAGGCCAGAAGGGAGATAGATAGTGAAAACTACCATGAAAAACTGCCTCAAAAAACTGAAGAAACTGAAAAACAGTGAAATTGTGTCCTGCCTTTTCTCCAGATAAGCACAGACAGAAACCATCAGTAAACGTTGTGGGCACAAGGGTGGTCAGAAGCAACCCATACTTCTTCAAAAAGCTCCCAAGGAGTGGCTCAGCAATGCTGCATCTTTGTTTTGTTGGTTTGTTTTTTGGTGGGTTTTTTTTTGGTGGGTGTTTTGGGCTTGTTTGTTTGTTTGTGGTTTTTTTGTTTTTGTTACAGACCTATTTTAAGCCCCACTAGGTCTTTTGGGAGCCTGCAAACTCATGTGTCAGCACAGGTGGTGCATGAGGCATTGCGGGGGAAGTGAGGGGGAAAGAAAAAAAGTGAAATCTGGCCATCCCACTGCTGGAAAATCCTCCATATTGTGGTGCTGTGGTGCCAGGTAGGAGACATGCTGGAAGTGATGTGGCAGTTCACCCCATTTCTAACAGTTGTGGTTGCTTCCAGTCACGAAAATTAAATATTTATGGATAGATATGAGTTATCTATATAATTTTCATTTGAACCACATTATCTCTCCACCAGTCCCCCACCTCCCCCCTGAAATATGTGAGTCTTTGTGCTTTTTGACTTGTGGCAGTGTACATTTTGGAAGCACATCAGAGTGCTGAGGGCAGTTTGCAATGTTCCCAGTAAGGCTGGAACTTTTAAAAATTAATTATAAATAGTTGCTGATTGAGGTAAACACACAAGATGTCAGCAATTGCCAGCAACTATCTTTTGCACGTCAGGCACTTATAAGGGCAAGTGTGTTATAAATTGCTCTCCTAAAATCTCTTATTTTCATCCTTTGCCCTTTGCATGACTCTTCAAGGGAAGTGAGCTCCACTGAGCAGGATTTGGCCTCCTGGGCAGCCTGGATACCTCTTTGAGTATTATCCACAGAGGCAGAGGACTCAAACAGGGCAAAGATAGCAGCAGGCATTAGACACATGCCTGTTCTTCTTCTGGCCCAAGGAATATATAGCTATAACTCTTCATTGCCATTTTTTCCTTTTTTTTAGTTAAAAAGCCCTGAACCAAAGTAAGATGGTGCATTCATCCCCATCTCCTCCAAGTATACAGCAGAAATGGCAAATACTTTCCCTTTCAGGTACTTCACTGGACTCCTTGAAGTGTCCTGTTTTCCCTGGTCCTTCCAGAGAGGAAAAAGCATTTAGCCACAGATCCTAAAAAGTGTCCATGTTTCATCTTGCCCAGGGACAGATGGAGCTGCCCACATGCCTTACCTGCAGTGCAGTGTTTGCCATGCACGAGGGCCACATTCCCTCACACCTTGGGAGAGGCCACCCAGGAAAACAAGGACAGGGATGGGGGTCCCCTCATGAATATTGTGTGGCCACCTCGCCTGGCAGACAGCCCCTCCAAAGGACACAGCCCAGCCATTGCCCTGGTGAGGGGGGCAATGCCAGCATTTTGTGACAATTTTATCCAGTTGCTAAGCAGCTGGGTCCCAGGGACACAAATAAAGTGAAAACAAAATGTCCCGAAGGAAAGCAGCCGCGCTGCTCTGGGAGAGCACTCCAGCTCCTCTGCCCTCCTCACTCAGACGCGCACGGTCTCGTGGGGCTGTGCCAAGGGCTGTGCCAGGGCATGAGTGAGAGTGATGGCAAGTGCAAGGATTTGGGAAGGGGCTCCGGCAGCCAGGGTCCAAGCTGAGCTGGCTTCTCTTCTCGAGGGGATGCAAGCCCACGCCTGCCTGCAGAAGGCTGGCAGAGGGCACACACCTGGCTTTTCCAGGCCCCCAGCTCCAGCTGAGTGTGTGCTGAGCCCTGAGCACTGCTGGGGCCAGAGAGCAAATCTGTGTCCAGCTCTTCAGCCCAGCACTCAGGGCACCCACTCACTGCTGGGATGCAGTTTCTGTGTCTCTAGACAGTTAAGTGTTTTATGGCAAGCATTCTCCTTGTCTGACTACCAGTACCAGCAAATTATACTTTTAAATGCTTACATACTCCCTGCATCCCTGTCCTCTCAAAGAACTGCCCTGTTTCACTGCAAAGCAGAATAGTCCAGCACAGGCAGCTGAGAAGATCCCAACCACCACACCATGGTGTCTCATATGCCAGTGCTTAGAGCTGAAACAGGAGATCTGGGCTCAAAACCCTTGAGTAATTCCAATAGCATTTACCTCTCTCCAGTCTCCTCTGGTTGTTAGACACTCAGCCTTTCCACATTGGTTTAACACCCAAGTTCAAGGCTATATTCCATTCAGGAAATAATCTGTGGGACCTCATTGCTCAGAGAATTTGTGGAGTCTCCCTCACCGGAGATGTCTAAGAACTGCCTGGACACAATCCTGTGCCATGTGCTCTAGAGTGACCCTGCTTGAGCAGGGAGGCTGGACCAGATGACCCCCTGTGGTCCCTTCCAACCTGACCCATTCTGTGATATATCAGCAGGGCATTTTAGGACACAATACTGTGTAGCAGAACCATTTATTGTACAAAGAGGAGCCAACACAAGTCTCCAGGGATGCAGTCACATTGCACTACAGCCCCCTTGGTCATCCAGCAGCAGGCTGCCAGTATGGGCATCTCAGCATCTGCTCCAGCTTCAAAGCAGATTATCTGGTGCCAGAGAAAATGGATTTATCATGACTGATCCCATTCATTTCCTAGAGGACATGCCAAGTGACTGAAATAGAAATGGGGTCAGCAATTAATAGGGTAGCTCTCAGTCACTGTCACCATATGTTGATATGATGATGGCTGGTTTATCTATTTACCTGATAAATAGCTTACTGAAAGTTCTATCAGGACAGAGGTCAAGGAGAGTGGAGACAAAACTCAAGGGGGCTGTTGTACAGACACTGACATCCTCATTGATTTCTTCTCCAGCACTGGAACTTGCATAAACATTTCTCCCATTTCAGGGAGGGTTTCTTCATGTCCCTGGGGAAAGGGGAGTGGATGAGTCACAATCAGCTGCAGCCTCAGCTTAGCTTTCTGCCCTACCAGGTTCAGCTGAAGACTGTCTGACTTTATTCCTTACAGGGACGTCATATATGGTGTATTTTCTTGAACTGGGGCAGGGAAACTTTTGAGCACAAGAAACAGAGATTGAGAAGTGTCTTAATGAAACTACCACAATGGCAGAAGGCCAAGTTGTGTCTTACGTTGTTGGAGCCAGGAGCTCTGGGACATCTTTAGTCCTGCCATGACAAAGGCTATTTCAGTTTCTGATCCTTATAATAAGTCCAGCTTTCTCTGCAGCTCATGGGTAGTACGTCTCCAACAGAACCCACAGCACTCTTTTAAAGAGATGTTATTCCTTCCTGAGGCAGGAAATTTCAAGCTTGTCAAAGCACTTTTCTGAGCCAACAAGAGCTACAGTAGAAAAATTTTGATCAAAAACAGGTGCACGGCTGGCTGGGAGGCTGAAAAAGAGTCGCTGTGCAGTTTGCATAACCCCTGGGGAAAAGATATATAACTCAGTGTGAGGAAAAGAAAATGAGCTCTGGGTTGAGTGTGGGATGGTGAATCTGCAAGGAGCTGGAGAGCGATGGCTCCCTCAGCAGCTCGCACTGCAGTCTGCAAACATTTCATGGCAAGTCTGGCTTAACTGGCTGGCATTACAGCTTGCCTAGCCCACTAGGGAGCAAATGTGCTGCTCCCTTCTTCCAGGGTGAAGAAAGAGTGTAAGACATAAACAGCCACAATTATCATGGGTTTAAGTCTTGGGAACCAGAAGTAAAGGCTCCATCACCACCCCAAAAGTTCTGAGGAGAAGAGAACCATTTGTCAGGGGGGTTGTGTCTCACAGAGCTCACTGATGTTGAGGAATGATGTATGGGGCAAATCCTTCTGCGTAAAGAAGGCTGCCTGTATGCAGTTTTTGGGGATGGGACACTTTTCTTCATTATTTTAGCCTACAGAGACCTCCAGTAAAACCATTTAATCTGATTAATCAAATACCTATGGATGGCATTGGAAAGAAACTTTCCCAACTGTGTACAGATTTTGCGTTTAAACTGCCCTCATGCTCTTCAAGGCATATCCTTGAGGACAGCCACCTGACTTCTGCATTTCCTAAAAACAGATGCCTATTTTCGAGTATAAAAAACTTCCACAATGCCAAAGTCCATTTGAAGAGCCGCGCGCACAGAGCAGCTTTGCTGCCGGGATGCAGCCGCATTGCACCCCAGACATTCTGATGAGGATGGTGAGAGGGGCTGGGCAGGCAGCAGCTGGAGCCCACTGCTGTAGCCAGATGCAGGGATGTTCCCACAACACCCAAAGCGTGGGGACAATATGTAAACATGAGGCAAATGGAGCCCTGTCCTTATTTCCTTCCATAGACCACAGCAAATTTCTCCATTACCACACCACACCTGGGACCTAAGATGGCCCAAGAGACACGAGACACGGTAGCTTCGCCCTGCTTATGGCAGAAAGACACGACCCTTGATTTGGGCTCACTGAAAAGATGCTCTTTGCCTCACGTGGGGTGGAAATCATTCCACCGCTGCTCAGAATTTCAGTCTGGATTAGAAAGGCGCCTTCCTTGCTGGCAGCCTTTGCAGTTGCACTGTCAGTGCCATAGAATTTCATCTCCTCCAGAAGCCTCTGAGAAAGTGAGAATTGTCAGGCTTTTTACTGGAAGTTTCAGCTTCTATGATTACTGAGAATATCTATAAAATGGCATTAGAGCAAGCCTTAAAGCTTCAGAAAACTGAATACAAATAAAGATCAATCTCAATTAATAATTTTTGAAGTCTAAACCCTATTGATAATTTTAGTGGCCCTAACTCATGGTTTGTGAACGTATTGATGTGTTGTCACTGCTCATGACATGAAATAACCCTACACTGGCTTTGTTTACAGGCAAGGATTTCCTTCCCTAATAAATGATTGAAAACGTTCAGTCAATTAACTCTCCAGAGTTGTTAATTTAGTAGTTTCCTGATCATTAACAACCAGTTCTTGCAAAGCACTAACACCAAACTACCCCAAGAGTGGGAATTTGTGGTTTAGACCTATGAAGACCTAACATCAGTTTTCTAATGCTGCATTGTTTGACTGAGCAGTATTCCTTTTCTCTCCGTACTCTCTTTGCTCTTGGGCATCTCTCAGATGAGGAGATATGGAAGGGAGATATGGAAATCTACTGCTTCAGAAGCACATTGATATGTGTGTTAAGGTAGGCTTATATACTTTATATAAAATATGTAATATAAATAATGATTTTTATATAGAGATATGCATGTGTTTTAGGTACATGTAGCACAGCTTGTATACAAGGCTTCAGTCATAGCTCCCATTAGTGAGGCAGCTGGTCCCCTGAAGGTACTGACAGCCAACTTTTGGTTCACCATGCATGGATTATCCAATTTCACAATTAACTGGGAAAGGGTACCAAAGCCCCAAGCCTGCCCTGCTCAGAAAACTGCCCATAATCACAGACTCACCTCTGTCCCAAGGGCACAATTCTGTTTCTCTAGTTACTCATTAACATGGAAGGCAAAAAATTTCCCATATGTTTCATGGACCTCTGAAGGGAAAGACACAGGCGTGTGCAAGTGTCTCCATGCGGGAACCAGGCTGTGGTGCTGTAAGGAAGAGCTCCCCGAGGTCAGTGCAACAAACCTTGCCATGGTGAAGGCCTATCAATCAATCTTGCACCACTTGTTTTGCCTCTAAATGGGAGCCAGACTTCAAAACTCTAAATATTTTCCAAGTGGCAGGGCCAAGCGGGCAACAGTGAATGCAGAACTCGCTGTAAAATGCTTTTTTTTTCTCAGTTGGTCTCTTTGCTATGTAGGTTGTTGAAGGCTCTACAATGTGACTGGTCTTCTTGAAACAAGGAACCAGCTGTCCCTGGTGTCCAACCACAAACCTGAAGGAAGTTCTACACCCTGCAGGTACTTTCTCCTTATTTCCATGCTTCTAGCTTTCACCCTGCATATACATTGCACACATAGATTTCTTCTCAGTCAAGTTTGCATGAGACAGCGAAGCAAAAATATCCCAGGCATTTTTGCCTCTTCTTTGTGTCTCACTTAGTTCACAGTCCCTACAAGCCTCAGAAGCCCTGAGTAACTCCTGAAGGCAGACACCTTCAGCTCCAGTCAAAATTATGTTCAGCATTCAGCACTCAGCCTTTCCCATCTGAAAGCCAGCTTTAGGCCAAGCAGCATTGACTTAAACGATTTATCAAGGTATGTGGCAACTCAAGAGGGCTTTCAGGGCTCTGGAGGCTAAAATTAGACGTGGCACTTACATCCCGGCATTGGCAGCACACGATGCCCTCCTCTGCTCCAGCTGGCCCTGCCAGCTGTCACACTGGGGTGAGATGCTCCACAGTGGGGTGACTACCAGAGCCCAGCAGTGTCCCCCTGACCCAAGGGGAGCTGCTCTTCAGGTCAGCATGAAAGCTGCAAAACTGGCCTTCAGTGGGACATCCTTAGTGGAGAAACCTCGTTACTGCCTCTGGGCAAGGGGCAGGATGTTTAGCTGTGTTTGCAAAGGAAGTTAAAAATAAACAAAAAGCTATGGATCCGTGAGTAGAAAGTGCATCCAGCAGCAGCTCCAAAGCTGGCCCCAAATGTGCACCAGGACAGGCGTTTTGGAGGTGCTGCCTCTCTTTCTGTCAGCACAGGCACTGGTGAAACGCCAGGTCTGCCTTCCCTTGGAGGCACAATAAGCCCCTGTTTTCCAAGCAGGAAAACATTTCCATTTCAGGGCAGCAACTGCCTGCCAGAAACACAGCATGCAGAGGGTGAGCGCCCTTGCTGGGAACTGGGAAGCACCCCCTGAGAAAGGGCCACCACCCATACACAGCTAGGATGTGCCAGGTCTTTCCCACTATGTGTGAGTGCCCTGAAACATCTGTGGACTATAGCAAGCTCTTTCTCAGGCATGTTTGGCAGCTCTTTCTGTTTGTAAGTGTATTTTGAATTTAAGTTTCTCCATAAACTCTACTGCTCCAGCAAAGACTTGCCTTTATTGCATACCAGTGGGTGCCACCTCTGGAGGACACCTCAGTGTGGGAAATGATTTGGGGCTGCTGGTGGTAGACTGGCCAGCCACAATTTCATCCCACAGCAGCATCCCTGTGCAGGTCCCAGCATGGAGCCTATCACAGTGTGGGGACATTTACTCCACCAGCAGCCTGTGCCTCTGGCTAACATCCAGAAAGGCGTCTTTGCCACCGTCTCAGGTGGTGAGAGACTTACAAAGGTGAGAGACTTTGTAGACTTACAAAGGTCTATTTCTTGTCCTTCCCACCATGAGGCTGCTTCCAAGTGACTTCAGCTGATGTTTTTCACAGCTTTTCAGGAGTTTAAAATGATGCTTTGAGCTGTGTGCTGGCATTCAGTCGGAGGTGATGCCAGGATCAGAGCCCACTGCTTTCACTGGAACTCTCTGAATGGGAGTCTTAATGTACTTTGCATCGTCAAGAGAATATCCAAAGGATTTCAGTGCAGAAAAGTTCTTTGGAATAACTTCAACACTGGAAAAAATGATGTCCTGTAATAACAAAATTGGCAAGTTTATTCGTTGGGCTACACCTCATACAGTCAGCTGAGGCAGGGGCGTCCTCTTTGGCTCTTCACAGAGAAGAACTGTGAGCTGCGAGTAATTCGGGAAGGGGAACACTGCCGTCCCTCACTGGTGTCACTGAGGCTGAAACAGGCCAAGAGGGTCATGAGCACCTCGTCTTTACCATGGTTATTAGCAACTGCTCCGGCCAGGAAGTTTCCATATTCTATTTTCATGTTCTATTTTATATGTAAAAAACCTAATTCACAGGCCCCCACGGTCTTTATCTCACTGGTCCTCAAACGATGACAACAAATGTCAGTGTTACTGTCCTTGGGCTTGTATGTGCTTTGCACACCCATGACCAGCATCCCTGCAGGACAGCCTGTAAGGGCATCTCTAGGTGAAGCGAGGGATCTGAGGTCACTCCAAGTTTGCAGGCAAAGACTTCAGCTGAGGTGTCCCACAGCAGTGCCTCAGTCGCCGCAGCTTGGCTGTCCGTGGCTTCCATCCCAGGTCATCCCTTTGGCACCGGAGCAGGAGGAGCCGCTTCGGGGTGGAGGCCCAGCACTGCTGCCAAAAGGGACAGCAAAGAGCTGGGCTGTGCCACAATCTGCTCTGGAAACGACATGACAGATGGAGCTGACTCTGATCCTTGGAGTTTTGCTGAGAGCAGAACCGCTGGCAGATTTTTGATGTTTCAGTTGCTGTTATAAAGAGTGAGCATTTCTAAGCCCCAATTTCTTGAGTTTAAAAATATATGTATATCCTTGTTCATTCCCTGTTGACATTCGGTGTCCTTCAGGACCGTGAACGCGCCTTCCCTACAACCACCACTGGTTTTGAGTTGTGCTGTCTCCTGCAATGACTGGGCACGGAAAGAGAACACGTGCGACACAAAAATGGATCAGCTGTTTGCGACAGGTCTTGAACTGACCACATATTGTAGGTAGCTGGTTGCAAGTGCTGAGGCTGTTAAAAGCAATTTTAAACGTGGCAAGAGTAACTTGAAGCCCATGAATTTTTAAACAGCAGAGCTCTGGATCAATTAAAAATCTTTCAGTGCACCTCTCCAGTAACAACTTGTTTATGTGCCATATGCTTTCCCTGTCTCTGTAATTGGGTTATAATCACTCTCTTTACAAAGCTATGCGTGGTGCATGCACTTGTAGGGCTGGCCTGCTCTTTTTGAGCCAGTCTGACAGCTGGCATCTGGTCCTCTCCTCTCAGGAGGGTCACTGCCCTCACCAAGGTGGGTTTAGAGTCTCTCAGCCCTGAAAAGCTGCAAGAGCAGGGCAGAGACTGAGGCACATCACCTGTGTGCCAGGAGAATGCTGGAGCTGTTGGGTCCTTTTTTACTAATTTAAACTGTGAAGAACCTCAGCCCTATCTTGAGGCAGTGGGAAGCTCTGAAATGTTGGATTTTCCCCTTTCATGGGGCAGGAACCTGTTCTGCTCCCCTACCGGTTGTAGTGCTTGACCTTCGTCTCTCCAGGGTGAGTGAGGATGTGGGATGGGTTCTAGTCTGGAAGCTGAGACTCCATAGGTGCTGGCAATCACCTCTCACAGCCGTGTGGGAGCCACTGGC
The DNA here is from genome assembly GCA_013397755.1 of Cnemophilus loriae. Classification (NCBI taxonomy): domain Eukaryota; kingdom Metazoa; phylum Chordata; class Aves; order Passeriformes; family Corvidae; genus Cnemophilus; species Cnemophilus loriae. The sequence continues at coordinate 91,501 of VZTF01008741.1, forward strand.
AATGCAACTGCCCTGGAGCCCGTGTGTTTCAGCTGGGTGTTGGTCACATTGGGCTGAGCAGCCGCGCCAGAATCTCCCTGTGATGGACATACAGGGAGGCTGCTGCGGCAACACTGCGTGCAGTGCATCCTACAAAAACAGCTTTTTAACTGGAAGTTTAATGATTTCTTCTCTAAGTATTTCTACTGCCTGGCCGAAATAAAAGTGTCTGAAATTAGCTCCCCCAGATAAAGACATTTTTGTCATATTTGGTGCATTCCTATTCGAATGCTGAAAGCCAGCTGTTTGGGCTGGGTTACAGAGAGCAATCTGTTTTTAACTATACCGATCTGGCATTTCTAGCCCTGGAATTAATAGCTTTTTTATCTTTCTGCATCCTAGGTTCATTTTTCCCATGCTAAGAGAGTGCAAGAAGAAGCATTATAAGCGCTATATAATTAAAACCAGAAGTGCCTCACAGTGAACTTAATTGTAAATGCTAATGGCATTTCTAGCAAAAGTAATACCCTGGGGGACTCATTGCAAATTAACTGAGAAGAACTCAGTGATGTTGCTTCTATGGATTTTAACTGAATCTGTGCAGTTGAAAGGAGTCAGGAGTTGGATTTTTTTCATGTCAGTTGAAATCCTCTGTAACTGGGGTCACCGACTGCTGGGTAAAACCTGAGACCAGTTTCAGAAGCCATCTCTGATTCTGTTTTTTATTATCATGTAACTTCCCTTACCAGGACATTACCATTACAACCCAGTTTTTCCATCTGCTCTTCTGGCTCTACACTGGTGAAAGTCATTTGGCTTCAGGGAGTGGTGTTGGAGCGAGAAAAGAGCTGGGTTCCAGTGTGAGGAAAGGGCAGGGGGGAGGCTGCAGACCTGGGGGTTGGGATGCCAGCAGAGGGACTGAGGGCTGGCTCTGTACATCTTAGGGCTCTGCACCCGTTAGGACAAAAAAAAAAAAAAAGAAAAAAAAAGAGATGTTGATAGAGACAAAAATAACATATTTAAAGAATGCCCACAAAAATCCAGCGGTCTCTTAATGGCTGTGCTTTGCAAATACTTCTGTGCCTGATTTTCCAGGCATACATGAGAAGCTTGCCCAGGGGTTTTTAAACTGTTTTAGGAGACTTTGCTGTAACTGGTGAAGCTTTCCTGTGGCCTCTCCACTGAAAGGCTCACTGCAGGGGTGGCAGCTTTGGCAGGAAGGCAGAAAACTGGAGAGCAAAGAACAGCTCAAGATGAAGAGTTTTTCTGTGCTGAGGGTCATGAGGACGGCACCAGTGGGCTGCAGGTGGGCTCTGGTGCCTGGCTTATGAACTACTGGCAGGCAAATGCCTCCAAGGGAAAGTGTCCTAGCCTGGCATGGGGCCCTTTGCTAAAATGCTGCTGCAACAACAACCCCTGCTGCTGCGGGGCAAGCCTGTGAGGGGAAAGCTTCCTTTAAAAGGGCAAGCCCAGCGCTGGAGCAGGCTGGACTGGAGGCTGACAAGCTAGTGCCCACCTTGCCAGCTCCTGGTTCTTGCTCCATCCATCAACAACAACCTACTCCTTGAGCCCTGGAGAGTCCTGATAGCCCAAAAGGGACAGCTGTCTGCCAGGAGTGACCTGGACCAGTGAGTGACTGGGCAGGGAGAGGTCTCCATCACTGGCTGTAGGCCTGAGGGATCCGGCTTCGTGCTTTGGCACGTTCATGCCATGCTGGGAATGGGGGGACCGAATGTCATTCCTGGCAGAGAGGTGCTGGACACATCAGTGACAAGGAACTCCATGTGGCTAGACGGGAGAAGTTGGTTCATCTAAGTCATAAGCAAGATTTGCTTGCTCCCAGCCAGGGCTGGTTTTGAACCAGCTGGTGAAAAGAACATACAGGAGGGTACTTTGGTTTTTGCTAAGCTTGTTCCTAGTCACCAGTGCTCCTGAAATGTTACTTGTGAAACCTTAGTGATGAGAGGCTTCTGTGGGACTGTTGTGGGATTTTCACAATCAGATGCTTTGATGCTAAAGTTAGCTGGTTGACTCAAAGCTTGGGTCAAGGCTGGTGGTAGAGATACGGTACAACTTGACCAAAGATTGGGCATGCAGAATTATTTGATCTGGGATTTTTTTCCCTTTTCTCAACTCCTTTTAGTGGTTTCTGGAGGAAAAGCAGACAAGATCTGCCTGAAATTTAACATGTTAGGTGTGCCCCAATGAAAGCAGATCCCTGTTGCCTCGTTAGGTTATTAAAATGTCTTGCAACTTTACATTTTCTCACTAATTAGGCACTGCATGACTCTTAGTGACTGCTAAACCATTCTCTCGGTGAGATGGGAGCCAGAGAGGCTGAAACAGAGGACAAGCAAGAAGCAGTACTCCTGTGTTGGCAGGACAGTGGGCCAAGAAGCTCTCATCTGTCGGTGCTTTTGCAGTGACTTTGGCCAGACTCAGTTTCTGGAGCCAGCTCAGTGCGTCTCAGACTGCAGGCCGTGGGATGTGCTGGAGGGCTTAGAGGCAGTGGCACAGCCCTGGGCAGCAGCTCCCAGCACCTCAGTCCCTCCAGCAGTCGCTGCCGGCACTGCTGCCAGCCTGGTGGGAGCTCATGGGTGCCCTCCTACATGCTCTGACTCACTGGCAGCAGCTCGGTTTCTCCAGGATGGAGAAGTTATGAAAAAAAGCTTTAATTACTGGCCACAAACATTTGCAGTATTCTTGCCTTGGAGCAACTGAGCTGCAGCCAAACGGGTGGAACCCAAAGGGATCAGTACAACACGCAGGCCAGAGCAGGGTTTCTTAAGCAGAAGCTTATAGGCACACACCAGAAGTTTCTTTCTTGGCAGATGTAAGGTCTGAAAAATGTGTCAAGGAGAGCAGGATGTTCAGTCAGAACTCTAATAACAAACAGCTGTAATAAAGCCCAGGCTTCCTACAAGTCAAAATAAATTTTGCCACCAAGCTAAGTGGAGCCAGTGCTTCAGATCACATAGTTTGGAAGTGTCAGGGTGGAGAGGACCCATGTGGTGAATTTTCTCCTCCGAGCCAAACTTTGTTTTTTCTTCCGTCACCTTTTCTTCTTCTCCCATCACCATTGCGATGCCACTGCATCTTTTCATAGCAGCCGGCATCTGACAGCAACAAAAACATTTCTCCTGAGATAATCTGCACCTACTGCAAGTCGGAGATTTTCAAAGACTGCCTTCAGCTCTGGTTATTTGACTTCAGAGAACAAGCTCAGGATACAAATGACCCATTGAACTTCAGGGTCACTGGCACTTGACACTTTTGGTAAGAAGCTAGGGCTTGTGTAAACCTCTGGTTGGTCACTGAAGTCAAACCATCCAAAAATCACAGAAGACTCTTTTCTTCCCCCACACATTTTTTCATTCTCTTGTTCGTTTTGGAGACAAGCATTATAGGAAAACTACAGTAAGCTATTTTCAGGGCAGCTACATGTTTTTTGATTTGTTGGCATCCCAGTCAAATCCTGACTTGCCAAGGGCATTTAGCCCCATATCTTGGTCCTGTATAAGGTCCAAGTTTCACAGCCATGTGCGCAGCCACGTGCGCAGCCACCCTCTGGGTGAAGAACTTTTTTCTAGTAGCCAACCTAAACCTCCCCTGACACAACTTCAGGCCATTGCCTCGGGTCCTGTCACTGGTCACCATATCATGGTTTTGATCTCAGAGTAACATAAACATACTGATTCAAGTGGGTGATGGGCAAACTCGGACAGCAAAGCCCAGGGGTCTGTCTGTAAATAATGCCTACAAAGTTGGGTTTGTATCTCAGGGACATGACTTGCAAGCTCTTTGGGGGATGCTGTTGCTGAGTGATCAGCAGGACTCTGCCTGCTGGGTGCTGCACCAGCACTCACAACCATGACCTCAAAGGCTGTCCCAACCTCAGCAACTACCACTAAAGTCCCCACTAAATCAATCAATCAATCAATCAATCAATCAGTCAATCACTATTCTTCCACAGGCAGCCACAGCATCTTTTCTACTCTACCCTTACAAGTCTTCTCTCATACATCAGACCTGCTGGCTCCTCGTGCCGAGACAGTGCATAGATCCTGTGGATTTGCCTTTAGTAGAGAGAACTTTTAAAAGTTGAGAGGGAGCTTAGACAAGATCGAAGCAAATTATGTGTAGGCCAGATCCTAAATATAGCTGGAATACCACCCTTACTTGGCTGTGGAGTCTTTCCAAACCAAATTCTTCTTCAACTGCCTTTTTAGCTGTTGGAAATACAGCTCGAGCATAAACCAAATTGTTTTTCCAAATACATTTCTGGAAGAAGTAGATGTGAGCATGCAGAAGAAAAACGAGCCTTGTAGCTGCACATTTGATTCTCTTACACTTTGAGAACTTGCTGCATAGGACAGAAGGCAGGAAGTGAGACTACCCAGTGGCCTCTGCTAGCACCTTCCTTTTTGTGAGATGCTTTTAAAGCCCACACATAACCCATTCTCTCCCCCATCCTGCTTGGGAGAAGTGAAGGAACAGCTGCGTGGTGCTTAATTGATAGCCGGGGCTAAACCATGCAGTTTTCAAATTGCTTCTGCAATAATGATCCAGATACTGCTTTGGATTACCTGGAGATACTGGTAGGAGAGTGTGTGTGTTAGGTTTAAGTCTATCACAGTGAAGTACAAATAGATTTTAGTCTTTCCCAAATCTCATCCTGTCCCTTGTTGTCAGAGGAAATGATAAAGCAAGGATACTCCCCCAAACAGATTCACTTCAAGGCTTGAAAAAACAGCTGAAGCACGTTGATTTTCTTCTGATCTAAAAAATTCGGTTTCTAAATTCTGGATCAAATCATTCTTGGCTGTCTCTCAGGCAGATTCAAGATGCCCCAAACAACTCCAATGGCACTGAAGAAAGCAGAGTATTAAGGACAACACACAAAGCAGCACAAAAACCTTGACAGTTCTATTTAAAGTGACTTTATTAAAACATTGTTAATATAAAATGTGACCAAATACAATTTTTTTTTTGTAAGAATGTTTAATAAAAACATATTCAAGAAAGAAGGAGCATCAACTCTTGTCAAAGCACAGGAAAAACCTACCAGGATAAGTAAAAAGTTCTGCAGCATGTTCTACCAGCTGGTCCCAATGTGTATTAGGGTCGAGTTAGCCGATGGGAGAGACAGGCAGCCCAGGTTCTTCCCTAAGAAGCTTTAAGGTATTACCAGAGATTTAAAGTAATGCTCCTCGACAGTAGGAGACTTTGTTTTCGTATCTCCCCAAATCAGAATAAGATCAGAATGCGCATCTTCATTTTGGATTTACAACTTTTCAGCAGCTGAATGTACAGAAAATCAGATTCACTGGTAACTGTAAACCTCAAGATTAACATTTGTAAGCTTTAAAAGGAAGGTGCAAGTCAATACTAATCATACACCTAAAGAATTTGTGTTAAAGTTGTTCTAAGCTATGTTAATTCTGGATGCTTGCAGCAAATGCTACAAAAGAAAAAACCAGCGGTAAAGTCCAGGATGGTAACAACAAATATTTTCTGAACTGCTGAATGCAGAGATAATATCCACGAATTACAGGAATTTGTACATCTCAGGAAGAATGTAAAGAAGCTTTCAGAAGCCTATAAATAAGAGGAAGGACTATGCAATAACTTCTACTCTGTGGCAATCTTACTGTTTAGCTAAGGAACCTTTTAAGAAAAACACTAGAAAAAGTGGAGGTTTTGGCCTTGGTGGTTCTTTTTTTTTTTTTTTTAATGGGGTATGGGGGCAAGAAAGGGGGAGGATACGCTTACAGCATTTTCCTTGTCCAACAAGTAAATTCTAATGCTCTATCCGCATACTCTGCTTGTTCAGAGCAAGCAGCACACCAATTAGAGGCAAGGATTCTTCCAGGACATTGCAAACTCTTCCTGTAACAAGCAGAAAAAAATCCCACCGCATCCAATTCTGCACATTTAACTGCCCCTGGCACTGAACCAAATGTCAAGTGCTAATCCATGAGAAGCCTAGCACAAGTATGGCTTAGGAGATGGTGACCTTCTTACAGCCTTGGCTGGGACCCATTAGAGCCCTATGTTTTGCCTTCTACCCCAAACAAATGCTATGGGAGTATTGCTGAGGTAAAGGGAAAAGTCAAACCTTTGGCATTGGAGCAGACCAGTCACTGGCTGTGCGTAGGGGAATTAAGGCTTCAAGGTGAGGTAAACACAGTGAGAATCAGTGTGTAAATCATGCTGCATTTCAGAGACAACAGATCCAAACGACAGCTACTCTTGTTCTCTACATTTTAAACACCAAAGATCATTCAAAAGCAGAACTGGAGGCAAGACTGCCAAGGGCCACCTTGAGATGCCTCTCTGCACCTTAGGAATAAATGTAACCCAGATGTTGAACACTAAAGAGGATGAACCCACAAGGAGGAAAAAGCACCAAAGTTGATGAGTCCTTGAGACGGTAAGCTGCTTAAAAAACCAAAAAGCCTCACACTGCTGTGACCTCCCATAAACATAGTGGTTTACTGACACAAAGGTAATCTACACTCCAGAAATTCTCAGTGCGGTAGTTCCAGCACTAGTAGTATGAAGAGTTATGCTCTAGTAAGGAGGCAGTGAAATTGTGTTCCCTGAAGAATTTCTCCAATTCATTAGGTGTTGTCCCACTCCCTTCTACCCACCTCCAAGTCTTCAATCCAAAGACCAGAAACACCATTTCCCCAGGTCATCTTTCTAACACTCTTAAGTTATTTTAGCAGATTTGCAGGGTACAAACACAGTGCTTTTTTGGATCCATCGTTTTGGCAATGCCTTTGCCTTCTTCAGAAGAGAAGTGTTTTCAGTAAGTGGTACAAAAGACACTTTCAAACTAAACAAAATCTACAAATCAATGCAATTCTGGATGCTTGCTTTTCATACTGTTTTTTGCTAGCTATCTGAAATATGGAATGGTTTTCTTACTTGGAACCACTGCACGTGCAACACTATTTCTTACAAGCCATGCTAGCAAGGTTTCCACTGAAAACAGCAATCTGATCCTGTAGGTTCCATTTCTAGGATACAGAGACTCTCATTTGTGTTTCTTTAACATGTGTACAGTAACTTCTCCCATCCTCTCAATACAGTAGCTACTAAAAATTTTAACAGATATTAAAAAAATATCCAAATGAAACCACACTTCTATCACTGTTTAAAAAACAAAAATGCATACGGTATTACAAAAGTTTATACAAAGGCAACATTTAAGAGTTTGAAAGTTACTTCTAGAAAAAGACACAAATGCTAGTAAATTAACATACAAGGAGAAAGGTATTCCACTCCTTCCTCAAAATTCGTTTGATCTGTTTTGAAGTATCTTTTACCAGTTGTCTAGAAAATCAAAGCCAGTCTTCAAGATAACATTGCTTGTACTAGTCTGCAAGGTAAAAAAAAAAAAAAGGAAATAAGATGTAGTTGTTAATTACAGTATTACACAATCAATATTTGACTGCCTATCTAAAAAATAAAGTTTAAAATGTTGCCTGACAATATTTCAAGGTCTTCACCATGCTCTAGGATACCTAAGTACCTACACGATTAAATGCTAGACATGACATGGAAAAATACTCACAATGCCCAAAAAGGCAATTCCAGAAAAAATTAAAATTATTCTTGTGGTCTGCAGGCAAAATGTTATTTTTCTTTCCTCATGGAGAAAATTCATAAAGATCAATTTTTTAGACTACCGTGGGAATTGCAGAGAATGAAACAAACACAGAAGGCAAGCATCATTAATTCAACGGATTGTCTCTTGCAATTAGAGCCAGTTGTTTCCAGAAAACTACACAGATTAAACTTTGATGACAAGTTCTTTTCTAGGCTATCAAGAACATGCTCACTCCTGCAGTGTTAGCCGTGACATTTAAGGTGATTTGAGTGTTTAGGGAGAGTATTCAAGAGGCACAGCTGAGTCTCTGGATTTTCCTCCTAGTGCATGGCTTCCCAGAACAGGGAAGATAATCCAGAAAAGGAGAAAGGAAGAAAATTCTTATCATACATAAAATTCTCAGCTCCTCTGTTCCCATTTTGACATGGGAGGGTTGTTTCTCCACAGAGAGAAAAAACAGGCTTTTCAAACTATTTCAGTTATCTTGACAACATTCACAAAGGAATTAAAACTGTTCATTTGTAAGAAAACATGATAAAGCCTTTAACTAAAATTAAAGGACTACCATGTTCACAAATTGTAGCTAGACAGCTCAGGAAGCATTATCCCTCAGCTTCAGAAAACGATAATTAAACATAGGGCTTCAAATACTGGAGTAGCTTAAGTATTGTTCTCTCCTAAGTGCTGCCACTTACTTCTCTTGCAACCAGTTACCTCACCTTGCATCTTTCTGACTTTACATCATCTTGTTTGGAATTCAAACAATCACAGTTGGGAAAACAAAGAAGAGAAAAAGCTGTGTGAAGTGCTGGAGGTGTACAGTAATGTGTCAGGCTATTGCCAGAGTGATGCCACAGATTTCAAACAGAACTGCACAGCTCTGCTTGAAGTACCACTCCTCTAGTTCACAGTTTTCAAGCTTTTGATCTCTTTCTTTTCTTTCCCTCACTGTATCATATCCTGCTGTTCCCTTTCTTTTCTCACAGATCAGCATCTGCTTTTTTAAATAGCTTCAATTGGCTATTGAGCTGCTTAAGGTTATTTTTTGTTGTTGGGTTGTTTGGGTTTTTTCGTTAAAAAAACATTGAGAAGGCTAATTCTGGAAGCTCATTCTACTTCTATTTTGGACTTTAAGAGAAAACACATTTGAAAGCAGCACAGCTGCCTGGGACAAAGCACTGGGAAGTGGCTGTCAGGCTACTGTTCAGAACAGCTGAGAAACTAGTTCACCATTCACCACTATGCTGTGTGTACCAATGAAGTATCCTAGACTCTAGTTCACCTACTTTTCAAGTTAAAAAGCTTATTCTTTCCATTAAGTGTTTCGCTTTTTCAAACAAAACCCCAAAACCCCACAACCTCTTTTATTTGATACAGCAACTTGCTAGGTAGCTTGCTGTCAATTAGCTACCTGGTGCCTTGTCAGCATTTCTGGTGTTAGATTTAGGTTATGCCTTGATCCTATGTGTTAAAAAGCACTTAATTGAAGTTAACATGTTAAACAGACTGTTAAATAACAGGTTAAATATTCTTCACATCTGAAAGATAAAAAGCCATCAAGCTTAGCTATGGCTTAGTGCTTTATGGAGTCCCTAATCTTCCAGAGTGGCCCTTGTCAGATTTTAATGTGCTCTACAGTTTTTAAATATAAGGACAGTGGGTACAGCAGTACTTACCTGTCCAGGCATTTGTGGGTCTGTAAGTAAAGTACCATCAGTATCTTCCTTGTTTGTCCTAGAAGATGCCAGATCCTGTGGTGGATCAGGAAGAAAGAAGTCATCTAGAGAACTAGTAGGGAGTTGAGTAGGTCGAGGTTTCTCCCATTCGAGAGATACAGAAGGTAGGCTGGGGGCGACAGACTTCTCTGGTTTAGTTACACTGGGCTTCTCAGCTTTGGGCATCTCCTTTGGAGCAGACTCTTGTCTGTAAAAAGAGGGAAGGGGCTTCTCTCCTTTCTCCATGGACTTGATCTGGCTGGGGGTCAGGGACTGGAAGTCAGACTTGTCTCCTTCAAACTTCGAGCGCTCTGCATTTATCTTCCAGAAAGACGACTCCTCTTCCTTTCTGGACGCTATCAACCCATCAGAGCCAGGGGTCTTATTGGCCTGAGAAGATTTAGGGACTTGGACACCAGGGGCTGCTTTAACAGGCTGCCTCTGTTCGTTCTGCAGCTGGGCACCACCTTGTTCTTGTATGGACAGAGATGCAACGCTGAACTCCATCTGACTCTGTTCAGGGACAGAAAAACAGTATTTCAAAGCCCTTCACATAGATACAGTTTTGACTTTCTGACCCTGGTGCATACAGATAAAACCTCTGCCTACTGTGAGACAGCTCTCAGACAACAGATACCACAGCAAAGCTAACTTATTTTCTCCATAAATGTCTATCTTTGTAGTTTCATAAAAATAATGATTTTTAAAAGTCTGCACTGCAAGCAAACATAAAAGTCCCAGATGTGCTGCAGAAGAATCAGAGAAAGCAATTGTATTGGAGTTACTCAGTGCCATCTAAGGTAGCAGTGCACAGCATGCACAGCACTGAAACATTAGAATAGTGGCACTAAAACATAACAACAGCTGCAGATGCATTTTGAAAGTCAGAGATATTTTACATGAAAATTTTAAGCAAAAAAAGCTTTAGAGTGTAGTTCAAAAGGCAGTCTTCCATTATAGTCTTTGAAATAGTTGGCTACAGGTCCATGCACTTCCAAGATAAAGGATTAGATGTAATGGGTATGTGTAGGTACGTAGTTTTATAATCCTAATGCCCCTTTGACGAAAGAGAAACAACTTCAGCAAGACCAGTCCTTCACCTATTCCAGAACCCTGGTTTTCACTTGCAGTGCAGATAGCTGTACCCATTTCTGAGAGGTAACACTGGGCCAAGGAAGCAAGTGACCACAGTTTATGCATGAAAAAAATCTTCCAAGTCACAGAAAAGTGAACAGTACTTCAAAATGTTCATTTTACTTACCACCACTTCAGTAAAATGATTCTCAACTAGCTAGACACTCTTCAGGCTAATAAAAGCTAAGCCTCATTTCACTCTGAGAAATGTGTAAGTGTATGTGTCAGGAAAGAACAACCTAATGCCTAGACTTGTGTTTGTAAAAAGGAATAAATAATGCAAGGGAAAAAAGATTGCCTTTACTGTTAAAGCTATGCTGTTGTCATCATGGGCCTGATTTGGTTTGAAAAATACTCAGAGGACCGTAGCTTTTGCTACCAATGGTTAAAAGATACTTTGGAAGCTCATTACAAATTTGTGATGTTTTTTCACCATTCTACTTCATTGCCCAGCCTTTCCTGAATAAAACTGCAATTGCATCTATGGGCTTCAGTCTAAAACAAGTCCTAGTTGCATATAATTTTCACTTAAGTGTTTGATCTTGAGTCCTACATTATTGTGCATGTTAAGTTCAAAGGGACTCTAGATCTAGCAGGACTCACGCCTAGTAGTTAATATTCAGAAACTTCTCATCAAAGAACAACTGTTAACCCAGCAACTGATTATTTATAAAACAATTTTTTTTACACAGTCAGCAGCTGACTACACATAATTTGATTCATGGACTTAGATCTGACCTTTCTAAAGAATTAGATGCATCATTTTTCCAAGGCTGTAGGCAAGAAAGCACCAAGCTTTGTGTTTCCATGAAGAATATACTGTGCTATCAAAAGATGCAGAACATAAACAAGCTGCAAGTAATTATAGCTCAGCTAGAATAAGATGAGTGCAAGGATACATGCAAGTCTTACCAAACAACTCAACACCCCACCCTGCCTGCAAAAAACTACGAGGAAAAACCTTAGTGCTCTGATTTATATTTTTTAAACAAGTCATGATTTAAAATTAAGAGCAGGACATCTATCCGTAGATAAATTTTGCATAAACAAACCATAGATGCAATGGTGTTGAGGATTATTTACAGTGACTGCCATTCCCTATATTAAAATATAGGGATTTATTTCCCTAAGCTCATTTGGCAGTACTACTGAATAGTGATTTACCACCCTGAAGTTAAGATGCTTTAAGACTTTAGAACTGATAAAATCCCAGCTTTAAAAACCCACTACACAATATAAAATAGACCTGCAATTCCCCAGCAGCCAAGAGAAAAAACAAAAGACAGATTCTAAAAATCAAAGACAGGTTAAAAAAAAAAAATCCATCTTGGAAGACTTAAGTCATGTAAAACTTGTCATGTAGGAATTAAAACAGCGCTACTTTTTGTCCTTCAGCAATCTGCTGTCTTCTGAATAGCCTGTCCCGGGGCTCATACTAGGGATGACAGTAGCTAAAGGCCACCACAGCAGCAGTCACTTTGAGTAGAATGATTCCTTCACCCCCCAGCCCAAGGGAGAGGGAAGATCAGTGCCCAGAGTGCAGAGCGGCCATCACAGCCCCTAGGTCCACCAGGACAGTGCTGGAAATAAAATCCAGGAAAAACACCACTGGAAGGGAAGTATGGGTCTGTTAGAACAAAAACTAGAAAAAGTAAACCAACAAGATGGCTCTGCATTTCAGCAGCAGCCAGCCAGACACGCAAAGCCAGGCCTTCTGAGAAGTTCTTAGGCTGTGGAGCTAAAGCCACTGACCGCGGTGATATTTTATGTTCTTTTTTATGGGTCAAAATACCAACTCAGAGATGTGGCTTGGAAGGGGCACATCGCTCCTAGTGTAGAGAAGAGCGTGGCACTGCAGCAGCACTTCAGGCAGCTGTACCTTTCCAACCTGCTCGTGGATGCATGTTCTGGAGAGGATGTCCTCTTTGCCCTTTTGTGCAGAGACCACGGGGTGTGCCCATTTCAGAAGACAGGACCACCTGACATTTGAGATTGCATATCTGTGTCACGGCATGCTTTGGAGATCAAACAGTTCATAGCCTGACACGGAACAATCCAAATGAAAATACTTCTTCAGGAGTTTCCATTCTCACACAGGGAAGGCAAAGAAGACAAGACTACCCCGACAGGTTCTGAGAGCACTATGTCTCAGCATGATGTAAATACAGCTCTGAGAGGTCACACGGATGATTCTGCTTCCAGCATTTAACTCCAGAAGCCAAGAACTTCTGTGGACCAGCCACAAGATATTCTGTTTTCCTTGAAATATATAATGCTTCTATTTGACTTTTGAGGTTATTTAACGCATCTAAACCCCTAAGAAATGCAGCTGACGAAAGAAAATGATTAATAGGCAATATCTTTCCAGTCAAAAAATTGGCAATAAAACACCCTCCCCCGCAAGGAAAAAACAAACCAAACAACAGAGCAGCAGCCGAAGTAGGAAGATAATCTCACAGAGATGGAAAAGGCCCATGTGTGAAACACCCTACGCTGACATCTCAGTAATGAGTAGTACTGTACACTCTAATGAGTCACTAAACACTACGAATGTGATTTTAATTAGAGTTCTGCTCTCAGTTTCTTACATCAGATTGCAAATTGGCAATTGGTTGCGTCAGCAGAAGGAAGGAAACGATATTTAAAAGACAGTAACCTCCCCCTCCCCCGCCAAAAAATGTCCCTTTCCTTTAGGTTTGCCAGCCATGAGAATATCTTGATGCACATCTCTCCTGGCCCCAGCCAAACTTAGGGCAGCAGCTCCCCTGTAAAGGTGTGCCTTCCCCAGGCTGGGGCAGAGCTGCTGCGAGCTGCACCTGCCCATGCAGCACTCAGAACTGCTTTTGCAGCACTCTACCAGCTGCCACCTTGGGGAGGCAAACACTGAACAGTGGGGTGTGATTTCACGGTGAACTGTCTTTCAGGCACAGTTTGGGATTCTGGAGAGACGGTTTCAGTCCCCGCTGCTTTCATTGATTTTGTATTACTTTACATGAGCTGCAGTTCCTGTACGTAAAATTCCCTATCTGAGGAATTAAATAAAAATATTTTCTTTTTCCTACCATCTGTCCAAATGATATTTCTGGGAATTGTTCAGCCCAGAAAGTCTCAAGAGTTTACAGACTAACTAGTACAGTCTCAACTGTAATTTCTAGAAATTACTGGAATTCAAATAAAAGCTATTAACAGCAGTAGTATTTTCAAGATATTGCACAAGGAAGTCTTTCTCAACACCTTAGGAGAGAGGGGGGAGAGAGTGCATGTGAAAGCATGCACAAAGTAGTATCTTGAGGTACAGCAAACATACAAGTCTGTGTTCTTTTCAATCTTATCCCTGTGGTCCCAAACCACTGCAAGGGTTCAAATAAAGGATGCCTTGTCTTGGTCATTTTTCTGTATCATAAATATAAATAATATAAATTGCAGGTTTTAGGAGGTTGCATGTCCATCTTTCCCTAAAAAGACCATATGAAGGTATTTAGGAATTTTGTTTACTGGATTAAAAAATTTAGACCAAACTTCAGTCTCAAGGCAGCAATAATCCACTAAATTGTAATAGTGGCTGTATATACTCATGGGAAACAATGCATGATGAAAGAGGGCACCAGACACTGAGAATGTCATGATTTAATAATACTGTATGAAATCAGGTCTCAGTTCGTAAGTACATATTAAAAACAAGATGACCACAAAGAACCCAGGAACTTTTAAAGCATCTTATTCACTCATCAGGAATGTGTAGTATTTTACTAAGCAGTCACGCAAATACAGCCAAAACAAATTGTTTTGCTTGGCAGCCTGAAAAATCCAAATTGTTGAGACAAAGACTACAGAAACACTGTCAAAAGCAACTTGTTCTAAGCACAGTCTGATAAATGCAGAGGTAAGAAAGCCAGCTTTAAAAGATTTAGAAGATGACTTTGCTTTGCTGAATGGACAAAACCAAAATAAATATAGGGCCCAAAGTAGCTGCAGTTTTTGCTTTGTTTCCTGTGCACATCGTGGGTGTTTTCAGGATCTTTTCAGAGTCAGAAAGAAATCCTTAGGTCAGCACAGGCAAATTGCAAGGGCAAAAAAATAGACCAAAGCACTCAAAACCAACCTAAGTAATTTCTGTCCATACAGAAAGACAATGCCAAAGTTATACAGCATGGAGCTTTGGAGGAAATTCCATTATATACTCTGCTGATATGAACTCAATCCAGTCTGCCACTGTTACTGGCTTGCTTGAGCAAGCTCGTACTGACAGTGCCTGGTTTTATGCTCAAAACCAACAAAGACTGATGCAGGTAACTGAATCCTTACACTTGGCCATACAGAATAAAATAAACCTTGAACACAGCTTCTATTACTACAAATTGCATTTGGTGGGGTTTTTTTTGGCTTGAGGACTAATAGTCAACAGTAGCTTTACAGCACTGTGTTTTAAACATGTGTAGTCTAAATAAAAAGAGGGAAGGCTAATCTCAAAAGCTTGGGGATCATTCTCCTTCCAAGGAAGCACTGCCATTTATGCCAGCTTGGTAAAAATAATCACATCAAATTACAGTTTGTAACAAACAATTAAAATACCATGCTGCTAAAGAAGGAAGGAAAAAATTCTCTTCTGCCACTGTTTTCCTATTTAAAACAAAAAACCAATGGGGACTCGTACAAAGAAGGATACTGAAGACTGCCTCAATTTAAGATAAAGGAAACTCTTGGTAAACCGTGTTTATTATAAGTGGAACATAGCTGTTTTCTTCCTAAATCATTGCTGGGATTAGATCACTTCTGTAGCAATATAATTAGGGAATTCAGACAGGAAGGCGGCAACCAGATTATTGAAGGGATTGAAGCTTGTCACTTCCTCATTTTGCTTTTTTTTTTTTTTTTTTGGTTTGTTTATTTTAAACACACCTCAGAGGCTTCTCTTTTCAACAAACACCTGAGGGCCTGTTGAAAATAGAAGAGAGTCGGCAACTATGCTACCTGTATCAAGAAAAATAAATCTTTAGATAGGCATATGTCAATTTAAAGCATTTGGAATAAACCCTATTTTCATTAATAGCATGAATTAGAAGTGGTTTGCAGTTTATTCCCATGCTGATCAGTGCATTCCATGTGTTAACTGAGGTGGCAGACTGAAATATTTTCTGCCCACTACTAAATTAATTTTAAAAAATCCCAAATCTAAAACCCATAAAGTTTTGAGTTCAGGAAGAGTTGCAGAGCAATTTTACTTCCAAGCTCAGGCACGATTCTTGTTTTCCATTTATATCTTGAGGTCCGTGCTGAGTTTCACTGAATTTTTACTTCAAACAAACCAAGAAGCCTCAAAGGCTAAACTCAGCCAAAACGTCATCTTTGATCTCACGTAAACCTGAAGCCATAAATAGACTGCCCTGAATTCATAAACCTGGCTAGAGCTCCAGTTAAAAATATAACCCACATTTCAAGACGTGTTATGTCCATGAGGGCTCCACCCATGAACCAAATCACTCCCTCCAATTCAATCTTTAGTTTTAAAATGTCAGCCCATTTGCAGTGCCAAGAGAACTCGCTGCTTCCCAAGTCTTCCTTCTGAGAAGTGTTATCATTATTTACTAAAAATATTATTTAAAGTGCTGTCTAACAGCTAACTCGGCAATTTACATTGTATTTCTACTTTGTTTGCCTAGTTTGAGGATTTAAAAATAAAAAGGTGAGACAAGAAATACTCATCTAACAGCTAAAAACAGTGGAGATATTCATGCAAGTGTTTGCTGTGATATGAACAACTGCAGCCATATCACACATTTGTGTTTAAAATGAGAATACAGAAAGTTTACTTGTGACACAAGTGAAGTTATCAAGCCCTTCATTAACATTCTGCACAAAATGACAGCAATTTAGTACACTGTTCTCTGGGTAAGTTTGACTGCCATGGAAGTAGGGAATCCATTGCACTAGCTACAGTGAGAAAAATTTGTCCATACCTTATCAGCTAGAATTCCCACTGGCATCACTGTTACAGCTGAGAACCTTCAACCTGGGAGAATACATGCCTTCCCCTCTTCTCTACACTTCTCACTACCCTCTCAGTTTCCCTCATGTTAGTTACAGAAAATACTCATTTTGCTGCTCTATTTTTCTGAGTCTCAGTGTTTAAAAAAAAAAAAAAAGCCTATTGGTTTTACTGATTTACATCTCTACTTTCTTCTGCTCTGCAAAAGCCACATTCCCATCACACATTCATGTACATCCAGGATATAACACGGTAAAAACCCAAACCAAACAAGAAACTCTGCATTAAAGGGAGATCAGGGGGAAGAGTATCGTGGAAAGAATAACCCCTCGTGGGTAGAGCTCATGGAATGGAAAGAGCCTGACAGCCTTAAATAACAGTGGGAACAGATCTGGCTCACAGGACACTGAACATGCATTACAACACATCAGCCTTCTCGAACAGCTCATTCAGGTTTCCTCACATGGGACCACTTGAGTAAGGCTACTTTTTCCTCAGCTGATGCCTCATAAAAAATTGCCTTCCAATATTACCTCATAAAAGTACTGGTTAGGGAAGATCAAAGAGTAAGCACAAAGCAAGCTCTCCACTTTAGAAAAGGAAGACTCAGCAGTGGAAGGATTTGGTTGAAAGACTGATACAGTATGAGGCCCTGGGGAAAAACCAAAAGGAAGAACTCACAGGAACCGAACAACCCATACCCTGTAAATCCAGACAAAATGGATTCTCTAGACTTTTGCTAAAGGAAAAGGTCATGCAACTTCTCAGCCTACAGCTGCGGCACAGCTTTTATTTCTGGTCAGCAAGGAGGGAGAGGGGAAAGAGGGAAACACAGCTTAATCAGCCATGACAATTACTTCTAAACCAATCTCCCCCTCTCCTCACTTCTCTTCAGTGACCACGTGAGTGTTCCCATATCATTCTGTGTTCCTTGATTCGTTACAGTAAAGGATGAAACTAGTGCATTAATCCACTTTGGTCCCTCATTTTGAGACACCAGGAAGACAGTAGAAATACCCTTCATCAGCAAGTGATAAACCATAAGCTGGGTTTAAAAACACTTCAGTAGACGTACAAGCACTAAAAAGAAAAGAGGACTATCAATTAAAGAGAAAATCCATTCAAGTGCAGATGTATCTCATCATGGATCACTAGTCAGTGCATTATACGAAGCAGTATCTCTAGGAAGTTCAAGTATTCAGAGCTCACAAAACCTTATCAAGACAGAGCTTAAAAATATGATTATAGCTGCCACATTCCCAAACCTGAGGTTTTGTGTTTGGACTGATAAGTGAGGGAAAGACAACACTGCTGTCTCCAACATATTATTTATTTCACCTTACTGTCAGTGAGGTCAACACTTTTCTCACAATTTTTCCTTTCTTGGCAGCTTCACTCAAGTGCATCCATGTTAAAAACCTCTTCAGTATTATACTAAAAGCCAGTAGCTGGTTCTTCTAAGGGTCCTGTAAAACAAGGAGGGCTTGCCTGAGTGACCAGGCATCCACTGCAGGAAATCCTCCGCTGGTTCCTGAACCATCACAGCTTTTAAGGGAGTTTTAAGGCAAGTGAAGAGTGGCATTGGTTTCTCCTAAACCGCAGCACTGGAGGCTGCCAGGACCCAGGAGTCACACCAAGTTATAGGTTAATCAGCTTCTGCAAAGCACAGATGGGGTGCAGCTACAGGCAGTGACCTTGAGCAGGGAGGGCTAAGTCTCGGGTCAACTGGATTAATTCAGTATTCACTGGCATTTCCAAATAATTACTCTGCATTAGGCTAAGATTATATTCATAAGGTCATACATGATTATCTACACAGTTCAAGGGCAAAAAAAAAAAATGGGAACAGAGCAGTAGCAGCTTTCTCTGGCAGATAAAGGCAGAAAACGCAAAGTCTGAAATGTGTGCTTAAATTAACATGCCTGCCATACTCAGCTGAGAAAGACAATGAACTGTGGTTTTGCTCCCTGAATTTCTCCAACAAGAAGAACTAAACTTGGTTTCCCACCACACATATGGCACAACTATGTTTCCTCACACTGCAGGTTCAGAAAGATGGAGAACTCTGGCTCTGTGTTAGCCATGTGAGAATCCCATCATAAATAATGCTTTAACAAAATACCAGAGGTAAAGTGAGGTGTAAAAGAAACTCCAAACCAACCCACCACAGAAAAACATGTTATTTTTTTAAGGAGCCTTTTGGAGAGGAAATAACATAATGCTTCTAGCATGGCCCTAGGTTAACAAGTTTCACTACATTTCTCCTAAGACAACATTCTAGTTCATAATAAAAAGGTGAAGTACTAGACAGGCTTCCAGAAAGAATCCAGTGAAGTTACTAGATACCTGCACCTTTCTCACACCATTTTCCAGCTATGTTACTCCTGACTTCAAAAGTGAAATGCAGCTATGTTTATACAGTATCTGAGACACAGGTCTTACTAAATGTGGAAAGTTGATTAAAAAGTTTGCAACAAAAAATCAAATAATTTGTAATGAATTGGTTTTACATCTGCGCTCAAAGCCGGAACATTAGTTCATGAAGTACATGTTGTGTTTCTCTTGATGTAAATCAAAACACACCAGTCCTGTTTGATTTGCAGGATGGTCACTTTATACAGCTTGCATAGAATAAAGGTGACATTAATCTATCAAGTATCAAAATGAAGACAATAAATGCAGAAGGAACAGTATAAAATGACAAACCAACATTAAAAAAAAATTTGCTGCTTATTTACCTTCGTTTCCCAGGAGAACGGAGCTGAGTGTTCATCTTGCCAAGTTATGTCCTGAAATAAAATTCGAGAATGACTAAAAATCAGAAGAGCAGCTTCATCTTCTCAGAAGCATCACACAGATGACATTATGTTACACTGCTGGAACTATAAAAACCACTGCTACACAACTGACTAAAAAGTGAAAGCACTACTTAAAGATGGCACTGATCACATTTTAAGACTGACTGAAAGCAAGTCCTCTGAGGGGAAGGTTATCAATACTATACCAATTTAATCTACAAAATATATGAAGGTTTAACCTGGTCTAAATCTCCTGAAATGGTTTTCCACAAATAGCTTTAAAATGTATTATATTTCCAGTTTTCTACTAGGCATTTCTTTGGTAGCCACTAGCAACACACAGGGACAGAAACAACAAAAGGAGAATGGGTCTCAGAGAAATAAAGTCCCATTTCCTCCCTTTGGCAGACGAAAGAGCACAACCAAGCAGTCATGGGGCAGTGAAACAGCTGTGTGGCCATCGGGCCAAGCCACAGCTGGATCAAGCCCCAGCAGGACACATCACCTTGCCATGTCAGTGATGGCCACTCTGAAATAAATATTCAGTGGTGCTGAAGGAGCCACACGGCATCCACAGCACAAAATCCGAAATCCATTATTTTAAGCTGCATTTCTGAAAATAATCCCAAACTGAGAAATTTAAACAATCTCTTCATACATGGCATGCCCTCCAGAAATACATGTGACCCACACTGAAAAAAGAAAGGGTGAAAAATAATTTGAAAAATGATTGTTGTTCCTATTTGCTGAAGAATTGCAACAACATGATTGCATTTCTATTCCTAGTCGTGGCTGGGACTCATTGGTAGATTGGATAGTCCCATGGGTAGAGGCGGTGAGCTGCACCCTCCATACCGAGCAGGTCACTGCCTGTGGACACCGCAGCACACCAGGGAAGGAGCAGGAGTCGGAACACCTTACAGAAAGGGAAAGGCCAAGAGTAACCATGCAGGACCTTCACACTCCTGCTGTTCAGAGAATAACAGAACTCAACCATGTTTTAACACAACACAGGAACCCCACATTTCACTGTGCCTGGTTTTTTCTTCTTATCTCTGGTCTCTGCCTTTCTAGGAATATATTTCTCAGACATCTGATAACATTCTCCTGATCTGCCATCTCTTATTTCGCCATAGGTAGATTTTTATGGCCAAGAGCAGTGAGATCATGATTAGAAGTGTCTAAAACCATCTCCTAAACATAAAAACATGCCATACTCCAACTATTACTCATCTGTGAAATACAGAGTTCCTAGCAGCAAAGTATTTGTGGCATACATGAGAGTGATCCCATGCTCTTAAAAAGAACTGGGCTGATCGAGCTCATCTAAGAGGAACGGCCTGGGCTCATCTCGATCACATACTGTGGCCAAAAGGAAATTTGGTACAGGACACTTTTTGCCAAGAATAAAAATGAAATACCAAGTTCTCTCAATCCAGGAAACAGCTACTCAGATGTATTAACATTCAATGGAAAAAAAGGGAGCAAAATTCTGCTTTTTAGTATCTAACAGCATTTGCACTGTGGTGTGCTGCTGTCTGCATGGGAATGCCACACCACTCAATGTGTGATTCCTCACAGCAGGTGTGTCTAATTATTTCAAACTCCTTCTAGGACAATATCCTTTGCCTTTGAAATGGAGTTGGCACTTCATTTCTGAAGCATGCATGAGACAGGAATCACGGCCCAGAAGGGAAGAGAGATGGGAGAACCTAACCATTGGATTGAGTCTCGCACACAAGGCTGCGTGGGCGTCTCAACACTTCTGTCTGCATGGGCTCTGGATAAATCACATAAGGCTGACCACAGAGCGGTAAAAAAGCAGCATGGCGAAAGCAGAGTGAAGGTATGAGGCTGCCATGCAGCAGGATATATCATTCCCTGCAGGACAGAGCAAGTCAGCCTTCCACTTCACAGAAGCTGATGTCTTCTCCACCATCACTGCCCTTGTTGGCACCGCAACTTGTAACCTCAACCTCTAGTACAGGCAAGCAAAAAGTTCTTGAAATGAATTAATTTTGGTAACAGTTGTTAAAAGTTCTGGTCAGAGATAGAATCTAAGAATTTCATAGATTATATAAGATGGAAGTAGTAGACACTTGTTAGGCAGCAGTTGCCTAAAAGAAAAGGATCTTTTTTTTTTTTTTTTTTTTTTACTTAAAAGGATGGTTCATTGTATCTCGGGCTGCACAGCCCAGCACACCTCACAGCCAGTAACTCTGAGGAGCTCTGTCCACATGCAAAAGATCTTCCATGGGATATAGCAAAGAATAAAATAGGATAAGACACGGTTGGAGGATACAAACCTCCAAGCAATTGACGTCTGTGGTTATTTGAAGTGTACTTGAAGCTAAGATGAAGGAGATAGTTGACAGGTTCTGCCCATTGTCAGGGAAGGGAAGGAAGTTTGTGGCCTCCACCTCGTGTGTCTTCACACAGAGGATGTGCAGAGGACCAAGAGAAAAGATAGGATACTGTTGAACTGTGTTGTGCTATCTAAACTGCCTGATTCATGTTTATCACCAACAAAATATGAGAAGTAACTTTGGTTTTTTGTAGAATAAACAAGTTCTTACATGCTTGAAGAAACTGGGAGCAAAAGAATCAACTATTTCAATAATAACAAAAGTGAATTATGAATGGAAATTCTAGAGAAAAAGGCTTCAAGGCTGTTTATCATCAACATAGATTAGAAAAAATCCATATCTGATCCGCTTTTGTTTTCAGCACACAACAATGTCTTCTTCCAGAAGGAAGGCAAATAAATAAACTTTTGTTCACCAGGGTTAAAAAAAGAACCTATTCGTAAGAAATGGGGCCTCATGCAACATATTTCAAAGCTGAAAAAGTCGAGCGAGAAAGAGAGGCAAAAATATGGTCATACACTTGACTTCAACAACCAGCTGCAAAGTATATAAAAAAGAATCACAAATTACATTTGCTATATGTAGGCAGCTGGCTGCAAAACAACATTTGAATTTCAAAATGGAAGACACTGGTAGAAACGTGCCTGTGTATCTGACATGAGCATTGTTCAGCACAGCTGACAGTAGCTGGGCAAGACACAAACCCACCAATAAATGCATCTCAGAAGTGTTTTTAGAACAGGACTTGCCGGTTATTGAGGTTTTACTGCACTCAAAAGCTGCTTTTCATTTTTGGGTGTTTAAAAAGCACAAATCTCTAACAGGCCCAACTTAAAAGTTTTCGCTATATTGATTATTTGTTGTTTTAAAGCAATTTTAAGTAGAGAGGTAAAAGGGTTGATCCTTCGCTTGGTGCCAAAGTTCTTAAGGCTAAGCAAAACAAATACCATCTCTGCCTGAAGGCAGGTAAGTCAGGCTTCCCTATTAACACACAATGAATGAAGCTAACCAAACTCTCTTACCTGTCTTTCCTCCACATAAAATGTTTACCACTTCCTAAAGCATACAGCATTTTCTCCAATGAAAAGTTTAGTTATTTCACATCCAACTCTTTTACTGCTCAAATACTGAATATCAATTTAAAGAAAAAGAACTAAAAAAATAAGGAAAAATCAAACCTTGATTCCATGTGTATATCACATGCTTATGGATAAAGAGGGATGGCATTAAGAGAACAGTGAGAACTTGTTTTAAACTGAATATCTAATCTTTCACTGAACCAGAGAGAATCTAGAGGCATCAGCTGACACCAAATCAACTGCACTATCAAAGGCTGGCCACTATAGCAGGCAAAGGGTGGTAGTCTCTCACATACTGCTGGTTTTCCACCTATTCCCCTCATGGTTTATGGCATATTTCAAAAATAATCCATCTATATTACCTTCATGCTCAATCTCAGCTTGTATTTCCAGATTTCTCTCTGCTCAGTTAACCTTCATTTCTACCACTATGGGCATTAGAATGAAGAAATTATAAATGGAGAAATGCCAGCAATTGGAGGCTCGTTGGAAAGAAGAAACTCTGCTGCAGTGTCCAAAAGCCCTCGGTCAGGAGGCCTGGGCTGTCTAGACACAGAAAATTACAGTGAAGCAACAAACAGTCTCCTGGTGCTGGGCTCATGTGCGATGATAGCAAGTCAATCTTCAGTAAACAGGACAAAACTTATTTCATGGGGGTGTGAAATGACCCTGTTAGCCTAATTCTCTTTTGAAACTGTGTTCACAGTGCCTGCAGGGCTTCTGCTACCAACTCCACGACTGGTGATGCCGCAGTGAGGATAAGATGGAAGAGAAGGAGCAGTGACTCTAGGCATTTGCTAAGAGTCCCACGTGGTGCTGCAGTGCTCTAGCATTATAAAATGACTGGATCATGGCTACAGGATGCCACGGTCCCGTTACTGCACGTCTATTTTCTGTAACACTCTTCCCACACAGCCAACATACTCAAAGGTGTTTTGAAAACGTAAGAGATGTTTATAGTTTGAGAACTTGCAGTCCTGGGCTAAGAGTTCAGGAGATAAATTCGGTGTTAGAAGAGATATACGGGAAATGGTGGGGGCGAGAAAGAGAGAAGCAACTGTCCAGAGATACAAGACCACTACATATATCCTCTGGACCACCTTATCATAATGGTCACATGCATGAAAATGGGACTAAAACAGTGAGAGGCCTGGACCAGTAAATCAGTATCTTCAGTATTCATCCTTGGTTTGCTTTCTATCCAAAGAATGTGAGGTGAAAGAGATCAAATTGCCATGCTTAAGCAAGCACAGGTAGATCACTACAGATTTCAAAATCAGTTAACAGGGAAGATGAGCTGTGGCTGGAAACATGAAACTTTCGGAGCAGGTATATCAGCAAGAACATCATCGGACCAAAACACTCTCAGCTGAAAGCGCTGCAACATCCACAAGTGATTCTGAGGTAGGCAGGCTACTCTCCGTTTCCTTGCCTTAGGATACCACACACCAATAGCCAGGGAGAGCGGCCAGGACCAATCTCACTGCCCTGAGCGAGGGCTGGATGGCCACTGGCGTGCAGCAGTTGCGTCTCACAAAGCCAGCAGGGGCACAGCTCCCCGAGCCGTCTGACCAGGAGACAGAGATAACAGAGCTCTGCAGGCCAAGCGTTCGCAAGCCCGGAAAGTTGAACCGAACTGGCAAGAGACCGGCGCCAGTGGCTCTGCTACAGCGAGACGAGGAGGAACAATTTGTCAGCCAGGGCAAATGTCCAACAATCAGGTTGAACGCCAGCAAGGGAGCCAGGGGAGAGGAAGCTATCAGATGAAGAGCCAGAAAAGGCTCCAAGGCTCAACAGTACAGTTGGAAGAACTAAAATGGAAACAGAGAATGCCAAAATGAGTGGAATCTCTTTTCTTCAGAGAAACAATTTCTATTAACTTCTGCTTAAAAGTCAAAGAGGAAGTCAGTTGAGGCAGATGCTTCCAAAATTAAACACTTTGTATCGAGTATTTGGATGAACAGTGCCTTCTTTGGTTAATGGCTGCAGAAACGCTAACATTATGCATATTATAACTGTACTTGGGGAGAAGAGGGAAAAGAAAACAATTTGCCCAGTTTCAGATGGACTCTCTAGATGCTTTAGGAAATTATTATTTCCATAGAGTGCAGCACAACTGCCTACAACACGCTCGCTTTCCTTCCAGATCCACATAATTCAAAGCAGAAAGCACAGTAGAGCTCTCCGAGGTTAGGAAAACTGAACATATTTATTTTCCATACTCTTTAAATTTTTTCACAACTCACTTCAGATTTAAGTTTCTTTTCAAAGGTTGTTTGCATGACCAAATTTGTTGTCTTGTGTCCTACACCTCTTTTTGGCCATTACTATAAAATATTTATGTAGAATTTTGGATATCATGGACTAGACAAAACTGAGCTACATCCTGTGCTCTCTAGCTATAGATAGGATGTGTGTGCAGCACAGCATCACACCTTCCTGACAGGGGAAACACAGGCAGCAGTCTCCTGGCCCAAAGCTGGTCGGGAACCATGATGGCCAGTATCAGTGTGCCCCACATGCTTCTTAGAAATCCCATTGCAAAGGATATTGGAGAGGAGGCTAAAAGTAGCACTGCTCTCTTTAAACTGGATTGATGATTACAAATGCAGAAGAAGATTTTTTTTTTTTTTCTGGTAGAAGCCACATAACTTAATTAACAATTGGTCACTTAAAGTCATTATATGGACACAGTGAAAGAAACCAGCTCTGTAATCGTACGAGAATAAAAGAACAGAAAACAAAGTGAATCAATACACTGAATAACAGACACAGTATCTGAAAGAGCACTGTCAGGTCTCTTCAAGCATTGTTAGACCTTCCTCTTCAAGGGCTCACTCTCGGTAACATGACCCACTGCTCCAGACCGGGTACTCTCATACTGTGGATTTCCAGAAGGGCTGCCACGCTTCACCATTGGATAGATGGCTCTCAGAAGGTTCACAATCCATACTTTTTGCCATCTATCTTTCCACACCCTTGTTTTTCCTGGCATGTGACATGGAACAGGCTGCGTTTTTTTAAGGTGTCAAACATGCCAAGAGCTGGAATGTTTTCAGTGTTGTATTTTTAACCATGTCTAAAACTAGAAACGAAAAGGAAGAGATTTAATTCCGTGTAAACATTCCCTACAGCCCATTTTCAGCAAGGGACTAATGCCCAGCGCCAGACACGGTTATGCCCCGCCGTCGGGGGAGCTGAGACCGCCTTCGTCTCCAAAGTCTCTTTCCTGCAAAATCCACTTCAGCGCTATCGCTGCTGGCGCCTTCCCTGCTTTTACGGTGTGACCCAGTGCCTCTCACGCGGTGACCATCCCGCCCTTCCGCACAGCCAGGGAGCGGGGAAAGGAATAAACACCATCACCGGGGCAACTCGCCCCGCTGCCGACGGCGCGGAACGCCCGCGATCCCGGGCAGCNAGCGGGCCTGGACGTGCGGCTCCACCAGGCACTTGTCGATGATCTCGTCCTGCTGGCGGGGCGGCAGCCGCTCCCACTCGGGCCCGTAGCGCTCGCGGATCCGCTCCTTCTCCGCCATGATCTTGCGCGCCATGGGGCTCAGCGAGGAGAAGTAGCTGAACCGCTTGCGCTCCCGCTCGTCCAGCGGCCGGTTCCCGTTCATCACCGCCGTGCGGGACGCGGCGATCGCCGCCGCCATGGAGGCCATGGCCACCCCGCCGCCGCCAGCCCCGCACTCGCACGGCGGGAATGGGGATGGGAACGGGAAGAGAACCGCCTCCTCCGCTCCCCTCCCGCAGACACCGCCTCCCCTCGCTCCCTATAAAGCCAGGAGGCCACCGCCCCGCGCTCCCCGCCCCCTGCACGCCCAGCCGGCGGCAGCCCCTGCCCACCTCCCCTGCGGCGCCGCCCGCCCGC
This sequence comes from Cnemophilus loriae, assembly GCA_013397755.1. Classification (NCBI taxonomy): domain Eukaryota; kingdom Metazoa; phylum Chordata; class Aves; order Passeriformes; family Corvidae; genus Cnemophilus; species Cnemophilus loriae. The sequence goes on from VZTF01008741.1 coordinate 118,050, forward strand.
CGCTCCCGGCGGGGGGAGCCGGCCTTCCTCCCGCGGCCTCGGGCCAGCAGGGACGGGGACAGGGGGGGGGCGGGGACGCCGCCTCCCGGGCTTGCTTCGGACTCGGTACCGTCGATGGCGCGGGGCTGAGCGGGCCCCGCGGCCCCCAAGTGCTCCTGCCCGCAGCGCTCGTCTCCCACAGCCCTTCCCGTTCTTTCCCAAGGAGGGAACCTGTAGTATTGCCACGCTGCCGGGGCCAGGAGCACCAGGAAAGGACTTGCCTTAGCTGGCAGAGGAGCACCGTGGCCAAGAACCTGCCTTTCCTCACTCCTGAATAAGTCGTACGTGTTTCTTAACACGATAGAAGGTCCAGCAGCTGCTGTCAGAAGAGACGGGATGCCTGGGACAGGCGGTTTTGTCCAGCTCGACCAGTTAGGGGGCAGGAGCGTCCGAGGCCTCTGTGTTAATTGGGTAGCAAAGTTGCAGCCTAAGTGTAACAAGTCTATGCAGTAGACATTAGTTATATCGGTAAGAGATTCCTAAAGGCTGAAATAATTAGGGTTTCTGGTCTCTTCCTTTGCTGTACAAATGCTCTCTTTTCCTGTAACAAGTCCTAATTTTGGCAAAGGATTCACCGAGGTACCACACACAAACTCCCAAAAGATGTCCAAAATCTCCTGGGGTGGGGGACGCATAGTTCCTTCCCATAAATCTAAAAAAAAAAAAAAAAGCAGCTTACCGATGATAGGCAAATACGTCAGAAGATTTATATGAGACTAAATCTATTTTGACTTTTGGCCTAGGTAGTTGCAGAGGAATTTTTTTTATCTTCAAAATGTATTACAAGGTAGCACAAATACTGAGGTTCAGATTAATGGTTTTCCATTCCTTAGCCTATTATTTTTTTCTTATTCTGCTTTCTTTAGTATCATTCTTAATAGATAAATTATTTGGGCTGCAATACATTAATGTTCCCATTTACAAGTTCAAATGATATCGCCAGACCAGCTCTCTAAGATGACACAGAAGAGGATGGAAAATGATAATTAGATTTCTCCACATACTTGGTTCTTAGGAGGTAATTACAGTTCCCCAAGTGATCACATACCAGCCCAGTTTTATAATCCTGTTTTGGTTGTTAAACTTGTTTGAGAGCACTTGACTTGAGCTCACTTACTTTCTTAGTCATCTGCATCACGCCCAGAGAAACAAGCCTTTTAAACACGTTTGCAGGCACACACACACTCATAGAGGTGTAATACACGTTACACCGAACCCTCCCGTGACCTCCCATTAATCTCTTTTGTCTGTAACCAGGGGGTGGGGACGAAGTCAATCACAGGAGTCAGAAATGAGGACAAAGAAACCCAGACAACTGTACATGGTTTGTTTGCCCAGGCAGTTTTTTCTTCCTCACCACCACTCCTTCTCCACTCCCTCTGGTCTAATCCCTAAAACAAAACCCCTCCTTTTTATAGTTCCCAAGACTGTCTGGTCAAGTGCCAATGCAGATTCCCCTTTCTCAATGAATAATACAAGGCATAACAAAACTTACAAGCTTAGAAGAAAGATCACATTACAACACTATCAAACCATAAAGCTAGGCATATTTTCCAGGCTGCTGTTTTTCCAGGAAAATAACAATTCTTTTCCTCCTTAATGAAATGTAGTAGAGGTTTCTTCAACTTCTAGACTTTTAAACAGAAGAAGCAAGTAGTGCTTATTTCTAGTGGGATAGAAGAAGGTACTCAAGAATAGCATGTTGGGAAAATACCTGTGTCACAAATGGACAGCATCCCAATTCTTTCAATGGAAACTCGAAAGCCTCCTTTATCCTTACTTGCAAAGAAATACCTACTTTTGCCCTTTACAGAAAATCTGATCAAGAAAGTTAAGAATTCATGTTCATTAGTACTAAACAGACAGGTAGTCAAATTTGCCTTTTTATGGCTTGGTTAATGACCCTTGGGTCTGCATAGGAAATCCGGCTTTTTTTTTTTTTCTCCTGATGAGTTTTACTTACTCAGAATGATACCTATCCTTCCAAAAGCATAGCAGCATTACAAAGTGTGTTAGTGCTCACTAAAGGCAAACATTTTGGATTCCAAACAGCTGTTTCCCCAGTTTTCTACACTTCCTTGTGTTTTGGGCACTCACCTTATAACACATCCCTCATCCGATATATGTACCTGAACTTAATAAGCAAAGAAGCAGGAGAAGAGAAAAAGAGGCTTTAGGAAAAACTGATTTAGACATTGGCATACCATTTGCTTTCTGGTATTTGCAAAGCAAATGTTGATTTCTACAGTTCAAGATATTGCAAATTAGATCATCCCACCTTTGGCTGGAAGTTGGGTCACTATTTTTTAATCAAATCTAACCACGTTATTACCAGCGTAGCTCCAGTACAGTGCATGCAATTTGAAATACCTTCTAGACTTACTTTCAGACATACCAGAATTAGGATTAAAAAGTGAACAAAATATCTGTTTCATACAGTGTTACTTCCCTATGCTTACAAATCTGGTAACAGTACCATAAATTAAGGCAAGAAGTTTGTATTTTAAGAGTCTGTTCTTAGAGAGGGAGCATTACTACACAGACAGCAACATTTGTTTCATATGGAAGGAAAGCATGTTCTTTCCTTACCCTTGTATTTTCAACATACAACCCTAGAATATGAACATTCGTGAAGAAAAGTTCCCATAGGTACATATGCACCCTGGGCTAGTTTGAATTGGGAGCACACTTTTGAAGTGTGTCTCGTAATTTTCTCCACTTACCCCATTTTGGTTCACAGTGCAGAGAGATACCTGTTGTTTCATCCAATAGGTAAGTCCAAACTGGAATATCCATTGCTAATATTCACCCTCAATGCAACAAGTAGCCAGTTCATCAACTAGACAAGCAGATAAAAGTAAAGTCTCTGAAATGCCTGTAATGTGGATGGCATGTGCTGCTTCCCAATGAAGATATAGTATGCACCCACTTTCTGGGATTCATTTTTCGCCTCCATGAAAATCCTTCATAGAGAAACTCTCAGGTTTCTAGCTACCCATAGCCGTCCTATTCTGCAAATAAGATAACAAATAGTGAAATCTAACTTTAAATCAACAGAGCTGTTAATATAACGGATGTCAGTATTCACTGCAGATTTTAACTTACCCTGTGGCACTTCCAGCCTCTGTACTTACACACATGCACAGAGCCCACTTAGAATCCAATAAATACTTTCGTGGAATAATCAAGGCTAGACCCTCCCTTCCATAAATTTACTCCATTTTCAATCCCACAGAACTAAGTCACCTGTATCAACATTCATCAACATTCTTTCCTGCATTCCCTTCTTCATTAAAGAGGGGACTGAGATCACACTGCACTGTACTCAGAGAAAAGCAACCACACCACTGCTACTGGTACACTTGGGGTATATGCTGGATGTTTTCCCCTCTTCCTTGGTAAATAACTTATTCTTTAGCATATTCCATGTTACGTAGCTAGACCAGGTATTTGCAATTGCCCAACAAAGCCCAAACCTCTGAGAAACTGAAAGAAGCTAAGTAAATAATTTTTGTGTAGAAGATGACAGCAACCGAATCAAGTTCAAACCATTAATATCACAGAAGTTGAAAGCTGTATCTGAAACAGAACAGTTCTGTAGATTTTCTGAAATAATGAATTTTCAGGCAGGAAAAAAAAGTTCATCAAAGCCAGTAAGGAAACCAGACATTTGACCCACGACTGCTTGCTGTTCCTGAAATCACTTGACCTGATAAAGAGCTCTAAGGTCATGCAGCTGAAGATAAATTGAGTATAATTCAGTAAGGACTCACCAGAAATATCATCATCACTATTACAGTCAGAAGTTGGTTCATGGTACTGTCCACGTTATTTAGAATGAAATAGCACTGCCGTACAGGAAACCTGCCTTTCCTTACAGCAAAAATGCTGCCAAGTCTGTCCAACAAAAACAACTCAAGGAACCCTAGCTAGTGCTTCCTATGTACTCCAATCCTGTCAATCTGTGGAAAACTTCTGCTGACCACCACCATCAATGGGTACTTGAAAAGGGAGATCGTTGTGTTTCTGACATTCACTCACCAAGAGCCCAGCTCCAAATATGTAATTTGTTTGGTTTTGTTTCCAAATGATGTTTCCCTGAACCCCACTCTTTTAAGCTGACATCTGCTCCTTCACTGCACTGCACTACATGAAATGCCTGTGTATTCTCCAATTACTCACACGTAGTACAGCTCTAAATTTTCTGTGCAGAAGTCAGAGGCTTGGAAAAAAACCAATGAGAAGTAGTATAGCATTATTTCCAATCCAATGAAGATTACTTTTTTTTAAAATAAATTTTCACCTGCAGTATGTTCAGTTTGTAACTGTGATCAAGTTTCTTACCGCTCTTCAGTCTGGCCCCTGAATAACTATTTCTGTTAGAGTGTGTCTTAATATGAAAAATCAGTTGCTCTACTTCTTTTTCCCTTTTTAATATTATTGGTCACAGAAAGATTTCTTTTACTGTGGTGATAAATAGTCAAGTAAGTTTGTTCTATTAAAAAAAACTATAACAAAATCAAACTATTTTGACCACAATTTGCCGTTCAAAATAATTTATGAAGCGGTACCTCTTGGCGTTTTATTTGTATAAATTATACAACAACTATAGTTTTTTTTAGACAATGAGATGAGTCTGTATTTAGTACTTCAATCATCGTTCTCAGGGTTGGAAAAGTCTCTGATACTGATGGTAGGCTCTTGTAAGAAGGTGAAATACTGAAAGAAAAGAAAAAGAAGTTATTTTTTTATGAGTTTTATAATTTACCTTCAAGTTAACACGTGAACTTGTACTTCTCTTCATCCCCTTCTCCAACAAATCTGGGACCTGTGGGTGCTGGATGACAGCAGCTGAACATGAAGCCAACAGTGTGGCCAAGAAGGCCAGTGGCATCCTGGCCTCTGTCAGCAATAGTGTGGCCAGCAGGAGCAGGGCAGTGATTGTCCTCCTGTACTGGACACTGCTGAGGCCACATCTCAACTCCTGCGTCCAGTTTTAGGCCCCTCACTACAAAAAGGACGTTGAGGTGCTGGAATGAGTCCAGAGAAGGGCAATGGAGCTGGTGAAGGGTCTGGAGCACAAGCCGTAGGAGAAGCAGCTGAGGGAGGTGGGGTTGTTTAGTCTGGAGAAAAGGAGGCTCAGGAGGAACCTTATTGCTCTCTATGACCACCTGAAAGCAGGCTGTAGCCAGGTGAGGGTTGGTCTCTTCTTTTAGGTTAACTAGGGACAAGACCAGAGGAAAGTGCCTCAAGTTGTGCCAGGGAAGGTTTATATTGGATATTAGGAAATATTTCTTCATGGGAAGGGTGAAAACATTGGAATAACGCCCAGGGAAATGGTGCAATCACCATCCCTGGAAGTGATCAAAAGTGTGTGGATGCAGCACTTGGGGACATGGTTTAGTGGTGAACACAGTGGTGCTGGATTAGCAGTTGACTCGAGGTTTTTTCCAACCTTAATGATTCAGTGATTCTCAGAATCTGCTGTTCACAACTAGCTCTTACTTTTCACGACTCCTCCATCACCATACAGAATGAAAACAATGACTACGTAGAAGAGCTTTCAAAAGCAGCAGAAGTTTAAGAAAAAATGTATTGCTTTATGTGTTCCAGCCTTACTTACCATATCCATGATTATTGGTCTACCACAGACAAATTAGCCACTCAGGCTAATTACCTTCATATTATTACATCAAGTCCTTTGGCTGTAGTTATTCAGATTTATTTTTTTTTCCTTCAGCAAAGTCAACTTTAGCATTTTCTCCACTCTGGCTCATTTCCTCACCTATTCTACAACTCTAATTTGACCCAGCAATACTCTAGGTTGTACTATACTACAAAAATGGTATTAATTAAAAAGAAATTATTTTGGCAAAGTTATTTTTAACACAAATTAGTTCTCTGATCAGGTTTGGTATGGGTTCCCACAAGTTTCAACAGTACAGCTGAGAGAGTCAAACACATGGGTAGCATTGAAATGGCTTAAGATGACTTTACTCCCAAGAGGGAAGTTTCTCTTTGGTAAAGATATGTCTTTAAAAAAAAAGCAAACAACCCACAAAACCAAAACCAGCATGAACAGAGGATTAATAAAGAAGAGTATATAATTACAGAAAAAAATTGTGGGAATCATAAATATTTTATATTTCCAAGACAAGCACATCTCAATATTTGTGCAGACTATTTTTAATAAAAACCACAACTTGCTACACCAGTAGCAAAGGTGTTTAGAAATGTCACTCCTTAATGAATACTGAATTGACTCATTTACAAGTAGATTTTTAGTCTGAGTTTCACAAAGATGTCCTTGAATCTTATTCGCCTTCTTCATTTAGGAAGGGATTTTATAGTCTAGCAAAATTCATGAGGCTCAGAACTCTTGATAATAAAGTTAAACAACGCTAATCAGTATGAGATATTTGGCACTAGGAGCAGCTGCAGAGTTCCACAGTCTCTAGGAAGTTGGACCAGATCTCAGGAGATATGTGATCTAAGATCCTGTTCAAAGCAAGGTCAACCGAGAAGTCAAATCAGGGTGTCAGGGCTTTATCCTGCCCTTGAAAGTCTTGAAAATTGCCAGGGGTGGAGACTGCACTGCCTCTTTGGGCAGTCTGCTGGTGAAAAGATTATGCAAAGTCTAAACATCATTTCAACTCATGCACATTGCTTTTTGTCTTCCCACCAAACACTCACAGGTCCTGCAGAGCTGCTCTTAGATCAAAGCCTTATCTTCTCCAGGCTGAACAAGCCCAGCTCCTTCGTGTTATGGCATGTGCTCCAGACCCTTGGCCATATTGGTGGCTCTCTACTGAATTTGTTCTGGTTTATCATAGTCTTTACTGCAGCTGTATGCAGTATTTTACATGTGGTCTAAAGTGCTGAGTACCCCTTAAATCTGATTATCCAAACACCTTCTTAATCCATCTAGTTGTCTTTTTGTCCAGACCACAATGTGCTATCTTGATATGAGAGTATTGTGGGACTCCTTGCTGAAGTAAAAATAAACAATGTTGATTGCTCTCGTCATCCCCAAAAATTGGTTTTTACCACAGAGAACCATCATTGGGTCACACAGCGTTTGATAAGCTCACACTGATTGCTTTCTGTGACTTTTTCCTTCATATTAATTGAAATGCTTTCCTAGAGGACTCACTTCATGACTTTCCCAGGGATCAAAATGAGGCTGACCAGCCTACATTTTCCCTGGGTTTCCTTTCGGCCTGCCTGAAGAGGAACTCAAGACATCCTTTCCTGCAGTAACCAAGAATGTCCCCTGATGTGCATCATGTTTCCAAGATTATAGATGGTCCTGTAACGACCTTGGCCAATTCTCTCAGAACCCTTTAAGTGTCTTGATCCTGACTTGAAGCACACTAGAACTGGTGTTGTGTCTGGCCTGATTTTTAGATTTTGTATGGGGAATAACCACTAGGGGCCAATCAAAGGCACCAGATTCATAATATTAATTCCTTGTCAATGTATGCAGTATTAAAAAATAAATTCGTATGAAAATCAAAATTTTAAAGCATTGCACAAAAGTCATGTACCTATACTAAGTAATGTAGTTCTCCATACTCAAAATGTCCACCTACTTTGAAAACATTATTCTCCGAATCAAAATAGCACTAAAGGATAAGCAAATTACTTTGGATACATAGTTTCCTGAGATCTGTAAGAGTTAAAAGAAAAGGGTCAGTATTTCCCCTTGCTTTGTTCACTCATTGCCAGATCTACTAATGATAAGCCATAATATAAAAAGACAAATTTGACCCACTGGACAAAATGAAGAAAATATTAACCCAAATAATTTCCTCAGAGGATAATACTCACATAACTGAATGTCTAGATTACTAACTACTCCATTAGACTAGAAATACACTACTGTGTGTGTAAATGCAAATCTTGTCTCATCAATTCCTAAACAGTGTTAAAAAATACACTGAATCCTTTACTAAATTCATAATTTCTAAGAAACAATTCCTAGTATAGGTTTGAATTTTACATATAGTCTTTCATATTTTATTTCCCTATTCCCCATCTGAATAGAAGGATTTACCTTTTTAGATTCATCCAGCTCCTTGCTATTTTGCTAAAAGCTTCAGACCCTGGTGCTGTCATGGCTTCAAAATCAACCAGCTGAAAATGTAAGAAAACAAAGACGATATTAAGAAATTACAGAATTTTTAAGTTCTCTAACTTCAGGAAGGGCTTTGAGGACTATATTCTCGGTAAGACAGGAGTAAGATTACAAACCAGTCCGTGCCCCAACTACTTTGACCCTCACCATCCGTTTGAAGTCACCGTTCAAGCCAGACACTAAAATTCTCTGCAGGGTTTGCACACTCCACCACAACCAATTCTGGAAGCTACATTGGCCATGGCTACTAAATCACCCACCAGGTAACAACAGGATTCTTGACTACTGTGCACCTTTGACTTCAGAGCAGCCTGAAAATGCATGCTGTCATAAGCCTGGGACCAGCTTATCCCTTCCAAGGGATAACAACTCTGGGAAAAACCAAACTCCAGTTTCATTCAACTGAAGAAAACAATTTCTTCCATGTCATAAAAATTTTCCTAAAAACCAGGTTTATTCATATTCAGGCACTGTGTTTCAGAAAAAACCCTCTAACGTAAAGATGTCCCCAATGTTCCTTTAAGTCAGAAATCCTGCTTAGCAGTAATCCTGAAACTGCTTGCCTGCATAAAATCAGTCAGCAAAATACTACTCTATCAAGTCCTAAGAAAATGCTTAAGAAACCCTATATAAGTGTTTGACCCTAGCTTGAACTCCCACAGAATGGGGAGGACACCAGCTTAATGGTGTACTGAAAAGAAGCTTTCTTGCTGCTAAGCAAATGCAGTTCGCTCTTAAAAGCTACTAGAGCTCATTGTACTCAAAGGAGTACACTGTTTTCAGGGCTTTCTAGAACAAAAAAGAATGTCACCCTTTCTTCAGTTATCCATGTAGAGTACTTTCTTCAACACCTTGGATTCTCATTGGAATTTTACTGATTCTTTTGACAATACATTAAAGAGACATAGGTGTTCTCACTCCTTTAAAACTGAAAAGGTAATAAAGCTAACAACCCAATTCTTGAAAAAAAGAAAATCCTTTATTGAGCAAGTTGGTATAATACTCAAATGCAGACACTTTATTGAGCAAGGTGGTATAATATTCCAATGTAGTCACTTAAAAACTAGGACTTAGTTTAAATTCAGCAGAATATAGAGGGGAAGGAGAAATCAAGAGAAGTTGCAAATCCATTTCTACTTACCAAGCCCTAAAAGCTCTACAATACACAGAGTACAGACAGAAAATTTCTGCTGTAGATCAGAAGAGTCACTAATTCTGCCCCAGTATTCTCAGAACCCTTCTCAAAGCAAGCTGGAAAGAGCAGCTCAGCACACTGGAGATACTTCAGTAACAGATCTGTAATTCCTGTGGGACCAAACTGCTACAATTTGACTAATCCAAATTACTGCACATACCATCTCCAAATTCACCTGCTGTCAGAACAGCAATGGAATTTTCAGCACTCACTCAGACTGCAAGACATCATAGCATGCAGCTAAACCACATCCAGCAAATAAGCATGCAGCTTCTGTTCATTCTTGCAGCTCTTTCCCCACATTTACAAGTATTACTTCCTCCATCAAGACTGAACTAACGTACTTTGATATTTTGATACTTGCCTTTCCTTTAGGGATTTTTCCTGATACTTCTTTTCCACTTGCCATTAGTGCTCCCATTATCACTGAATAAGCTATCACACTAAAAGAATAAAATTAAAAACAACAAATGGAGTAGAAGTCTTTCCGTAATGCTATTTTAGACTACAAAACAAATGGACCATAGTACGGTTTCATAAAAGGCTAGTAGAGATTACTGTGCTAGTTATTTTAGAAGAAAAAAAAAAAGCACAAAACACTTAAGTGAAATCACTGTAACTTTCCAACATCACTAGAATGAAGTTATGAACCTATGGAGTTTTACTACTGTTTCTACATTAGCCAGAACCATATTTTCAGACTTTGGAGTTCTTAGGACTCCACAGGGCTGAAAACAAAGCAAACTCCTGTTCTCAAGAAGATTAGCTGTAGCCCACAAGAGTTTATGAACTCTACTGCAATAGAACTACAGGCACTGTAAAGCTGCTCAGTTATTTAATTTTTAACTTAGTTTTTCTTTGAACTGTGAATCTCAGACAGAATTTCTCTTAATTTTTACATTCTGTAAGATAAAGGCAAAATCTGATTATAAAATCTCAAAATCTCAGGTTTCTTTTTCATACTGAACTGTATCTAGTAGTAAGATTAAAGATATTAAGTGCTTTGTGGAACAGAAATTCATAATAGTCTTAGATGCAACCAGGTTTGCATTAAACTAGAATTCCAGCTGAAGAGTTCTGTGACATATGAAACTATATCCTACGGTTTCATTTGGTGACCCTAACAGTCGCAACAATTTACTAAAATAATATTTTAGTGTATTTTATTAAAATAAGTTACGTCAAAATATATTACATCTTAAATACACATTTTGAAAAAGCTTCCTAAGTGAAATTAGTGGTGTAACACAATATGGATTAGAAAACCAAGCATTACAATTTAAAAATGACACTTCTCAATGTGTGAGCTGATGTCTATAAATACAGACTACTCATCATTTTAAATATACATGCAGCTATGAATAGTTACCATCGGCAATTACAAAATAGCTTTTAAAACAGTACTAAGTCAGTTCCCATTGTCGTGGCAGCACAAAAGGAGAGACTGTGAAGGGCACACAGCTCCATTAAAAAATAATATTAATATTAAAAAATACATTAAGACACTGAAAGACATGGACATTGTACAGCAGGCATCCAAGGTAACAGACAATGAATACGAACACTAACCTAGATCCTCTTGAAAGTGGCATTAAATTATAGAAGTAATAAACTAGTGACAGGATCAAGTTGCAAACAGCATCCACTTCCTAAGAGAAAAAAAAAAGTGAATTAAAGATAATTTAATAGCCAGGTAATACCTTATAAAAGTACACATTGCAAAGTCTTACGTTACTGCAATTGCTTTTTTTTTAAGAACTATTTCAAATGTGAAAATGTCAAACTGTGAAGTTGAAGTCTGACTAACAGATGTTTAATCAAACTACTTTGTTGTATCTTTAACATTTAGGTGAAACACAGTTCATCTACACATTTGAGCTTGTGTTTTCTTTCCATCTATTAAAGGATGAAAAAGAAAACACAAGCTCAAATGTAGTCAGATTCTCCTTGCACATCAAATCAACACAAACACAAGTCTAGTGCCTCTCACGAATTTGCGTTATTCATCTTGTATGTAACCACCATGAGCCAAATCCTAAAGAGCACTTACATATATGATGACAAAGGTGAACACAGACCCATGAGAAAAATAAGAAGAAGCAGAACACACTGTGATACTGAGACCTTGCCTGGACACTCTCTAGCGCTGCAGGCAAAGCACAACAAATTTTAAAGTAACAGAATTATACCAGCTTCTTATGGTATTCGTCATAATTTGGTTTAAGTAACTTTATTATTTAAGAACTCTGTCAAAAAGTATTAGAACGGGGACTATTAAACAGAGAGTATAAAAACATAAAAGGATTTTTTCAAGGAATTAATAGTTCCTTGAACAGCCTTACCCCCAGCTCTGCAGACAGAATTAGAATTTTTCCTTTAGCTGTTAGATCCTTATATAGCGCATCTATTTCTGCATGATACAGCTGTGTTCTCTCTTCTGTCGTCTGAGTTTCTACTGAAAATAGTATGTTCCCCACTCTGTTAAGCAGATGAAAAAGAAAAGGAGGTAAGATATTTTTTGAACAGAACTTGATGCATATCCAGGGTAAATTACAAATGTGCTACAGTTACACATCACCTTTTTCCTATCATCTTCCTTAAGCAGTAGATTATGTGCACTACTTCCCATTTAATTAAAAAAACCCAAAAATCACCAAATTAAAAATGCTACATCACATTCTAAGTTTGAAAGAATATATAAAGACTGCCACCTAATCACAGATAAAGTATTTCCATTGAAGAATACCTGACAAGCATTAGTGTTTCACTTAAACTGTGGGTAAAAAATAAGAAATATGAAATTTTTAAATATCTTCACAGACTTAAGATTTTTGTATAGAATGTCATTTTCTTCATTCCTAAACTACCAGAATGGGATTGTTTTGGTATAAAGCATAGTTACAAACTATGGATCAAAACAGACTAAGTGATACTGAACAAAGTTTGTCCAGAAAAAAATTAGGCTTTTTACTGACACCAAAATATTTTCCTCAAAACAGTGAGGCCATATATTTAATGCCCTTTCACTGTATATAGGCCTGTGATTTAGAATGTAAAATGAAAAAGAGATACATTAACATTTTAGCAAGAAAGTTTGGATTCCATGCCACTCACTGAAAGCACACAAATTCTGGGAAAAATCCCAATGCACAGAATTTTAAATTTAATTTAGAAAAGTTTTTATTTAATAGTAGGACAGCACTTCTGAGCTTCAGACTTGCTCATTCTTCAGAAAGACAAGGAATCAGAATCCATACAGTGAGAAATTTACTATCTCACCCAGAGTGACCCAAAGCCTCCTGACAATATTCTCATACATTCAGGTACTATTTAAATTTTCACTTGCAGATAGAAGGTCTGCAAACACCCCAAACATAAAAAAGGCCTAAATCTCAAATAGAAGAGAGTGTATTCTATTCTTAGACCACAGAAATTTCCATTCAATTCAGGACTTCTCAGTTAACACAAAAGACAAGGTCTCACAAGAAGAAATGTATTTTGGTATGTATAAAGACTGAGGTATTTGATATTTTTCCCCTTTAGGCATTTTGTAGTGTAAGCTGAAAAACAAGGTCTCTTTTCACTTTTCTACTGTATGTTAGAGAATCAACTCAATTCCATCACTGTTATCCATATTCCCTTTTTGTTGAAAACACAAGAATCAAGTCCTCAAAAGAATAAACTTTAGTTATTTACAAAAATGTCACTAGTGAAAAACAAGACCCACTTTATACAAACAGAAATGGCATTTCAGGCAATTAATTGCCAATAGTTCATCATTGCTTAATGTACCCTAACCCCTGAAAACAGCAAACATACAAACATACTTATCTCCTGTTATTGTAATTGTGAATCCATCGTATTCTTTCCCTTGATCCTTCAGGCTGGGGACTTTTGTGTTCACAGTGAACCCATCTCTGGTTTTACTGTTAAACTGCTTTCAAAAGAAAAAAAAAGTAGTATTAGAGGTAGCAGAGACAGAGACTGCCTACCTATTGCTTTGAAGCACATAAAATACATGGAGTAGCAATGAATGTGTACAAACTTTGGGAACAGATTAAAGTTACTGTCAGCGACGTTATTTCATTCATCCTTTATTTCCTTCTGAATGGAAACCATAAATACTGAATGAGGCATAGTGGCATTCAACTTTATAACTAAATAGTGAATAAAAAGCACTGTTTATGAAAAGCAACTATACAAAGCAGCTCAAGATGTACAGATTTTTCTCCAAGTTGCATGTTGATGGTAATCTTTCGGTGCAACAATGTAAATGGAAAAGCAGGAATTTGAGACCCCATTTTATGTTTACACAAAGAAGTGGCTGCATTAGTCCAAACGTGAATTCCAGAATACAACTCAAAGCAACAGTTTCTTAACTATGATCCAGTTTCAACTGATGTTTATCCTCATCAGAAGGAAAATATCTCTAGGTTTAAGAATTTTACAAAGCTGCATTATCTAAGAGTAGCACTGTAGCCAGAGAGTCGTATAAACCAGACAGAACTGCATTTAAGTAAAGCCAAAAGCCCAGCTTTCCACATACAGCATTCCCCAGCTACCCAAATAACCTAATTACATCACTATTAGAAAGACATTTATTTTATACAGGCACTAATAGAGACTAGTATGCACTAGTATTTACTCAGGCAGTTATGTGTATTAACCCAAAACCTGTGATCCAGGATGTTTTGTTTTAAGAGAATCTGCATTTATTTTAAAGGAACAAAAAGCCTCTAATGAGACAGCATTCCACTTTGATACAGTGTGGAATGGGATGCCGGAGACTCAAACCAGACCAAAATGTACAGGTATGGAAACTGGGAAGAATACTTGCTGCCAGTTGAGACATTTACTTTGAAATAATAATGTACAGCTCACTATGTTTATATATTTTCATCATTCTCTTGGAGTAACCTGCATTTTTAACTCCACTAGTAGCTTTTTTTTCTGGCCTACAAATCAAAAGGAACCACGTTAGATGCTCTACAGGGCCCTACTTGCACGTTATGTGTGTCAGTAGGGAACACTTAGTTGTCAATCCACCCCAACACCACTACCTCTTCAGCACAAGCTTTTGTTTAGGTCCAGTTCATATCCACTTGGCTTTATCTTTCAAGGCCAAGAACAAGATAGTAATATAAAAAGGACCTCTGAAATCGGGGTGTCTTCAAAGAATATATATTCACAACACAATAGAAAAGCCCATAGAAAAATTTAGTGCTTAAGCCATGTAGCTCCTGCAAAGATAATTGTAGTGCACAAGCGAGCATTGCTCCCAAGAACACATCCAAACCCAGACAGTCTGTCACGAGTGGCAGCAATGCAGCTTCAGAGATCTCTGCTCTATGGCAACCCGGCTGCTTTGCTTAGATACGAAATTCCAGTGTGGACACACAAGATAAGAAAGTAATGAATTTGTCTCTATTTAGCATAACTGTTTCTTCCCAAATTTTATTCTGCTCTAATTTACAATCCTGTACAATCCTTTACAAAGACATACTTTGTAACATTGTTTCCCCAAACCTAAATACTTACACACTGCTCACTCTAGATTAATTTGGAGGAATGGGGGTGAAAAGGGGAACAATTTCTACTTAAACCCAGCTCAAGCCTTACTACTAATGTTGAGATAGGAGCATAAATCATTTTGCAGGTCATAAATCCAAAGCCTTTCTACAAAGACCACCACCAGCAGGAAGAAAACCTCCGTATCTCCCACTCCTTTTTTGCCAAGCCTTCCTAAGCACAAGAATGTTATCCAGGATTTCATTTTAGCTATCAGTCACTAAGGACAACTATTTCTCCACTTCCCTGTGCCAGCCCCACCACTGACCTGTACCAATGAACCTAAATAAAAAACTTCCATATTCCTAACCTTTCAGGCACATCAATTTTTTTCCTTTCTATTGTACAGGCATAGCATGAGCCCATTATGGCAGATCTGATCACAAACCCTCTTGGCTTCCAAGAATTACATTTAACATTTTGTTTTCCCATCATTCTGTTGCCAGTTCACAGTTAGGCCAAGGATTTCAAATATATGTCACCCATTTGCACACATCAAAGGGATCCAACCCTACGTATGCAGATTTGGAGGAACCTGAGCTAGTATGCGCAGTTACTCATTTTAAGCTTATACACAGTGGTTTTATTTTGAGGAGCTGAATATCTCCCAGAACACATTTTATTATTTTTACCACATATTGAAGTTTTTCTGTAATTTACCTTCATTATGGGAAGAAGATCTTCTACTTTATGTACCTTTTCCAAAGCTTCTCTAACTTCTAGCAGTCCTTTTGGATTATTAGCACTGGAAAAAAATTAAATATGAAATACAACAGTTGAACACATGTAGCATTTCTTGAAATTCACATACTTTTAACCTAATTAGCCATAGTGACGTAAGTTATTGAAAGTTAATTATTTATTTTCTGAAAATTAGTAACTTTATACTTGTCCACATGCTCGCCTGTATTTCAAAAAGTAATTTTCTCCTATATCAGCTCAGCTTACTTTTTTCAGCTTCAAACCTCAATTTCAGTATTCAGATTTATCTTACTCTAATCAACTACTCTACCTTACTCTTGCTATTGGCCACTCTAAAGCATCAAACAGCGTTTGCATGAGTGTGTGTGGGCAGGGGGTTCTACATAAGGAAAGATGGAAGTAGAAGAGAGTTAATGTTAGAAATATTCTTCACAAAATACACACATCTGTGTAGCCTCAAAGGCAAGTAAATACTTCAGATGCAGACACAGCTGGATCATGAAGAAACCTGTTGAATTACTGCTGTAATAATTATTAATTACACTATACTGGATTTTAAGAACAGAATTATTTTAGAAATCACACCACAAATTGGTCTGGTTTAAGGTCAAATGCTACTGGGCTTACTCTAGACAAACTTTCTAGCAACAGAGGACAGACCGCCAGTTACTACAGAACTTATGTATTTTCAGCAACTATCACAAATTTTCTAAAACTTAAACTGTTAACTTAAATTTTCAACTATTATAAGGATTTTCTCGACTTTTATTTTTTGATATTTAAGTAGAATAATGAGATTGAAAACCAGAACTCAGTATTTAATAAAAGTTACCAGGCCAAAGGAAAATTAGAGGGTTTAAAGCTAAAAGAGATTTTAGTTTATGTTATCAGAAGACTGAGCCACAGTATTCAGTACAGATGCCAACATCAATTTTCATATTACGTTTAGTCACATTATTTCATCCAAGAGTTTACAACTCTCTTCAGTTCCAGCACAGCACCTACCAACCCATCTATGTAACAGATAGTAAAGATTCTCTGCTCATTTAAAACTACTTGTCAAACACCTGTTTCAATGACAATTACCTTCCATATCTTCTTTTCTTTTTTCCTCACTTCTTAAATAAAAATAAATTAATCTCAACAGTCAGAGTAACTGTACTTGATTCTACCAGGAGGAAACCCAACATCTTTATTAAATTATATGCTTAGAAAGAATAGAGATCCAATCCTGACAGAACCATGGCTACAAATTCAAAACAGTTATTAGTTTCTAGGTACAATGTAATTCACAGCGGTTTTTTTCCTATTAGTTTAAGTTTTTTTATGTGGCAATGAATAGGATTTTCCATTTCCAACAGGAATTAAAACAATTATATATACTAAGGAAACAAGAACCTACTAAAATAAGAAAAAAAAACCTTCAGACTTCCTGAAATGAATATTATATAAATTTCAGATCACTACTAACAGGTGAACGAAGCAAGGGAGAAAAAAATTGTAATTTACCCATGATATACAAGGATCCTGTCTTTGATAAAATGAAGAATTTTCTCAAAGTATTCCAGGTACCGCATGTTAATGACCTGTCCCCTACAGAGAAAAGAAAGGGTTTTTTGAAGTCTTGTTTTTCAATTAGACATTCCAGGACATAAATATTACTCATTAATATTTGACACAATCTTATTCACAGTTGCCCTGTAAATTAAAGGAATAAACCATGTAGGGTTTATCTACGTGGTGAATTGCCAATCCCCCATTTTAAACATAGATTACATAGTGAACTTGCCCAAACTCATGTATCATTAGAACTGTTGTTCTCTGATAAACTACATTCCATGCATATTTCCCCATTTTCAGTGTGCCTGATTCCAGCAAATCTTATCTATATGATAATTATCAATTTGTACAAGATATAATCTTCCCTAGACTCATAGATACAACAGAACTAGAAAAGAATTCTCAATTTGCACATCTAGAGAACTAACACTCTCCAGTTTACATATTTGGCAATATACATGTTGATCCGCTCTGACTGTCCACGTATATTTTTCTTTATTCACCTATGTCCCTTTATACGGAAGTAATTTTGCTTTGAATCCCAACAGTTACAAGCAGTAACTGAAAAACAAAAACATTAAAAAGGTGTTGCTTTTTCCCTTGGACTACTAAGTGAAAAAAATCTATATTAAAATGTGGTAGAAACCTGTTAGGATTATAACTACTCTGAGAGGAAAAATTACATACCATTACTGCATTTGTAGGAGTCCTTCCTCTTCTCCCAGTCTACAAAACAAGATTTTATAAAGCAAGCATTATCGCTCTCTGAGGAAGCAAAACCACTGTCAATCACAGGAAGATGTGTACACCTAGCTTTTTCTCTCCACTTCAAGTGATTTCTGGCAGATCAAGTCCCTGTCTAATGTCTCACTTGACAGTCTCTCACCTTAGGAGGCCTAGTCTCAGAAAACCAGCAGAATTAGTCCTCAAAAACTGAACAGAATTAGAACACATACACGTATCTGCACATAGGAAAGGGAGGCAGGGAAAGTGGAAGGATGAAGACAAATCCAATATACATAATTTGCCCTTGTTGTACGTCCCATCGTTTTCCATCTGTATTAAAAAAATATCTGTACAACAGGCAGTAGTGTGTCAGTATAAGGAAGTGGATTCTCCTTTAGAGTCATATTGGAAAACACATCCAAAGCAGACCTATCATTCCATAAGGCCATCTAGAAGCTGTCGTACCAAGAAAGACTTTTGGTGGGTAGTCAGAAGTGATTTGTATTTATTCCCACTCTTTCTCCTTGTTTAGTAAACACTACCACCGAGAATTCAAAAGCTGCAGTGTTCCAGAGTCTTTTTTTTTAAAATAAGAACATCAAGCATATCATTAATGTTTAGTTGATCACAAATCCTTGCTTTCTCTATGAAAACAACTAAAGCTTTCCAAAAATTTCTCTACTTTAAATCAAACTTACTAGCTTTGATCATTTAAGCCAGAAAGGAGATAAGCCAAATTTACCCTTGTCTATAGACCAACAAAGAAAATGACAGCTGACACATTTGCATCTTATGAACATTAAGATCTGAAAGCCTATCAAAAATTGTGAAGTGCAAGATGTTTCTCATATATCTTTTAAACAAGGTCCCCAAATTGACACAAAACAAACAAAAAAGGTTTGTGTTTTCTGACACACTCCAAACATTGTCCATTCTGGAAAAGAAAAAAATTTTAATTCAGCAGACACTGAATGCTAATGCCTCCACAACAAGACTCATTTGACAGGAATCACTGAACAATACTGACTTACTGACTTCCAAAGGACAGAATTTGAGTAAAGAAGAAGGTTATGCTAACAGACAGGTAATCCAGATATTTCTGCCCACAGAAATTCACGGTGTACAATTCAGATGAAATAAAACCTAGAGACAGCTTGAGCTCAGCATGACTAGATCTGTTACAAGTACTAGAAGAACACCCAACTGCTGTTGCTACGCTTCTTGTTTGACTGAACAGCTTTCATCTTAATACACATAATAACCATGCAAACTGCTATCTGTCTGCCTAAATCTATTGTTACACCTAGTTGTCAGGCAGCCATGCTATTGTAGAAAGAATTCGGCCTCAGTCATATGGGTACGAGAATAACTTTCAAACTATAACCTAACTATAAAACAAAGTTTATCTTCCTGAAGGACAGTCGAAAGACCATAATGCCATCTCAGTTATCAAGAAAAGGGTGTTAGCTCTGTGCCCTATTAGTCTCTTCAATCAGCAGCCATTTTACAAGCTGAGTAATGTAAAAAGGAAATTATACAAATCTGCATAATTCTTTAAGAAGAAATTGTCATTTAGAAATCATAGCGAACTAGAACATGCCTCAAAACTAAAATAAATTTTAAAAAACAACCATTACTACTTAATATGTTCATATCCCTCACACCATGTGAAGTCATCAGGATGGAGCCAAAAGCAGAAACAAATCACAACAGAAAGCTGATCAAAGAAAGTGGCTATTACTTAAGGCTGGAGAATGACCAAACCAGAACAGGTTTCCAGAGTCAAAAAGAATGCAACTACCATCCAGTACTAAGGCATGATCAACTCCTAAGGCAGTCCTTCAAATCTATTGTTTCTTCAAAAAAGGCACCAAACCAGTATTTTCCAGAGAACCACTACTTAGCTATCAAATAAGCACAACCAAAATGCTCATGAGATCCCCAAAAGCCAAGGCTGAGGCAAACCGAAAAGGTTAGAATTAGGTTCACCATGGGCCTACAATTCTGAATGTTCATTCCATAAAATGACCGAAACAGCTGTAACAGTACGTTGTCAGTTTTGCCAGCATTCTCTGATGAAAGGAAAACAAGTGAAGTACTTTGGCCACTGCAAAACAAGAGTTCCTGACACCGAAGTTCTGTACAAGGACGTATTTCCCAAGATTAAACAGTCAGTATTAGTTTCAGGACGTTAACTAAGTGCAGTTACATGAATGCCCTTCTGCTAGCACAGATCACCTATACGTTAGGCTTTTACTCTCTCATTTAGAAATAAAACCACAAAGAAACAGGTGAAGTATGGAATGCACCTCTGTCTCAAAGTAGAGATGGCTGTGGTTTCTGCTGCATTGTACATATGACAAGAGAGAAATGCAGCAATAGCAAAGATAGAAAGAGTTTAGAGCCCAAATGTAACACTTGGCTTGAGTGAAGAGAGAAGCCTGAGCACAAGACTGTTCAAGAAGCAGCATAATCTTACAAAGTAAATGATCTGCACTGGAGTTTAATGCTGCGTTAACCACTCCATAAAGTAAAGGAGAGACTGCTAGGGTCCATTTCACAGAGTGGAAGGAAGAGTGAGGACAAATCCTCATTAGCCTCTGCATATGAACATTAGAACATCACTATTTTTCCCTGCCTGAAATAATTCTTGAGAAAGCTTTTTCTCTTATCCTCCTTTTTCAGTACAACTTCTCAAAGAATAAAGAGATAGACATATATAAAAGCAGAATGACAGATCAAAGATTCAGTATTTCCCATGAGGGGGTGGAATAAGATGAAGCCTGGCTACATATTCACTTACACAAACACACTCTGCTCCTGTGATTGACAGTGATGTTGCCACATCGAGTCTATCACATTTGTGCCACTTCAGGGGAGGTAGCACTGTCATGACTACAATACAGAGTTTTGAAGCATGGGAGAAGATGGAACGTACAACAGTGGTTGAATCTTTTAAATTTTACCTTTATTTGAAAGTGCAAGTGTTACCTTTCACAGGTTACTTATTTTGTCACTTTTGCTTTACTCTGGCCTGCCTTGAAAACAGCTACGAGAACTATGTTTTTCCTCTCCACTGTAAATTGATATTAAAGCTAATAGAACAGCATTGTTTCAGTACTGATGCCGCTACCTTCGAGAGGCAGCATTTGCAAAAATTACAACTATGATGAACTTAATCAAATTTTTATATTTAAGGTTATTTGGGAAACAAAAACAGCATGTAAAAATATGCATATTCTGGATCCTTGTTAGATACTGCTATAACTCAGTTGTACAACTGAAATTCAGCAGAAAGGAAATGTCATGAGGGAAAATTGTGCACAAATCCCAAATGTTCCATTAGAAAACATTTAATATTAAAGTAAAACAATAAGCACATATACATTAAATACTGTAAAATGCTGTTTCACAAACAGCTGCTAATTTTTGGTACAATCCCTTAGTGTGTGTGTGTGGAATGCTGTTTGGTAAAACTCTCATACCTGATTAAGTTAATGTGATTATTGAAACCTCTGCTAAGGCTCCGGGCAGGCATTTGGTCCAACCAAAGCACAGGCTGGTCAGGGTCAGCTATCCTACAAAGACAAAGGACATTAACATTGGCACACATTTCAGTCCATGTAATATTTTCAATAGAGCTTTATTCACAGACAGAACAATTTTAGGCAAAAACTAGAATTCAGAGATTATGTAAAAGAACTTTTCCTGAAACACAGGGTTTTTTCTTATAAAAACCATACAACTCAAACATTTGATGTTTCTGGAGTTGAAACTGTTAGTTTTTGTTTGCCATAGCTGCACTGGATCCTATGGTCTCTCACAGCTTTGCTTCAACTGGAAAATGTTATTCCGATTTTTTCCCTCCTTTATAGAAGAAGAAAAATAGAATCTTTTCAGAAATGCACTCCTTGTACCTACACCATCCTTTTATTTTATCAGAACCTTTCTAGTTACAGAATGGCAGCAAATGTTCATTTTCTTCTCCATGACTCCAGCCCTTTGGTTAGCTGGAGCACTCCTCATTATGACAACCAATCCACGCTTGCTCTCTGTCCTCTGTGACCATTACCTTCGCCACTTCACAGCAATATCAAACATATCTCTCCACTGCATCAGTCTGGTTTTCCCATTCATCCGAACTTTGGAGTTTGCCCAAGTCCTCTGCACAGCTTGCATTACTTCTAGAGTGGCCAATCCCATTGCTGAGGTGAGGCAGGAGGAGAGAAGTACCAACAACAGAAGCAGAAAACCAATTAGAGCCAAATACTCAGCTTTGCACAGACAAGAAAACTGAAGCAGGAAAGCAATGTATTTACAGGAAAAGAATGGACAACATCAAAAAGTCCGGGAGATCCTGACTTCCAGTGCCCAGGTCAAGAAACTGCTGACATAATGATTACTTTAAACTTTCTATCTGATTTGAAAGAAACAGAGCCTAAAACTAACTTGCAGATAGCAAAGACATAGCATTCAATTATCATTACATTGACTTTTCCCCCCCACTCAAATTTACAGAGCATTTTCAGTATACCTCTATGTATCCTTTTATTTGGAAGAAATCCCGGCGTCTCATACTGCATCATGGAACCCAGATGATCAGCTACACATATGAGTTCTTGCACATCAGGCTTATAGCTTTCAAAATTCTGAAATAACACATCTCTTACAGAGGAGAAAAACATGCATCAGACATAGCTTGGCTATAAAAGTCCTGAAAGCATTTCGCAAACAAATCTGTGTTTTATAAATCAATACCATTTGTGTGATAAACACTTAAACACAGGATAAAGAACACTCATTCCTGCTCCCAGCCCACTGAACATACACAGTATGTTGCAGTTACATCAAATATCTCAAATGAATTCAGTCTTACTGAATTCAATGGCAGATCTTATCACTGTCACAACCACTATTTCACCTCAGACTTGTTCGTAATTGATACCAAATAAAGTTCACAGATAATACATTATTCTTCATTATTACGCTCACCCTGATTAACTTTACTAAGAAAAGGAATTCTTATTCCATTAACTTCTCCCAGAATTCTGAAAAAACTTCTCATGCTAAAAAGGTGGATTCTATCCCATTTACACAAAAGCAGTAAACTTTTAACAGAGCAATATTCTTACACAAAATGATTACATGACAATATACCTAGAAACTGGTTTACAGCAGGAGAAATTGCTATCTTTCCTTTAGCTACATAATTTTAAGGTCTGTCCTAGTAAATTCCCTACTTTTTTGACTGAAGTCACCCTCCTCCTAAAGTTACTCTGAAGTTACTCCAAAGAACATGTTTACCCAGTGAAACCAGCTGCCACTTAAGATACATTAAGTATCTAGAAATTACATCTGTAACAAAATAAAAACCTAAAACACAACCAGAAACTGTAGTAAGCGTACTACATAACACTACACTGAGCATCTCAAATTTATCAACTCCTTAACATTAATTACAAAAAAAAAAAAAAAATAGAAGAGTTAACCAGTAAGGCCACAGAATATGAAACAATAT